>CAMZMU010000094.1:35592445-36167962 GCA_947311845.1 Poa pratensis
CATGCCAGGTATCCTTAGGGAATTTGCCGAGCACTCTCTTCAATTGTTTCCAGATACGAGACCCGTGAAGCAAACGATGCGCCGCTTCTCTGAGCCGAAGCGGAAGGCCATAGGTGAAGAAGTCGACAGGCTACTCGCAGCCAAGTTCATCCGTGAGATCAAGAAATCTGACTGGGTCGCCAACCCAGTCCTCATGCCAAAGAAGCATACAGAGATCCTCCGCATGTGTGTCGACTTCACCGCCCTTAACAAGTGCTGCCCCAAGGAGCACTTCCCGCTGCCTCGCATCGTCCAGATAGTTGATTTGACTACGGTTGCGCACGCCTATCCTTCCTGGATGCCTACTCAGGCTATAACCAGATAAGGATGAAGGCCGAAGACGAGGACAAAACAGCCTTCATAACGCCACATGGCGTCTACTGCTACACCACAATGCCCTTCGGGCTCAAGAACGCAGGTGCTACGTACCAGCGCATGATGCAAAATTGTCTCAGCAAACAGATTGGGCGTAACGTCCAGGTCTATGTCGACGACATCGTCATCAAAACCAAACAGGAGGACACCCTCCTCGACGACCTGCGCGAGAAATTCGCCAATGTCAACTGATACAATATCAAGCTCAACCCCAAGAAGTGCGTTTTTGGCGTACCAGCCGGACAGCTCTTGGGTTACCTTGTCTCAGCTCGAGGCATTGAGGCGGACCCGGAGAAGATACAGGCCATACTGACTATGGAACAGCCGACCAAACTTCGAGAGGTGCAAAGAATAGCAGGTCGAGTGGCCGCTCTCAGTCGATTCATCAGCAAGCTCGGTGAAAAAGCGCTCCCTTTCTATCAGCTGATGAAGAAGTCAGACAGCTTCGAGTGGACGCCAGAAGCTCAAGCAGCCTTCGTCGACCTGAAGCGCACACTCACAACTCCTCCAATCCTGGTCGCGCCTCGGGAGCGTGAGCCGCTGTTCTTGTATGTTTCCGCCACCAACCGGGTGGTCAGTACCGTCCTCGTTGTCGAGCGTATGGAGGAAGGACACAATCATAGCATACAGAGACCCGTGTACTACCTCAGCGAGGTCCTCTCCATATCAAAGCAGCGGTACCCGCATTACCAGAAGCTGGCTTACGCCGTATTCATGACATCACGCAAAGTCGTGCACTACTTCGTCGAGCATCCGATCACTGTCGTCAGTGCGGCAGGCATACGTGATATCCTCACCAACCCTGACGCGACTGGGCGGGTCGCTAAGTGGGTCATCGAGCTTGGACCTCGAGATATAAAGTATGAACACCCGAAGGCCATCAAAGCTCAAGTCTTGCCTGACTTCACCACCGAGTGGATCGAAGCTCAGCTACCAGGAGTCCCAGATGTGTCCAACTCGTGGACTATGTTCTTCGATGGGTCGAAGAAAAATGAAGGCGCAGGCGCAGGTGTCATACTCCTGTCCCCACGAGGGGATAAGCTTCGCTATGTCTTGCAGCTGGACTTCTCCAAACCCTCTAACAACGAGGCTGAATACGAGGCCCTACTACACGGCATGAAGATGGCCAAAGCTTGTGGGTGCACTCGACTCATGATCTATGGCGACTCAAACCTCGTTGTGCAGCAAACGATGAAGGCCTGCGACGCCACGGCAGATAACATGATCGCTTATCGCGAGTTATACAACATCATGGAGGGCAACTTCGACGGCTGCGAGTTACGCCATATCGGGCGCGAAAGCAACGAGGACGCAGACATGTTAGCCAACCTTGGCTCCACCAAAGCACCATTTCCACCTGGCGTCTTCCTCGAGCATATCGCGCAAAGATCTATCAAGGTGAAGAAGCCCGCAGCACCATCGACTCCGGCCGCAACCGACAAGGACATCCCGCCAAGCACAACGGATCCGTCAGTCGAAGTTCTTTTGATTGAACCGACTTGGACACATCCCTTCCTCGCGTACCTCCTACGAGATGAGCTATGATGCGTGTTAAGTTACACGTCCGTTGGGAACCCCAAGAGTAAGGTATGATGAGTGCAGCAGCAAGTTTTCCCTCAGTAAGAAACCAAGGTTTAATCGAACCAGTAGGAAATCAAGGGTCTTCTGAAGGTTGTTGATGGCTGAATGTGGCACGGCGCAACACCAGGGAATCAGCAGCAACGTGGAACCTGCACACAAGACAATCAAACTACTTTGCCCCAACGAAACAGTGAGGTTGTCAATCTCACCGGCTTACTGAAAACAAAGGATTAAAAGTGTGGTGTGGAAAATGATGTTTGCTTGCAGAGAATTAAAGAGAACAATGATTGCAGTTGGTTGTATTTCAGATGTAAAAGAATGGACCGGGTCCACAGTTCACTAGTGGTGTCTCTCCATAATAAAATACTAACATGCTGGGTAAACAAATTACAGCTGGGCAATTGACAAAATAGAGAGTGCATAACAATGCATATACAAGTCATGATGATCACTATGAGATTTACTTGGGCATTACAACAAAGTACACAGACCGCTATCCAGCATGCATCTGTGCCTAAATAGTCCACCTTCAGGTTAGCATCCACACCCCTTCTGTCGGAGACAAGTCCCAGGAACTAGGGGTGTCTCTCAGAAGCCAGGAAACGAGTAAGGGGCTGAACACAACGTCAAACAAATCCTCAACAACCTCGGCGACGGTGCTCGTCGAGCTCGGTGAGGAACATCACGACAGAGAGGAAACACGAGCCGCTACCCAGGTTCAGGCCCACCGTGAGGTGTAAAAGCCCTACGTCCTGCTAAGATGTATTGCACTGCTTGGAGAGGTTCACAGTACAAGGTGCTTGCCGAGGGCACAGCTATGGCTATGGTGGACTATGGTGGAATGAGCTCCGTCTTCTTCCTCAGACGTAGCTCCTTGGTTGTGGAATGAGTTGGAATGCGGGATCCCCCTCCTAGGTCGTACACTGGCTCCTTATATACTGGGCTTGGTCCTCTTCCCCGAAAATCTCCGGCGGGAAGGGATACCACAATGCCGCCGAGTTGGAGCACAGCGCACAGCGTCGGGGGCGTCCATGGACGCGGTCCATGGCAGGAGCACGTCGTCTTGGCAGAAAAAGCCACCGTCCAACCAGGACGGTGGGCTGGCGCTGCAGAGCTTTGGGGCGTGCCCCACGGTGACGTCGCAGTTGGAGCGTAGCGGCGGCCGGCCGCTTTATCACCAATTTGGCAAGTCTTGGAGTCCGCTTTGCTTGCCGCAGCTCCTTTGACCACTTTATACACGAGAATGGCAACTGCGGCGTCTTCGTCATCGCGCGCAGGCGCGCGTCACTCTGCGGCGGGCGCAGAGCCCATGTGCGCTCTGCAGCGGTGCAGGAGCTTGCTTCCACTTGAAGGAACCCCGCGAGGCCTGAACCTCGCCGAGGTTTTGCCGTTGACTTCTCGCGAGGGAAAACCTCCCGAGGGTGGCGCGGAGACGCGCCAGGGCCTGAAGATCTTCTAGGAGAGGCCTTCCCGAGGCAGAGGTCCTCTCGAGGCCTCCAGGCCGATCGTTGGTCCTTAGCAGAAATGCTCAGTCGAGCAAAGAAGCCCTCGCGAGGGAAAATGCCTCGCGAGGCTCGTCAGGCTGAAAGCCTGGTCCTTAGCAGAATTCCTGCGGAGCGTTCGAGGGCTGTGGCAGGCCGGCCCATGATACCCCGGTTTTCACTGGGCCGACAGTAGCCCCCGGGCCCGCGATGGGCACGCTGGAGCTCCTCAGGCGGAGGCGAATCGTCGTGGGCCCAAAGAAGCCTGCGAAGCCCGAGACACGTGGAGCGTCACGGCCGGCACGATCCCACGATCTCCTCTGAAGTAACGGGCGTGGTGGTGGGTCCCGCCACGTCCTGTAACGGCTCGATGAGCCGATATAAGGCGAAGAGCTCGGCGCAGGCGGCCATTACTCCACTCGTTCCCCTTTCGCTCCTTCTTCCCAGCGCTCAATCCCCAACTCCTCCTTCGCGACCTTGCTGCAATGGCGCCCAAGAAGGCCACCGCTGCTTCGAAGGGCAAGGCAGTGGTGCAGGGCGGCGAGCCTGAGATGCAGCGGGACGGTGACTTCGAGCCGGCTCTGAGCGGCTCCCGCTTCGAGACGGAGGCGCAGCTGGACAAGGTGCGCCACATGGCGGCCTCGAAGACCAACGAGCACGGCGCCACGGTGCTCAAGCGTGCGGGCAACTCCCACGGCAGCTTCTACCCCATCTTCATGCACTCTCTCTTCGCCGGGCTCGTTCCTCCCTTCTCCGATTTCTTCCTGGCGGTCCTGGAGCGCTACCAGATCCAGGTTCTCCATCTCCACCCCAACTCCATCCTCGTCCTCGCCATCTTCGCCTACCTCTGCGAGGCGTACATCGGCATTCCGCCTTCGGTGGACCTCTTCCGCAGCTTCTACGCGCTCCGGTTCACGGCGAACAAGGAGCGGTCGGGTGCGTGTCCTTCCGCATCACCGACGGCATGAAGGGCGTCTACATCCCCATCGCGCGGAACGGCGAGAACATCGTGACCAGCGTGACGAAGAAGGTGGAGGACTTCCGCAAGCGCTGGTTCCTCATGCAGTTCGGGAGCCAGAGCGCCTTCTTCGAGCTGCCTGAAGCGCCTCCGACGAAGAGGGCGAGCTGGTCCTCCAAGGGCTCAAGGGCGCGACGCTTGGCCCTGTGGTGAGGCGCTTGAGGGACCTCCGCGAGGCCGGCCTCACCGGGCAGATGGTGGCCAAGGACTTCGTGAGGCGCCGCATTGCTCCGCTCCAGAGGCACGCGGACGCGATGTGGCTGTACTCCAACCAGAGGGACAAGATGCGCCTGAGCGCTACCCTCTACACGAAGGAGGAGTTGCACGCCCTCATGGAGACCCTCTTCACGTCCCCAGACATCCCCGCGCCCACTGACCAGACTGTGCCGCTTCATCGGATCGATCTCGGGCGCCGCGTCTCGCATGTGCAGGCGATGCCGAAGTTCGACCAGTGGGGCCTGGTGCCTAAGGGGCACGTTGGGCCTCGCGAGGACCCGGAGTCTGCGGCGCAGGGGGCGCCAGTTGAGGGCGATGAGGAGACGACGGAGACGCCCGCAGAGTCTGATGCGGGCGCACCGGCGCCTCGGGAGACGCCGCTTCCTCGGCGGAGAATCGAGCGCCTCGAAGAGTGCGGCGCCTGAAGCTGAGATCCACGAGATCTCCTCGGCAGCGGCGACGAGTTCGTGGTTGCCCCCTCGAAGCGTGTCGAGGGGGGAGGAGAGCGACGATGACGATGCTTCGTCGGGCCACTGCGAGCCCGCTCCAAGGCGATCCACGACAGGAACGCCGGGCCCAGGAGGAAAGAGGCACGGACGAGCGCGGAGCCCAGTGCTCCGCCCGCGCGGAAGAAGAGGAAGTGGGTCGACACCGCGGCGTAAGTTTTTGTACTCCCTTTCCTGTTTGATGTTGTTCTTGTGTAGCCTCTCGAGGGTTTTGAGTCTTTTCCTCTCCAGGCGCACTGAGGAGCCAAAGAGGCGGAGGCTCCGGAGACTTGGAGAGATCTCCTCTGCCGCGGCGTCCGCGACGCCTACAACTGAAGAGGTGCACCCGAGGCCACCGCTTCCTCTCCCGAGGCTGCGACGCCACCTCCTGGGGCGGAGGAGCGCCACGAGGAGAGGAGGAGGAGGCTGAGGTGACGACGCCGCCGCCTTCGCGGCCTGACGCTTCTCCCGCGCGCAAGAGAAGACGCCGGAGATGGACGCGGCAAGGACCACGCCGCCGGCGAAGGAGGGCACGGCGGGAAGCTGCGTCTGCAGAGACGCACGCTGACGTCGAATGGAGGACACCACGTGCCGTCGCCTCCACCGAGCTCGGGCCTTGGAGGGCCTACGGTGGGCGCTGAGGCTGCCGCGGGGACGGCCTCAGCAGAGAAGGCCAACCCTGCTCCTGAGGAGGAGAGTGCTCCCCAGGGGCAGAAAGATGTGGAGCTGATGGTGGGGGCGCCTCGAGCCCCCAGAAGGCTCCCAGCGCAGAAGGCGAGGGGGGCTCTCGCCAGAGCCCCCAGAAGGCCCCTTGCACGGAGAAGAGGGAGGCTCCCAGCAGAGCCCCCAGGCGCGCCTCGAGGACACCCAGAGCCCAAGGCGCGATGCCCCGGAGTCCTCGCAGGCGCTGGCGCTTCCAGGCCCTCTGGAGAATCGTGGGCCCTAGCCTTGCTGGGTCGGCGCCCTGTCGCAGCTCGCCGAGAGGCCGTCCTTCGCTCGGCGAGGGAGGTGCTCGATGGGCTCGAGGCCCAGCTCGCTGAGGAAGACCGCACAGGGCGGAGGAGGTCGCCGAGCTTGCGCGGGGCTGGGCTTGCCTCCAGGAGACCGTGGAGCGCTGCCGCCGGAAGGACGAGGCAGCCCAGGCGCAACGCGAGGCGGCGCTGCGCTCTGCTGAAGAGATCCGCATCAGCGTGGTCCGCGAGGTCGAGGAGACCCTTGCGGACCTGAGTGCTAGGCGCGAGGCTCTCGAGGCGGAGACGGAGGCCAAGCATCAGGAGCTGGCGGCGCGCGAGGCGGCGGTCTCCACCAAGCACAAGGAGCTCCTGACCGCGAGGCGGGATCATCGCCGAGTCGGAGACCGTGCGGCAAGGCCTGGAGAAGCTCCGCGAGGACCTGCGTCCGCGAGAACCAGATGGTGCAGCGCGGGCAGAACTTGATGCCCGCGAGACCGAGCTACGCAAGCGCGAGGAACAGGTCGAACAGATCGAGAAGGATCAATCTGCGCAGCGGGAGCACCTGGAGTCTCGCGAGAGCAAAGTTACTCAAGACGAGGCGTTCTACCAGAAGCGCCTCGCGCTGACCAACGAGAACCTCCGCAAGAAGGAGGAGCAGATGGCGGAGGAGTCCGCGACCAAGGAGCAGCTCTTCCGCGACAATTGCAGGAAGGACTTCGCGGAGAAGGCCAAGAAGCAGGAGGCGCCTTCACGAAGAGACGCAACGAGCTTGAGGCCGCATCAGGGAGCTTGAGGCTCAGAAGAAGCGATTCGACTCCCGCCTTCATGACGCTGTGGAGGCTCGGAAGCACGCGGAGCAGGACCTTGCCTCCTTGACGCAGGACATGAACGAGATGCAGCAGCAGGTGGGGCCTGTTGTGGAACTCGTCGAGGAAGCTCGGCGGAGCGCTCTGACTGCGCAGGTCTTGTCGCGCCAGCGGGAGCGCATGTTTGCTTCCTTGGTGAGGCGTGCGCGCCGTCGCGGGCCGCCTGGGGACCGAAGCCCCCAGGCTCTCTGTCGAGGGGAACTCGACGTCGCCATCTACCTTGGCTTCTTCGAGCAGCTCCTCACCAAGTTTGAAGAGGTCGTGACGAACCTCGACGACTGGTCGACACCGAGAGCCGCGAGCTCCTTGGCGTCGCGGTCGGCCAAGTCTTCGCCAACCTTGCACACCTCCACCCCGGCTTCGACTTCGCGTCTGTGATGGAGCCTCTGGAGAAGGAACTCGCCTCGAAGCTGGACGCCTCGGTGTGGGACGACGTGGAGAAGTACACTCAACGCTTCAAGAGGGTCGAGGTCGAGGAGAGCGACGACGAGGCTGGTGCTGAGGAGGTGGATGACGAGGACGTCGACGGCGACGACGACAACCCCGCTGCTTAGGTTGCCCCTGTAGAGAGATGTGCCAAGGGCACCAGTTATCTTAAGACTTGTTGCTTTTATTTCGTGCTGGTTTGTAAAGACACTTTTATTTGTGCAAGTGTGAGTGCCCCTCGGGAGGCCTTTTATCTGTTCCCTCATGTCTTTTTCGCTCTACGTCGTTAGGACCCTGCTCTTAGCGCAAATAGCACCGCCGCTTCGGTATGCCGGAGTCAGGGCTCGACAAGGCCGGGGGGTGCGTAAGGCTTAGAGAGGTAAGAGCCCTCGAGGCGCGATGCTCAGGGGCTCCCCTTTGACGTGCAAGCAGCCCATGAGGCGTAAGAGAGAAAAGAGAGGCTCGAGGGGCGACAAAACCAGCGAGAGGGAAAAAGAGCTCATGAGGCGTAAGTTCTGGACTTAGCTCTGGCGAGACGCCTGCTTTGTAGAGGGTGTTGTGTTCCTGGTGAGGTGTTCTCCCTCTCGAGGCTGCCTGAGGCTGGTTTGGAGCTTTTGGAGCCCTGCAAGGCGTCTTGTTCCCTGTGTTGGAGAGAGAGGCGAACCCACAAGCAAAGCATAGTTGTACAACTCATGCGCGCTCATAGATTTCCTCATGGGTATCTCACGAGGAGAATAAGCACCAAGGTCCTTGGTGAGGTGACGTGCATGGGAGCTAACCCACGAGTCAGAGCTCTTTGGTGAGATAACGGTCGTGGGCGGAGAGCCACGAGTTAGAGCTCGGATCCTTTGGATTTTACGATGCTGCTGGGATGCTCCCGAGACACAGGCACCGTGCTCAGCCCCCGCTCGCGAGGTGCGCATGGGGAAAAATGTGAGCGCGAATGAAATGTAAGAAAACAAACTCACCAAGCAATATTACATAACGGCGCCGAAGCGCAATAGGTTCATGATGACCTGAAATTGTTCATTACACTTGGCGAGGCCAAGACAAAGTCCGCCATGTCTGGGCATGGGGTTCCACATGGAGTGGCTGAGGCTTCCCGCGGCCCGTGGCACGCGTTGTAGGAAACTCTCAGTGGAGATGGCCCTCGTGAAGGGAAAGCTTGGTGAAGCTGGGAGGTGAAGACGCGTGCTTCCCTCTTGAGACAAAAAATGCCTGCCGCGACGTGATCACGGGTAGAACTTGCGTAGGTGCTCGATGTTCCATGGATTTTTGATCGGATCGCCGTCTTCCGTCTCGAGCCGTACCGCGCCGGCCTGGCGATGTGCGCGACCCTGTAGGGGCCTTCCCACATGGGTGAGAGCTTGTGGAGGCCTCTCTGGAGAGGATCCTCCTGAGGACGAGATCGCCTGTCTCGAGGGTGCGCGGCCGTATGTGGCGGCTGTGGTAGCGGCGCAGGTCTTGCTGGTACTTCGCCGCTCGGAGGGCGGCACGGCGGCGTAGTCCATCGAGCAGCAGCAAGTCGTCGTTGTGGAGCTCCTCTTGGTTGTCCTCGTTGAAAGCAAGGATCCGTGGGGACCCATGCTTGATCTCGGTGGGGAGGACTGCTTCAGCGCCATAGACGAGAGCGAACGGCGTTTCTCCAGTGGGCTTCGTGGCGGTGGTGCGGATGGACCAGAGCACGGAGGGGAGCTCTTCGATCCAGTTCTTGCCGTGGGCCTTGAGGCGATTGAAGCTTCTTGTCTTGAGGCCTTGAGCACTTCTGCGTTCGCCCGCTCAGCCTGCCCGTTGCTTCGTGGATGAGCCACCGAGGCGAAGCAGAGCCGTGTGCCAAGACTCTCGCAGTAGGCCCTGAAGATGCCGCTGGTGAACTGTGAGCCGTTGTCGGTGATGATGCGATTTGGCACGCCGAAGCGACAGGCCAGGCCTCTGATGAATTTCACCGCTGATCTCGCCGGGATGGTGCGCACCGCTTCAACCTCCGCCCATTTGGTGAACTTGTCGATGGCGACGTAGAGGTAGCGGTAGCCCCCGCTGGAGCGTGGGAAAGGTCCCAGGATGTCCAGCCCCCAGACCGCGAAGGGCCAGGAGAGGGGATGGTCTGGAGCCCCAGTGCAGGCTGGTGGACTTGCTTGGCGTGGAACTGGCATGCCTCGCAAGCCTGGACAACGGTGGTTGCATCTTGAAGCACTGAGGGCCAATAGAACCACTCCTGAAGACTTTCCCTGCAGGGTGCGTGATGACGAGTGGTGGCCACATTCTCCACTGTGTATGTCCTTGATCAGCTGGCGGCCTTCTTCAGGGGGGACGCATTTTAGTGCAACTCCATTTGGACGCTTGCGGTACAGGTCTCCCTCGTGAAGGCAGTATGACTTGGCCTGGCGAGCAACTCTCTCTGCTTCTGCATCCTCTTCAGGGAGGACTCCGTCCCTGAGGTACTCCTTGAGCTCATCGATCCAGCCCGTCTCTTGTGTCATGGCCAGCAGCAGGCGTTCCCCTGTGGGTGGACCGCAGCTCGGCGCTCCAGATGTTGGTGGTGGTGGGAGCTCTTCGTCCGTGTTCATCTCGACCGCTTCTTTTGGCTGTTTCACCGATGCCCTGGTGAGTCTCTCCTCGAACACGCCCGCCTGCTGGGCTTCTCTGCGTGATGCTCGCCTGGCGATGTCGTCGGCCTCCTGGTTCTCCCTTCGTGGGATGTGCCTGAGCTCCATCCCCTTGAAGTGTTTCTCGAGCTTGCGGACCTCCTCGAGGTAAGCGGCCATGTGGCCGTCCTTAGGTGTATAGCTCTTGTTGGAGAAGTTGACGAGGAGCTGGGAGTCGCCCTTGATGAGTAAGCGCTTGATGCCGAGGGCGATTGCGGCTCTGAGCCCGGCGAGGAGGCCCTCGTACTCGGCGATGTTGTTGGAGACCTTGTCTGTCGTGAAGCACAGCTGGACGGCGTAGTAGAGCTTGTCGCCCTTGGGTGAGGTCAGGACGACGCCAGCCCCAGCGTTCTGGCATGCGAATGCTCCGTCGAAGTGCATGGTCCAGTGGCTTGGACCGTGTCTCCAGCTGGCGTGGATTCTGCCTCATGAGGCTCTTCTTGCTGGTGTCTGTCCACTCGGCGACGAAGTCAGCCAATGCTCTCCCCTTGATGACCCTGGTGGTGTCGAAGCGCAGGCCAAAAGGTTGCAGCTCAATGTTCCACCCTGCGACGCGGTCAGTGGCGTTTGGATTGCGCAGGATCTGCTCCAGAGGGAATGATGTGACCACCGTGATGGGGTGGCCCTGGAAGTAGTGGCGCAGCTTCCTGGAAGCGATGAGGAGCGCGAGGAGGAGCTTCTGCTGCATAGTGTACCGCTCGCGAGCATCTCGCAGCACAGTGCTGACGAAGTAGACGGGATGCTCGACGAGGGTTGTCGATGGTGACGCAGCGCTGGGCTCCTCGGGAGCCTTGTCGAGCCTCTCGAGGTGGACCCTCGACGAGGGTGCCTTCTGGTTGCGCGGGCTCGGCATGGGGCTCAGGGCCTGAAGAGGATGTTTCCTTGTCGGGGGGATCTGGGCTTGGCGTGGCGGTGTCCTTCTTGGCGAGGACTGGCTCTTCCCTTTCTGCCACCAAGGCTGCGCTCACTGTTTGTGGAGTGGCTGATAGGTACAGCTTCAGATGCTCGCCAGGCCTTGGGGCAACCATGACAGGTGGGCTAGCCAAGTACTTCTTCAGGTCTTCAAATGCCTTGTCCGCCTCAGGCGTCCACTTGAACGTGCCAGACCGCTTCATGAGCTTGAAAAATGGCAGCGCCCTCTCGCCGAACTTGGAGATGAAACGGCCGAGGCTGGCCATGCATCCCGCGAGGCGCTGCATGTCCTTGAGGCGACGAGGTGGCTGCATCTCTTCTATGGCTTTGATCTTGTCAGGATTCGCTTCTATGCCGCGGTGAGACACTAGGAACCCGAGGAGTTTGCCTGACGGTACCCCGAAGACGCACTTGGCGGGGTTCAGCTTGATGTTTACTTTGCGCAGGCTGGCAAAGGTCTCCTCGAGGTCCTCCATGAGGGTGTGCTCTTCGCGAGTCTTGTCGTGGTGGGATCACGGCAGATGCCATAGGTATGGCTAAGATGGGGCCGAATGGTCGTTGGGGAATCCGGGGAGGGTTTATGCACTCAAGAAGTGCACAAGCAAGAACACGCAAGAAAACGCAAGAACATGAACTAGAAACCAAGAAACCAAGAACACAAAGCACACCACGATGTACCCTGCTTCGGGGCCCTCTTGTGGAGGTAACACCCCTACTGCAGCACTATCCTACTTGGTATATCTCAAGTGACAAGTACAAGCCGCTCCTCGAGCTGTGTGATGATACAACGGTGAGAACTTGAGGTAGAAGACGAAGCTACAAGGGAGGAAAAAGGAACTCCGAGCTTGATCCGAGGTGTCTCCGGGGATTCCGAGGTTCCTCTATCTCGATTCCTTTCTCTCTCTCGATCGATCCCTCAAGCAGGAGGGGTTGAAGCCCATTATATAGGCCAGCCGAGTTACCGTTGTGCCCCTTGCTGAACACTGTTGCCATGCCTCTGCTCTGGTCATCATCGTACTTCTGTCAGGGACAAGACATGGCCTGCCCATCCCCTGCTGCATAACGGCAGAGCTAGCATGTCTCCTCTGACAGAGACAGGACGTGGCCTGGCTGAGCTACCTCGTAGCCTTTCCCCAGATCTCGCGTGGTCAGCGGTCAGAGGCATGCAGCCACGTGGAATCCGGAGCACGCCTCTGCCGGCGCCGCGCGTGGCAGACGCTCCTGTGTCAGGCAGGAAGTGACAGGAGCATTGACTCCTGCCCGACCTACGGCTCCTTGCCTTGGTTAGCCCGGCACGGATGTGTCGGGCTCTTACCTCGGGTCTTGCACTTAGATCTTTACCAGGTCGGACCTTACTTCCTTCAACTAGCTTCTCCTGCACTCACAATACAAATCATAGCACCGGGGTAGTTAGGTCGGCTGATCATAGCTCGGACTATGAACCTCGGCCCATGCCAACGGATACCTCGACCCCTCTGGGCCAAGATAGGTCGGCCTTTGTATTCTCCAGGTCAAGATGAAGCTCGGACACTCCCAGGCCAAACAGGTCGGCCCTTTCCGTACCTCGCACACCTTTAAACTCAACTTATGCCAAGCCTTGACCCTACCCGAGGTGACCCCCGACAAGTCTTGACCACGATGTCGTCGACGTAGGCTTCTGCATTTCTTCCCATCTGAGCCCCCAAGGCCTTCCTCATGAGCCTCTGGAAGGTGGCGCCTGCATTCTTCAAGCCAAAGGGCATGCAGACGTAGCAATACACACCACAAGGGTGAGGAATGCCGTCTTCTCCTCATCCTCCTTCGCCATCTGATCTGGTGGTAGCCTGAGAAGGCATCCAGAAAACAGAGAGGTCGCAGCCGGCGGTGGAGTCCACGATCTGGTCTATCCGAGGCATGGGGTACGGGTCCTTGGGGCAGGCCTTGTTGAGGTCGGTGTAGTCGATGCAGAGCCTGCCGCCCCTGGTGTGCTTGGGAACGACCACCGTGTTGGAGAGCCATGTGGGGGTGGAACTTCCCTGATGATGTGTGCTTCTTTCAACTTCTCTACTTCCTTGATGATGAACTCTTGCTTCTCTGGCGCCTGGCGCCGTGCTTTCTGCTTCACGGGCGTGCGTTTGGACACATGGCTAAGTGGTGCTCGATCACCTCCCTCGGTACTCCGGACATCTCTGACGGTGTCCATGCGAACATGTCAGAGTTTGCCCTGAGGAAGGCGACGAGCGCGCTTTCCTATTTGGGGAGGCAAGCCAGCGCCTATGGTGACGCTAGCCCCCAGCCGCTGGCGTCCAATGACACCTTCTTCGTGGCTGCCTGCTCTTGTGAGAACAGCTGCTTCTTCTTCGCGGCCTCTCGAGGGGCTCCATGTCCTCATCAGCGGGGAATGCCACGGCAGCGGCCTTGTAGCGGTCTCGACAGAGCCATTGCGTCCTGGACTTGGCCGTAGATGGCGATGGTGCCGCCGCTGCCTGGAAGCTTGACGATGTTGTAGGCATGGTGAGTGACGGCCATGAACTTCGCGAGGGCGGGGTAGCCGAGGATGGCGTTGTAGGGCAGGCCAATGTGTGCGACGTCGAAGTCGATCTGCTCGGTGCGGTAGTTCTGCGGCGTGTCGAAGGTGACCGCAGCCTCACCTGCCCCAGAGGTGTGGTGGAGCCACTTGTCACCCCCGTGAAGGGCCTAGAGGGCATGAGCCACTCGTAGGGCACTTGAAGCTGCTCGAAGGTCTCGACAGAGATGACGTTCAAGCCCGCACCCCCATCTATGAGTGTCTTGCGACGGCGATGTTGTTGATGATGGGAGTGCACACCAGAGGATGGTGCCTACAGCCTTGGTCGACTTGGGGTGGTCCTTGGAGTCGAAGGCGATGGTGTACTGCGACCACTTGAGGGGCTGGGAGGCCTCGAGCCCGGAAGCGCTGCGCTGACCTCGCGAGAGAACTGCTTGAAGTGGTTGTTGGACTTGGGCGCCTAGGACCTGCCGAGGATGCAGGCTATTGCCCCCTGAGGGGCCTAGTATCCCCCAGGGTTCTCGTCGGGGAGGTTGCCATTTTGCCCAGCGTTGTTCCCCCGAGCCCTGTGCTGGAAGTTGTGGCGTCCACCTCCGCGGCCACCACGGCCTCTGCCGCGGCCGCCGCGGCCCTGGTTCTTCTCGCGCTCCTTGCTGAGCTGCTTGAGCTCCCAGCAATCTTCAGTTGCGTGGTTGTGCCTGTTGTGGTAGATGCAGTACGGGCGATTGTCCGCCTTTTTCTCTTCAGCCGCCGGAGAGGCCTCGCGAGGCTGCTTTGCGTCAGGCTCTGCCGCGAGGATGGCGGTGGTCTTGCGCTTCTCGGCAGGCTTCTTCTTGTTCCTGGACCCCTCAGGAGGGTCGTCCTCCACTTCCTTCTTGACGAAGAGGAGGCCCTCTTCAGCCTTGGCGCACTTGTCAGCCAGATCAAAGAGCTTCACCACAGAGGAGAGGGTGTCGTGATGCCGAGCTTCTCGAGCATCCTGTGGTTCATGACGCCCTCCCTGAAGGCGGAGATGACGTGTGAGTTCGGGATGTTCAGAATCTTGTTGCGGACCTGGCTGAAGCGCTGGATGTATCTGCGGAGGGTCTCGTCAGGCTCTGGCGCACCGCGCGAAGGTCGTTGTAGGTGAGTGCGCGCTCATAGGTGCCCTTGAAGGTTTCGACGAAGACCTTGCAGAGGTCCTCCCACGTGTCGATGGTGTTCTCGGGAGGTTCATGAGCCACGAGAGCGCGGAGTCCTTGAGCGCCATGGAGAGCCAGTTGGCCATCACCTTGTCGTCGCCTCCTGCAGCCTGGATGGACGGTGTAGAGCTGCAGGAACTCCGGAGGATTGGTCCTGCCGTCGTAGCGTGGAGGGAGGTCTGGCTTGAACTTCACGGGCCAGACGACACGGCGCAGGTTGCGGGTGAAGGCGGTGCAGCCCGTGGCGTAAGTCACGGCGCCACCGCCTAGAGTACGCCGCGGTTCTGGCGACCTGCAGCGGCAATCTCCTGCACGACGCGGTTGTGGCGGTCCCTCTGGCGCTCGATCTCCACGCGGGCATCCGCCGGAGTCCGCTGCACAATCTGGCAGTCGTGCGGCGAGGATGCGTGTGACGCGGCGCGGTGGTTCGCTGCCGGAGCTGCAGCTGGAGGAGGTGGCGGAGGCGGAGGGGGAGGAGGAGCGCCGTGCGCTATGTCCCCTCGCGTCCGGAGTGCGCACCAGCGAGCGAGAGGGCGCTGGTGCTGCAGTGGTGGCGGCAGGAACGGCGGCGGCGTTGATGAGCTCCTCGAGAACCCCAAGCCAGTTCATGTCCCACCTGCGTAGGACGGTAGCGCAGCAGCTCTTGCGCCATCAGTAGCGCGTGGCTGGACTGGGCGCCGCTCGGCCCACGTGGAGGCGCTCTCGCGCCTGGATGGTGTAGGGAGGAAGCTCCCTCGTCCTCGCCGTCGATGCCGCCGTCGTTGCCGCTGCCGTTGCCGCCGTCATCCTCAGGATGCTCGACGCGCGGCTCGGCGTTGCGCTCTGAAGCGCGGTTGGCGCGTGGGCGACCACGCGGGTTGTGGTTGGCGGCAGGCTCGGTGTTGGCCCTGCCGGACGTCCGTCGCGCAAGATGCGCAGCTCGCGTGTCAGTATGGCGCGGAGAGGTTGAAGAAGTTGAAGACCGCCTCAGCCCCCTACCTAGCGCGCCAAATGTCGGAGACTATCCCCAGGAACTAGGGTGTCTCTCAGAAGCCAGGAAACGAGTAAGGGGCCGAACACAACATCAAACAAACCCTCGACAACCTCGGCGACGGTGCTCGTCGAGCTCTGTGAGGAACATCACGACAGAGAGGAAACACGAGCCGCTACCCAGGTTCAGGCCCACCGTGAGGTGTAAAAAGCCCTACGTCCTGCAAAGATGTATTGCACTGCTTGGAGAGGTTCACCGTACAAGGGTGCTTGCCGAGGGCACAGCTATGGCTATGGTGGACTATGGTGGAATGAGCTCCGTCTTCTTCCTCAGACGTAGCTCCTTCGTTGTGGAATGACTTAGCGAATGCGGGATCCCCCTCCTAGGTCGTACATTGCTCCTTATATACTGGCTTGGTCCTCTTCCCCCGAAATCTCCGGCGGGAAGGGATACCACAATGCCGCCGAGTTGGAGCACAGCGCACAGCGTCGGGGCGTCCATGGACGCGGTATGGCAGGGAGCACGAGCGTCTTGGCAGAAAAAGCCACCGTCCAACCAGGACGGTGGGCTGGCGCTGCAGAGCTTTGGGGCGTGCCCCACGTGACGTCGCAGTTGGAGCGTAGCGGCGGCCGGCCGCTTTATCACCAATTTGCAAGTCTTGGAGTCCGCTTTGCTTGCCCGCAGCCTTTGACCACTTTATACACGAGAATGGCAACTGCGGCGTCTTCGTCATCGCGCGCAGGTGCGCGCGTCACTCTGCGGCGGGCGCAGAGCCCATGTGCGCTCTGCAGTGGTGCAGGAGCTTGCTTCCACTTGAAGGAACCCCGCGAGGGCCTGAAGCCTCGCCGAGGTTTTGCAGCCGTTGACTTCTCGCGAGGGAAAACTCCCGAGGGCGGCGCGGAGACGCGCCAGGCCTGAAGATCTTCTAGTGAAGGCCTTCCCGAGGCTGAGGTTCCTCTCGAGGCCTCCCAGGCCGATCGTCTGGTCCTTAGCGGAAATGCTCAGTCGAGCAAAGAAGCCCTCGCGAGGGAAAATGCCTCGCGAGGCTCGTCAGGCTGAAAGCCTGGTCCTAGTAATTTTTCTGCGGAGCGATTTGAGGGCTGTGGCAGGCCGGCCCATGATACCCCCCGGTTTCCACTGGGCCGACCCCTTCCATATAAGTTGCAAGCAACAGACAATTGCATTAAGTATGGTGCATAATGTAAACAATACAAATATCCTTAGACAAAGCATTGCTGTTTTAACCCTAGTAGCAACAGCACACCACAACCTTAGAACTTTTGTCACTGTCCCAGTTTAAATGGAGGCATGAACCCACTATCTAGCATAAATGCTCCCTCTTGGAGTTACAAGCATAAACTTGGCCAAAGCCTACACTAGCAACGGAGAGCATGCCAAGATCATAAACAACATAGGCATGATAAATCAATAATCAGCTTGACATAGTATTCAATATTCATCGGATCCCAGCAAACACATGTAGCTTTACAATAAGATGATCTTGATCATGATAGGCAGCTCATAAGATCTAAACATGATGGCACAAGAGGAGAAGACAACCATCTAGCTACTGCTATGGACCCATAGTTCAGGGTGGACTACTCACACATCACTCCGGAGGAAGGCATGGCGATGTAGAGCCCTCCGGTGATGATTCCCCTCTCCGGCAGGGTGCCGGAAGAGCTTCAGAAACCCTCCGAGCTAGGGTTGACGATGGCGGCTCTGGAACTTTTCGTGGATGGAGGCTCGTGTATTTAGGGTTTTCCCAAGAAAGGCAATTTATAGGCGAAGGGGCGATGTCGGTGGAGGCCCGAGGGCTCCTCACCACGTGGCGGCGCGCCAGGGGTGGGACCGCGCCACCACATGGTGAGGGCGCCTCGGTGCCCCCCTTCGTCTCTCCTTCGGACTCCGTGTACGTGACAGAAAAATAGGACCTTGGCTTTTTGTTTCGTCTAATTCCGAGAATATTTCCAGAACAGCTTTTCTGGAATCAAAAACAGCAGAAAACAGGAACAGGCACTGTGGCATCTTGTTAATAGGTTAGTCCCAGAAAATGCATAAAAATGCTATAAGTGTGATAAAAATGTAGCACATTGACATATATAAGAGTGGAACATAAGAAATTATAGATACGTTGGAGACGTATCAAGCATCCCCAAGCTTAGTTCTACTCGTCCTCGAGTAGGTAAAATGATAACAACAAATAATTTGTTAGGTGACATGCTACCATATATCATGATCAAATAATATTGTAAAGCATATGTTATGAATGAAGTGACTCAAGGCAATGGTCTATAGTTTGCTAACAAATAGATAATGATAAACAACTAATCATATAAGCAAAAACTTTTCATAAATAGTACTTTCAAGACAAGCATCAAAAAGTTTTGCATAAGAGTTAACTCATAAAGCAATAGATTCTAAGTAAAAGGCATTGAAGCAACACAAAGGAAGATTTAAGTTTCAGCAATTGCTTTCAACTTTCAACTTGTATATCTCATGGATAATTGTCAACACAAAGCAATATAATAAGTGCAATAAGTAAGCATATAAAAATTGTTGCACACAAAGTTGACACAAGTGTTTGCTTCTGAGATAGAAAGGAGTAGGTAAACTGACTCAACCTAAAGTAAAAGAAAGGCCCTTCGCAGAGGGAAGCAGGGATTAAATCATGTGCTAGAGCTTTTTAAGTTTTGAAATCATATAGAGAGCATAAAAATAAAGTTTTGAGAGGTGTTTGTTGTTGTCAACGAATGGTAGTGGGCACTCTAACCCCCTTGTCAACCAGACTTTCAAGAGCGGCTCCCATGAAGGACGTTATTTCTACCCAAAGGCAGATCATCCCTCTTCTCTTTTGTTTACACATGTACTTTAATTTGGGTGACACTCCTCCCAACCTTTGCTTACACAAGCCATGGCTAACCGAATCCTCGGGTGCCTTCCAACAATCACATACCATGGAGGAGTGTCTATTTTAAATGATCAACTTTTTAAATTGCTTACTGATAAATCAGGGCAAAACATGTGAAGAGAATTAAAGGTGAAAGTTGTAATTAATTGGGACTGGGCACCCCATTTGCCAGCTCTTTTTGCAAAATTATTGGATAAGCGGATGTATATGCCACTAGTCCATTGGTGAAAGTCTGTCAGGAGTAAATGACAAGGTTGAAAGATAAAACACCACATACTTCCTCATGAGCTATAAAACATTGACACAAATAAGGGATAATAGCTTTTGAATAGTTTAAAGGTAGCACATGAAGTATTTACTTGGAATGGCAGAAAATACCACATAATAGGTAGTTATGGTGGACACAAATGGCATGGGTTTTGGCTCAAGGATTTGGATGCACGAGAAGCATTCCCTCTCAGTACAGAGTTTAGGCTAGCAAGGTTGTTTGAAGCAAACACAAGATATCAACCGGTACAGCAAGACTTACATGAAAACATATTGCAAGCATTATAAGACTCTACACTGTCTTCCTTGTTGCTCAAACACTTTTACCAGAAAATATCTAGACCTTAGAGATAGCAAACATGCAAACCAAATTTCAACAAGCTCTACGGTAGTTCTTTACTAATAGGTTTTTAACTACATGATGCAAGAGCTTAAACATGAAATACTTGAGAGCTCAAAACAATTGCCAAGTATCAAATTATCCAAGACAATGATCTATATGTGTGTCTTTTCGATATACCATCTACCACATGTTGCATTTTCTGTTTCCAACCAAACACCAATCAACTTATTTCAACAAAAACTCTCCAAATAATTTACAAATGAAACAAGAGAGTATTACTCTACAAGAACTAACAGCTCTGAATAAGAGATGCATGAAAAACAGGAGCTAAAAGCATAGCAGTAGCTAGATAAGAATACTCAACAAGTATAAGTGAAGAATATGAGTATTCACATGAAAAAGCGGAGCGTGTCTCTCTCCCACACAAGAATGCTAGGATCCAATTTATTCAGAAAATAAAAATAACAATGCGAAAATAAAAGCACACAGACGCTCCAAGTAAAGTACATAAGATGTGGAAGAATTAAAATATAGTTTCACTAGAGATGACCTGATAAGTTGTTGATGAAGAAGGGGATGCCTTGGGCATCCCCAAGCTTAGACGCTTGAGTCTTCTTGAAATATGCTTGGGTGACCCACGGGGGCATCCCCAAGCTTAGGCTTTTCACTCTTCTTGATCACATCATATCATCCTTCTCGCTTGATCCTTGAAAACTTCCGCCACACCAAACTCAAAGTAATTCTCATTAGAGGGTTAGTGCATAATCAAAAATTCTCATATTCTACAGTGACACAATCATCACCAATACTTCTGGACATTAGCTACAGCCACTGATTTTTATGGAGCAAAGAAATCCAATCAAACATAGTAAAAGAGGCAATGCAAAATAAATGGCAGAATCTGTCAAAACAGAACAGTCCGTAAAGACGAATTTTTTCGAGGCACTTAAGTTGCTCAGATTGAGAAACTCAAAACTAATGAAAGTTGCGTACATATCTGAGGATCACGCACGAATTTTTCAGAATTTTTCAATTTTTCTGGAGTGAATAAAGCTCAAAACCGTGGACAGCAAAAATCTGTCCCTGTGCAGAAATCCAAATCTAGCATCAACTTTCTACTAGAGACTTTACTTGGCACAACATTGCAAGAAAATAAAGATACAAAGGAGTTGTTACAGAAGTAAGCACACTCCTTGACTCAAATAAAATAAAAATAACAGGAAATAAAATGATGGGTTGTCTCCCATAAGCGCTTTTCTTTAACGCCTTTCAGCTAGGCGCAGAAAGTGAAAATCAAGTGTTCCCAAAAGATAAAGCATCCAAATCATCGAAAGCCTCCTCTAAAACACAACTTGTCACAATAGGTACCTTAGGTATTCCTGAAGATGTTTCATTATTTAAGTCACCCTTAATTGTACTAAAGGTTTTATCAATTTTAAGCTCATAATGAGGTTTCGGTTTGGGCATCTTAGGAACATACATGAATTTTTGCTCTTTTCCCACAAAAGCTTTCTCCCTCTTAGACTTAAGAGAAGAAAAAGTTGAACTTAAAGTTTCCATAGCATCTTCTAATTCACCAATCCTATGGTTTTGGCTATCAAGGGTGTTGCTAGCCTCTAAAACAGTGATTCTTTTATTGATGCTTACCACTGATTCATCAATCTTACTAGTATCAAGTAATTTTGGCAAATTTTTCTCCATAGAATCTAGTTTGTTTATAACATCTTCCAAAGTGATCTCAGTTTTAATGTTTTTAGTAGGCGGTATTCCTACTAAACTTTCAATTAAATTACAAGCTTCCAAAGCAGGAGTACCAAGAAAATTACCCCCTGTAAGAGTATCCAGAACATACCTATACCAACTAGTGATACCAACATAAAAATTCCTAAGAAGGATCATGGTAGAATGTTTTTTAGTACATCTATGATGAGCATCACTAATTCTATACCAAGCATCTTTCAGACTTTCTCCCCCTTGTTGCCTAAATGAACGAACCTCAACTTCAGGAGTACTCATTTTAGCAAAATTAAAGCTAGGCCGAAAAAAAATAAATGCAAGTAACTAATTTTTTTGTGTTTTTGATATAAAGAAGCAAACAAGATAAAGTAAAAATAAAATAAGCAAGACAAAAACAAAGTAAAGAGATTGGAAGTGAGAGACTCCCCTTGCAGAAGGTTTGACTTCCCCGGCAACGGCGCCAGAAAACTGGCTTGATGCGTGTTAAGTTACACGTCCGTTGGGAACCCCAAGAGGAAGGTATGATGAGTGCAGCAGCAAGTTTTCCTCAGTAAGAAACCAAGGTTTAATCGAACCAGTAGGAAGTCAAGGGTCTTCTGAAGGTTGTTGGTGGCTGAATGTGGCACGGCGCAACACCAGGGAATCAGCAGCAACGTGGAACCTGCACACAAGACAATCAAACTACTTTGCCCCAACGAAACAGTGAGGTTGTCAATCTCACCGGCTTGCTGAAAACAAAGGATTAAAAGTGTGGTGTGGAAAATGATGTTTGCTTGCAGAGAATTAAAGAGAACAATGATTGCAGTTGGTTGTATTTCAGATGTAAAAGAATGGACCGGGGTCCACAGTTCACTAGTGGTGTCTCTCCATAATAAAATACTAACATGCTGGGTAAACAAATTACAGCTGGGCAATTGACAAAATAGAGAGTGCATAACAATGCATATACAAGTCATGATGATCACTATGAGATTTACTTGGGCATTACGACAAAGTACACAGACCGCTATCCAGCATGCATCTGTGCCTAAATAGTCCACCTTCAGGTTAGCATCCGCACCCCTTCCAGTATTAAGTTGCAAGCAACAGACAATTGCATTAAGTATGGTGCATAATGTAAACAATACAAATATCCTTAGACAAAGCATTGCTGTTTTACCCCTAGTAGCAACAGCACATCCACAACCTTAGAACTTTCTGTCACTGTCCCAGATTAAATGGAGGCATGAACCCACTATCTAGCATAAATACTCCCTCTTGGAGTTACAAGCATAAACTTGGCCAAAGCCTACACTAAACGGAGAGCATGCAAGATCATAAACAACATAGGCATGATAAATCAATAATCAACTTGACATAGTATTCAATATTCATCGGATCCCAGCAAACACAACATGTAGCATTACAATAAGATGATCTTGATCATGATAGGCAGCTCACAAGATCTAAACATGATGGCACAAGAGGAGAAGACAACCATCTAGCTACTGCTATGGACCCATAGTCCAGGGGTGGACTACTCACACATCACTCCGGAGGAAGGCATGGCGATGTAGAGCCCTCCGGTGATGATTCCCCTCTCCGGCAGGGTGCCGGGAAGAGCTTCAGAACCCTCCCGAGCTAGGGTTGACGACGGCGGCGGCTCTGGAACTTTTCGTGGATGGAGGCTCGGGTTTAGGGTTTTCCCGAGAAAGGCAATTTATAGGCGAAGGGGCGATGTCGGTGGAGGCCCGAGGGCTCCTCACCACGTGGCGGCGCGCCAGGGGTGGGACCCGCGCCACCACATGGTGAGGGCGCCTCGGTGCCCCCCTTCGTCTCTCCTTCGGACTCCGTGTACGTGACAGAAAAATAGGACCTTGGCTTTTTGTTTCGTCCAATTCCGAGAATATTTCCAGAACAGCTTTTCTGGAATAAAAAACAGCAGAAAACAGGAACTGGCACTGTGGCATCTTGTTAATAGGTTAGTCCCAGAAAATGCATAAAAATGCTATAAAGTGTGAATAAAACATGTAGCAATTGACATAATATAAGCATGGAACATTAGAAATTATAGATACGTTGGAGACGTATCAAGCTACCCGATGATGCAGCCGAGTCACGTCGGATCACTCGATGAGCCAACGCCTAAACAATTATCAAGGAGAACTATACAAGCGCAGCATATCAGGGATCTTCCAGAGATGCATTGCACTCGAAGACGGCAAGGCCATCCTTCGAGACATCCACGCAGGAACCTGTGGACACCATGCGAGTAGTCGGGTGCTCGTAGCCAAAGCCTTCCGAGCAGGGTTCTACTGGCCAACCGCACTCAGGGACGCAGAGGACATAGTACAAAGGTGCATCGGTTGCCAAAAGTTCACAAAAAGGCCACTAGCGCCTGCCTCCGAGCTGAAAACCATACCATTGGCGTGGCCCTTCGCCCAATGGGGGCTTGACATGGTTGGGCCACTCAGGAAATCCTCGCGTGGAGGACACACACATCTCTTGGTGGCAGTCGATAAATTCACTAAGTGGATCGAAGCGTCCCTATCACAAATTCGACTGCTACGACGGCGGTGAACTTCATCAGGTCCATCATCTACCGTTTTGGGGTCCCCAACAGCATAATAACCGACAACGGTACAAACTTCACAGCCGAAGAGTTTCACGACTTCTGCAAAGCCCAGGGGATCAAGCTGAACTATGCATCGGTGGCACACCCGCAGTCGAACGGTCAGGTGGAAAAGGCCAATGGACTTGTATGCAGTGGGCTCAAGAAGCGGTTATTCGTGCCACTCAAATGAGCTGCGGGTGCCTGGGTAGAAGAACTCCCGTCAGTACTTTGGAGTCTGCGCACTACTCCAAACAGATCGACGCAGTACACACCATTCTTCATGGTGTATGGCGTAGAGGCCGTCCTTCCCTTCGACGTGCAGTTCGACGCACCCAGGGTCGCGGCATATGAAGAAGAGGATGCAGAGGAAGCACTCGAGGATAGCGTCGACACGCTCGACGAAGCACGGGACATTTGCGCTCGCCCGTGCAGCTGTTTACCAGCAAAACCTCCGCAACTATCATAGCCGTCGATTGCGCACCAGGTCCTTCATGGTCGGCGACTTAGTGCTGCGGCTGAGGCAGAAGAATGTGCACAAGCTCGCCTCTCCATGGGAGGGACCCTTCATCGTCACCGAAGTAATCGACGACGGCGCGTACAGACTGAAGCATGCAAAGACAGGCGAACTATCGTGCAATCCTTGGAACGTTGTGCACTTGCGCCGTTTCTACGCTTAGACTGCTCAGTCATCAAATGTAATAGGCGATATGTCGGATAGCTGCAGGTTTCAGACGCGCTATTTTCCTTACCAGGGTACCTAAGGGGACTGGAAGGTTTTTAATGAGGCGGACTGCAGCTTAACATTCAAAAGTGGAATATAATCAGTGTTCCTCTATCCCTCTTTGTCTACTATCCGCACAAATAATACGCAAACAAAAAAAAGCCACACCCGAATACTCGGGGGCTGCGCTCTCAAAAAACATCAATCTTCCGCAACAAAACCTGGGCCTCACCCGAACGCTCGGGGGCTGTGCCTTAACAGGTTAGCTACAAACAAAACCTTGGCCTCACCCGAACGCTCGGGGGCTGCGCCAACAGGCCAAATATAAACACAAACAACGACGCACCCGAGAACTCGGGAGCTGCGCGGCACAAAGTTCAAGCAAAAAACATAATGCTACACAGCCACACTCGAATGCTCAGGGGCTGTGTCGCGAAAAATAAAACCTCTCGCACTCACCCGAACACTCGCGGGCTGCGCACAAT
The DNA here is from genome assembly GCA_947311845.1 of Poa pratensis. NCBI lineage: Eukaryota > Viridiplantae > Streptophyta > Magnoliopsida > Poales > Poaceae > Poa > Poa pratensis. Next base: position 35,617,157 of record CAMZMU010000094.1, read on the forward strand.
CAAACTCTACAGAATTTATACTCGGGGGCTGAGCCCCATACATGTGTTATATACACACAGATCAAGAAAATTCATCAGGTAACTTTACACAAATATCTACAAAATACATGCCTAGCCTATTCTGCAGGTTCATCCTTTGGTGCGGCCCATTTCTCCTCCTCTTTCAACACTTGATGAATCAGGACCAGCGCGTCCGTGCGAGTCTCTCTATAGTGCTCCAGCATAGGCACAGGACCGCCACCAGGCACGGGTGCGGGTCCCTGAGCAATTTTCTTCAAGTAAATGTTTGGATAGTGGGTACGCACAAATGCGAGTGCAACATTTGCTCCGCCGATGAGCTGCTCTCGCACAAATCTCCTGATGGCCTTGCCTTTACGGAATTTTTTCAACAAAGCTGATAGACCTTCCGGTTGTTCATTTAAGGGAAACAACGCCTGATGCACTCTAGACAAAGCCAGCCTGCAAGTCTCGAGCACAATGGCCACGCGCCAAGCGCAGTTCTGAAGCTGGACAAGCACTCGACTTCTTGCCCGATCTGACCAGAAAGGGTGGGTCGAATACTCCGTCTATTGGCATGATCATCCAAACGTTCGCGCAGTCGAGCTTCCTCTTTCGGTTTATCAAAACATGCACCTGCACAAGCATAACACAGTGACATTTCGTCGACGAGCTCGGCAAGGACAATATTTTGACTCGAGTGTACTCATTTTCGAGTTGAAGATTCACTTTGTCCAGCTCCGCCAGCACAAATAACTCCAGCTCTGTCGCCGGTGACGGTCTCGACTGAAGGTCGGCAAGGGCGTCCTTCGTTTGCTTCAGCTCTCTCTCCATCGTCGTGAACTTCTGTGTCAGGTAGTCGATAAGCTTTTGGTCGTTGACACTTCGTGTGCTTGGCTTGGAAGAAGAACTCCCCGAAGTTTGACCAGTCGACGCGCCACGAGCTTGAGACTACATAAAAGCAAAGTTCAAACATAAGCTCCATATATCACTCGCAAAAAACTCCGACTAGCAGGCTCGGGGGCTGTTTTTTCCAAATTTCACATACACACTATAGGCATAAGGTGTGCAAGTCAGAAGATCATATTAATCAAAAGCCCCATACGGCATTAAAATTCATTACAAGCGAAAGCATAAAAGCAGAGGGCTAGCTATGCTATCTACGACGCTGACTCGGATCTGGCCCTAGAGGTGCGAGCGGCGCGCTCGGACACGGTGGCGGCACGCTGCTCCAGCATGGTCACCATCTTTCTCGACAGCGTCCCCGCCTCCTTCTTCATCGCGCTGGTCACAGACGATTTCCTTCAGAGTTCTTCGGAAAGCCAGCTACAGCTTTCTCGAAGTCGCCTGCCATACCGTGTCCCATCAGCAAAATGAAGGTGGTCTCAAATCCACCTACCATTTGAGCTCGGGCGTAATTCGCCATGGTAGATGTACCAGGCGCAAAGACATCGGCCAACGCCTCCAAAGTCGCGGGCGGCTTGATCTTCGGCAGGACGGTCTGGTAGATAGACGACAACGCACTTGTGGGCCTCCGGAGGGCGTCCCGAGTGCGCGCGCATATCTTATCAAAAGCGCTCGCCGCATCCTCGAGTGAGCCCTCATCCGCGGCCGGTGTGGCACCAACAGCTTCTGTTGGGAAAGCACAAGTTAGAATCATGACAAAATTAATCAAAAACACTGTACTTCTGTCAGAATATTACCTCCCATCACATGGGATAGCGCGCGGAGTCGATGAATCTGGAGGGTCTCGCGATCCTCTGCTTCTTTAAGCTTTTGCTTCGTACCCCCACGTTCGGCTGCAAGTTCCTTCTCCAGCTCCTGCATGCGGGTCAAAGCGGCCGCTTTGTCACCTGTAAGCAAAACAAGGATACGGTTGGCAAACAGATTCATCAAACAAAACAAAAGGCAAAGGGACGAGTTTTCTTACGATCCAGCTGCTCCATCTTGGCTCGCAGTTGGTCACGCTCCTGCTCCACTTGCAAGTATGTCTCACCCGACTCCAGCAGCGTGCGGATGAATGACTGCGGAAAAAAGATTCAGCAAATTACACTCGAGGGATCAAAAACTTAAAATACCAAAAATTACACTTACGTGGTTGTAGCGCGCGGGCAGCGTACCACCCGAGGTGGAAGGCGCATCTTCCTGAGGCTTGGGGTGCGGACTTGCTGAGGAGGTCTGTTGAACCTCCACCCGAATCGCCTCGAACGAAGGCGACACTGGCATCACCTCGGGAGCGGTCGATGGGAGGTCATCTTTGGGCGAGTCATCCTCCGTTGGCCTGTAAAACAATAGTCAGACGAACAAAGAAAATATGCAGCACATAACGCTTCAGCACAGTCTTTACCTGACATCTTCATCATCAGAGAGCAGCAGGGTAGAATAATCAAAGTGCGCCTCGAACGAGGGCGACTTGACGGGTGAAACCGTGCGCAACGGCGTCACAACCCTCAGATCTCGCGAGTCCGGCGAGGAGGAACCCGAATCTTCGCAGCGGGCAGCAGGCGGAGGAGAGCTGTCCGCAGTCGACATCGACTCGTCTGAGCGGCGTCGCTTGGGCGGCGGCAGTTCTCTTCTTCTTCCTGCTTGGATTCCTCCACCTCATCAGTAGGTGTGTGTGCGGAGGCGAGCGAAATTTCGTCGAGATCATTCTTGACCGGCAAAACTTCCACCTCCAAAGTCTCCCCATCTTCGGGAAGCAGAGGCAAGTTCTTGGGAGCAGCATAGCCCTGCTCACAAAACACCAAAAGTGTTAGTCGACAATCACATATCCCTTAGAAATAAAGACAAACCGATGTGAACATACCTCTGGCAGAGGGTGCTCGCTGTCAAATGCATCAACTGGGCAGTCGAGAGAACAACTGTCGTTCGCAGTCAGCTTGGTGATCGACCGAACTCGGGCCTCCACCTCTCTAGGCGACGTGAGCGCTTCTCCGACCACCAAACGTGTCGGGTCGTGCAAACCGTGGAACTCCCACATTGGGTGCGCCCGAACTCGCAACGGCTGCACGCCCCTCTTGATGAACGTCGCAATCAAATGCAGGCCGCTGACCTCGCGGCCCACCGTCTTCATAAGCTTGGCAATCCTGGCCATCAAAGGCTTCACCTCAGCTTCCTCAGCGGCAGTGGTGCGATGCAGCCAAGCTCGAGTCTTCTCCAAGGGCACATGCGCGTCGAACATCGGCAGCCCTTCCTGAGAGGTGCTGAAGTAGAACCACTTCTGCTTCCAGTTTTGCGCGGACTCGACTTGCTTGATGTCGAAGTACGCGACCTCTTTGCGGCTCTCGATGTTAAATCCGCCGACCGCATACACGCCGCGCTTTTCGGCGTTCTTCCTCACATAGAAGATCTTCTTCCAAAGACCCCAATGGGGGTGAACCCCCAAGAAGCACTCGCAGAGCACAACAAAGAAAACAATGTGCATCATGGAGTTCGGCGTAAAGTCGTGCAGCTGCACCTTGTACGCGTACATCAAAGCGCGCGAAAAAATCGTGAATAGGGAAGGAAAATCCCCTATTCACGAAGTCATGAAAACACACGCGCTCGCCCTCTATAGGTTGAGGGCTTACCTCATTGCCAGGGAGGCGCGTCGGCAGTAGCTCGGCGGAGGGAATCCACCCATCCCGCCGATACCCGTCCAGCTTCGACGCCTTCAAAGTGGACCGCGTCCAGTCGCCGGCCCTTTTCTTCATCGACGCCGCATCGCTGCTGGTCGCTGCGGCAACGTCCGCACCTCCCGCGGCAGTAGCAGTGGTGGCCGAGGCAGCTTTCCTCTTCTACGGCTTGCCCATGGTGGTGGTGGCTATGGAGAGAAGGAGCACAAGGAACAGAGGAAGAAGAAGCAGTGGCGGCGGGGGGCAGATGACAAGTGAAAAATCTTTTACCCCGCCGCTCCCCTTTTATCAACCGCGCCACAAATCTCCACCGTTCGCACAAGATCGTGTGCCACGGTGCAAATCCAGCCATACACGTGGTGGTTGTGGAGAGCAACCGCCGCGGGCACTCCGCCCACTACGCACGGGAATCTAGGAGACCATCATCACGTCGCCGTGAAAACCGCGCTTCGGCGGTCAAATCCAGTCCAAACGGCACCGATTTTCGGTCAGCACTGCAAAACTGAGCCCACGTATGTCACGTCCCATCAGTCATATTGCGCACGCCACCGCCAGTAAGACGGTGCAGTCGCCAATTGGTGTCACGCCTGACGTCACCGCAAGCAGCTCTCTTAAAAAGCATTCGAGTCCTCTCGAGGCATAGCCGGTCACTCGACCGCCTCGTTGAGTTCGAGGGTGAAAATCAAAACTAAGGCAAAGCCGGTCGCTCGACCGCCTCGTTCATTTTGAGGGTGGAATTCAAAGTGAGCACATATGGTCACTCGACTGTTCCATCGACTTAGTATACATAACTCCCATCGGGAGCGAATTAATTTTTTTTTATCGAATATTGCACAAGTTTCAGAAAGCTGAGATCGTCCTCAACTGCAAGCAATTAAGCATAATCTCGGGGGCTACTCCCATCGGGAGCGCTGCCCGCGCACCCGATGAAACGGAATTCAGAAAGCAATAAATTGCCAAAAACAATTAGTCCAAGCTTATTTGGCTCTGATCGAAGCTCACTCGATGCAAATATCAGTCACAAATCCCCGAGATTGCGTCCGCCGCATGTATACCTCGGATGCTACACACACAGTGTAAAGGTAAGACCCACCGATCCGTCGAGTTGGGCCAGGGCCCGCTTCTAACAGCGCAAGCTCTGTAATTTCCCATGTCAACAGACATGAAGAAAATCCTAGCGGACGCGTTAGGTAGCAAAGTTATGCTGCAAGCCGACTCTGTAAGACCTCCGCGGTCTGAGTCGAACCTGACCAGCTTGTTCTGGGTTCGAGTCCGGGGACTCGAGCTTGAAGTAGGCTAGTAAGGTTTTGCCCATAAGTACAGTTAACTGGTCCCGATCCGTCGAGTGTACCAGGCCTACTATGTCATAATCCCTAGACAAAATAGCAAAGCATCAGTCGATGAATATTCCGACCCAACATGCACCTTCGAGGCAATCTCGATCTCAAATCAAACTAAGCATCAGTCGACATATCTATCGGCTCAGCATACACAGTCGAGACAATCTCGGCTCACAAACATACCAGGTACCCACCAAAGTAAACGAACTACGATGTAAGTTGTGGAGGAGTCCCTGCCCGATTCTTCGAGTCGACCATGCACTCGGGGGCTAGTGACAGGGATGTACCCTTCGGGTGACCCATTATGAGGATACCTGGTGCGTGAACAAGCTAAGGCCCACGGACAGGCCTGCCAGAAGACATCGACCAAAGCCCACGAAGGGGGCCCAAGAAGATGACGTATGCTCCAAGACTAGTAAACCCTAAGTCGGTAGGAACCTACCTTACCTATAAACCTAGTCGGTTGCGAATCCCGAGACCCAGCCTCCTATATATAGGCTGGGAGGGCCGCCGATCTAGGGCAAGCAATACTCGAACCACCATAGCCCTCGTGAGATCGCCATCTCGCCGGATACCATTGTAGCTCCATTGTACACCGCATACATCAATAACCAGACAAGCAGGAAGTAGGGTGTTACCCTCCGGGGGCCTGAACCTGGGTAAACCTTGCTTGTCAGCCGACGATACTACCAGCACCACCACGTCTCTCCCCTCTAATCACAACCCTAGGTACCGAACCATGGGAATTGATGAGTTAACCCCTCGTCATATGTTTTAGCTGGAAACGAAGAATGGTATAAGGGACCAATGTGGACGATGTTCATAAATTAGAGTTTAACCCGACCTCTCAGATCAGGAGACACCACGGTAGAGGTAGACGATAGTTCTCTTTCTCATGCTTCGTACATGACGCAGCAGATGCACACTGTTTCGCTTCCCATCTCTCTTAGACAGGAATTCAGGGCGAAACAGTCTTCCTCCGCAATCCTAGCCACCGCCTCCTGGGTCGCCCCAGCCCGGGTGACTCTGGAGGCCCTTCCCCGTCCCCTCCAGCCCCCCTCACCGGCATGCTCCCGGCCGTCGCCGTCGCCGTTGGCGGTGGCGGCGCCTTCTCGTCTAAGACGGAGGTCAGGGTATGGCTTCGTGGTGGCACATCTCGGGCGGCGATGGGGCGCTTGCGGCGGGGCCAGCGCGGTTCTAGCATTCGGGGCCTGGATCAAGCCGTAGAGGCGAGGAGGAGGCGGGCGATGCGACGGCATCGTATCGGTGTTCCTCCGACGGCGGTGATCCGATCAGGGTCATGCATGTTCCGGGTGGACGGCTGCGGGCATACGGTGCAGCGGCTGTCTTCTCCATCACTGATCTGACCAATGGCTTGGGGGGCTGCTGGTTTTGCTGAATAAGGAGGTGGTCCTAGGATTTCTCTCGCGCCAAGGCGGTGGTCTGCTTGAAGCCTACCCTCATTGATTTGGCCAGTGTGACGAGTTCCGGAAGGCTCCGTCGGCGAGCTCCATTGGGTGTCTCATGCCTGGAGATTGCTGGATCGGATGGGATTTGGTCGTGTGCACCCATATTTATGGCCGTGAGGCTTCAGGATGGAGTGACGTGAAGTTTCGTTGTCAGTTGTCACCATGGGACATGTCGGTATTCGATTTCTATGGTGACGGCACTGGCGGAGAATGTCATGACAGCTGAGGTCTAATAATGGCGGATCGTGTCTTCGAGGCGATGAGGACTTTGCTTGGTGATTCATGACTTGTAGCAGCAACATCGGGAAGCAGGGGCGGCAGCATAAGAGGAGTACATAGTCTTATCTTTCAGGGTGAAAATCTAAGCTCTGATCTTGATTGGTTGTGCTTGGTACTGGCTTTGTTGAAGACATTGTTTTGTGAGTGCGGACTTTCTCCAGGGTAAAAACCTAAGATCTATGATCAGACGGCGACGACGCTTGTGCACTGTTTCCTTATTGGAGACATCGCTTTTGGAGAATTTGGACTCCGGGTGTCGTCTGGGTGATGGTTTGTGTTGCAGTTACAAGGAATTGATCACTGTAGCAGGATTTTTTGGACACGGTGTTCCGGGTCATAGGTCTAGATGCACCCATTATGTAAAACATTTTTAATTTTTTTAAATGTCAAAAGATTTCAAACAAAATTTCGGATATACATCAGAACATTTTATGTTAGCATAAAAGGTTTCGCAAAGAAAAGACATTTTTGTGACCTGTGCAAAAAAGACAAAAAACTGTCGCGTACAAAGTCATTTTGATGATCCCGGATTTGTCTTTTTTGCACTGTCTGCAAAAAATGTCTTTTCTTCACGGAACTTTTGTGCTAACATAAAATATTCTGATGTATATCCAAAAAATTTACTTGGAACTTTTTGACATTTTGAAAAATGATTTCCGGACAGTGGGTGCATCTACACCTATGACCCAATATGTATTTCTGGATTTTTTTTGTTTTTTCTTCTTCTTTTTGTTATAGAGCTGTGTGCATCCCTAATGTCATCAGGACATTTCGTTGTTCCAGAAGTAGGTGTAATTGTTATCTTTTGATATTAATATATTCCCTTTATCAAAAAAAATTAGATAGGGGCGGCCTTGTGTTTCCGTGTGGCGTCACATTGGTGGTGGGGACAGCGACATGCTGGAATCAGTGGCCATTTTTCTCCTCCACACCAGATGTGCTCTAATCCACGGTGTTAGTCCCTCGTCTCCTAGGGTTGTCGAGTTTAGGGTTTGGTAGTCGGCATTAGGTGTTCACCGGATAGCGATGATATTAGCCTTTGCAGAAGCGGGATGGTGGCAAGCTATGAGATTCTTCTTCTCCGATCGGGCTTGATGAAGATGACGGTGTCAGGATCTGGTAGACACGGGGAACATCCCCAACCGACGTGCCACAAAGTCTCGATTTCACCGCGTGCGCCAGACCGGTTCATTGGTTCGATAAACAACATGGTCTGTGAAGGCGCTCCTCTAGATCCGGCCTTTGTGGCTGGTCCCCTCGTTTTTCAACAACGCTATAGTTGTGGCGACGAACAATGGTTTGGCGAGGCGCAAGGATCTTCGGTGGTCAACAACATTTTTTGTGGTAAAAGGCAGGCGCACTGCCCTTCAGTTAGAAGGAAGTAAAGAATTGTCACATCCCCTATGCATAAGGGGCCTGTCTTCCGAGTCACCGGTGAAAGCATACACGCGCTGCGCAGTCTCTTCCCAATGAGACGGGATACATCAAGCAACGATAGAGCCACTTTTGTAAACTTTTTAATATGGGATTCTTTGGGCAAAACTTTGAGACACCTCTCTTTCTGATTGTTCCACGTTTGTGTGCGTTGTAACAGCAAGTAACACCGTTGTTGTTGAATGAAATACTTGGCTACTATTCTAAAAAAAGTGAGGCTATCGCAAAAAAAAAAAGCGAGGCGGCTAATGTGTGCGGTAACTTGTTTATTTGTGCAATGAGCGGCAGGCAGCATCTGCGTCGCCGAACGAGCGGAAGAGGAAACAGGAAAGTTTCTTTCGTTTCCCTTCTCGGCCCAAAACAAACGGGATAAAGCGGATGAAATAAAACGGCGCGTCTGGACTGATCAAAATCACGAGGCGGGCGGGTGGAGAGAGAGGGCTGGTTCGTCGGCGGCGGAAGCGGAAGCGGAACCCCACGGAGCAGCAGCGGCAGCCTGATCGACAACGTCGGCGCTCAGACGCCGCTCAGAGGCTAGAACCACCAGTACGCCAACTAGTCCCAGGCTCCCAGCCGTATTCTCTCTTTTTTTTTTTTTTTTTTTTTTTGAATGGTCACCGGGGGAGGGAGAAGACCCTCCACCTGAATTGTATTCATTTTCTGTTTAATGGGTTCAAGCGAACCAGATTTTTACAGGGAGGAACGAAGAGAAGACAAAACAAAAACAACGCACACCAACACACACACAAAGGGGCGGGAGAGGGGCACAGGTGCACTTGAGAAGCACTAACAGGCGTGCTCGCATGACGACCACCACCAGGGAAACGGGTAGGACAGTGCCTTGAGGAGTGCGTCCGACGCCGTCGAAGGGCATCCGGTCCCGAGACATTGCAGATTGCAGCACCACCACTTGCTTGCATGGCGACTACCCCACAAGCTGGCGAACGAGCGAACGGAGACCAACGAGTGGGACTGGCCTAGCACCAGCGCCACGAACCTTGACCCCGACCTCAGCCAAAGGGGCAGCCCCAAGCACTCTGGCCTAGCACCAGTGCCACGTGGGGAGGCGACCTCGCCGCCGAAGGGGGCCGATCAACCGAGACCGCGCCAACAACACGAAGCTCGCGACAATGCCGCAACCATCCCCATCGGATATTTGCCAAGCTTGCACAGCCAACAAGCACGCCAAGAGCACCAAAAGGCAGCACTGCGAGGCCAAAAACCTCGCTGCCGGATAAACCCAAGAAACAGCAAGCTCAACACGCCACACCGGTCCAAAGGCGAAGAGCAGGGTCCTTGCAACGCCTTCAAGAAGGGTAGCCACGCCCACAGGCGCGGTCGTCGCAGAGCTTTCGCTCGGACCTCACCTGCACATCGGGGTTGCGAGTAATGCAACAGCTCCAAACACCACGCCTCCAACAAGGTAAGCAACGCCCGGAGGCGCCGCCGTGGTCTGCTCACGCACAGAGCATGTGCACGGGTTTCCCCGGGAGCTGGCATCAAGACGCGCCACCGAGCCCAAACCTGAACCGGAAGCAAGGCGGGGCGAGCACTGCAGTTCGTGGGAGACGGGGAGCCGCAGGGCCGCGCGCCGGAGGATCCTCACCCCCGCACAACGGAGAGGGCCGGATCGTGAACCCCAAGGGCCACAGACCCAACCAGAGGCGGCACAGGCGGGGGCATCGGCCGCGCAACGCCGGACCAGGAGCAGGGAGCTCAACTCCGGCTTGGACTCCGGGACGGCGGAACGGGCCGAGGCAAGGACGCCGGCCAGCAGCCCGGACGGAGATGGACGGCGACCGGCGACGGGCGAGGCGGCCACAGCCGAGGCCCGCCAAGCCCATCGGGGCCCGGAGGGGCCCAGGATGCGGAGGCCGCACGGGGAGATGAAGAAGCCGGAGGACGAGGGGAGGGGCGCGGGAGGTGAGGCGAAGCATCAGGCGGCGCGACCGGCTCCCGGCGGCACCGGCGACGACCTCCGTTTCCAGCGGGGACGACTTCCCTCCAAATCGCCGCGCTGGGGGACGAGAGGCGCTAGGTCCCCGCCGCCCCCTTCACGGGCCCCGCGCGGCCTTTGTCCGCCGTCGGCCTCGGAGGGCGACGAGGGGAGGTGGGGGTGGGGGGAGGAGGCGGCGGCGCGGGTTGGGGCGCTCCCAGGTCGCCCTGGAGGAGGCGACCCGAGGAGCCGTCAACGTTTTAGGTTCAATACCAGCTCCGCTCTTTTTTAGTTTAGGGTTTTACCTCTTAGGTTTACATTTCTGCTATTATTCTGCGAATGCTGATCGTTCTGGTAATGTTTTGCTCCCTCAGTTGTTCGAGTAATTACCCGATCCCAGGCCTCCATTTTCTTTGTTTGAATCGTGTAAGAATGATTTGAAGATCTAGAATGGGCTGGCTGAAAATGTTCAAGAACTGTCGGTATACAATACTAAGTGATTTTAACAAAGTATGATGAAGATGTTGATCGTTATGTGACCCCAGATGGCAAGTCCTTTTCATTTCGGTCTTTGATCATGCACCAGAACGGTCGATGTTTGTTTAGCACATATATTCTACTAGTATGTCACAGATTTCCGCAAACAAATGTTGTGATACTTTTGAAATGCAGTATGGACACCGATTGAAGCGACCCAAAGTTTACTAGTATGCTAAGGATCTTTGGAATATTGGAACTGAAATTCTCGAAACATGATTTTGCTATTTTATAGTATTCCATGCATGTCAACACCAAAGAGCACTTGATCTCCATCCATAACCGGCACCAGCCTAGTAAAACCAATTGCTAAATTCGTGTCAATCTGACTATAACGGAAACTTAGATTAACAATTAGTGTTAAAAATATATCTTATTGTTATCTTCAATGATCAGATAATATTCCAAAGTGATCCTTGGACCTTGGAGAATATCTATTTAGGAGGTATCTTGGTTAATATCTATTTCTAGATTACTTTGCTTTAGATTCACTATCATTGACCAATTAATTTGTAATGGTATATAAGCTTGGCAGGGAAACACATCTAGTACAGGCCTTTTTTATTTGGCATGGCCTTGACACCGGAGCTGCACTGGTCAGTCCCTTCTGTTATTGATGGCCTCAATCAAGGCCAGAGGAAGATTCTGTTCGCCTCATTCAAGAAAAATCTTGTTAAAGAGGCTAAGGTCTGGTATCAAGACGGATTCCGTTACAGATTACCAAATTTATCTATTTGAGGCCTTGATAATGACAGTCCAATTGAGATAGTACCTTATTTCCCTCGATGCAGGTTTCTTGGCTCGCTGGTTATGCTGTGGAACAAGCAGCATACAACAATGGTGAGCAGAGTGCCGAGGAAACGATAATCAACATGGCTCAAGATTTCGTGGGAAGTAACAACTTAAACCTATTGGAGCCCCGTGGTCCGTTTGGTACAAGGGATTCGGGAGGCCTGAATCATGCTGACGGTTGCTACTTATATACATGTTTATCCACTTTGACGCGCCTTCTGTTCCCTGAGGTGGATGATATTTTGCTTAACCATTTGGAAGATTCTGGACGTTCAATTGAACCCATATGGTACCACTCTCAGAAGATTAATATTTCATTAAGTTAATGAATACATGTTCCTCAAACATGATCGAATTCTGTTCTGCCATATTCTTAGGTACATTCCAATCATTCCCATGGTTTTGGTCAATGGAAGTAGAGGATGCAATAGCAGTGTTCCAAGCTATAACCCAAGGGACATCATTGCTAACCTGAGACGATTACTACATTGTGAGCGCATGGAACCAATGGATCCATGGTATAGGGGCTTCAAGGTTAACAATACTCTGTAAAATTTGTTATATTCATATACAACAACAGATTCTTCTGTCGATCGGTGGATGCTGAAGTGCTATATGTTCTGTTTCTGAGCTGGCAGGGCCGTATAGAGAAGACTAGTACAACAGTCGAAGGTAGCACATACAGCACCACTGGTGTTATAGAGGTTTTCAACGAGTCTGCATTGCATATCACAGAATTGCCAATCCATTGCTGGACGTGGGATTATAAATATTTCCTGGAATCTTTGGTGTGTTGGAATGTGAGAGATAAGACCAAGGAATTGCATATTGAGGTAGCCGGAAATCCGAAATTCCAATGCATTGCAGGTAACTTGGGTTGTCAATACATAAAGATAACTTTCTAAAGATTATGATCCATTTGCAGACCGTCCGTTTGACGCGTCATGATGATACAAGTATGCAATTTGAAATATTTTTGGACGAGAAAAATATGGAAATAGTTATGCAAGAAGGTTTGGAGAAGAAACTTAACCTCATAACAACAGTTGGAACAACAAACATGCACCTATGTGACAGGACTGGTTTAAATATCCGAAGATACAAGACCCCAGAAGAAAGTAAGTATTCACAGCTTGACTATGATGCAAAAAAAAAAAAAACTGCGCGTTATCAGATTACTCAAATTGCACCATTTCTGTAGTTCTTGAAGAGTTCTTTGACCTGAGGCTTGAATACTATGAGAAAAGGAAGGTATACATTGCGTTCTCCAGTTATCTTTCCTATTATATGACAGCAATTAAATAAGAGCATAATCAAGTATGTTGTGCAGAAAGTGCTACTGGAGTCTCTCAACCTTGATCTTCTCAAGATCTCTAACAAAGTTAGGTTCATTCTGAATGTCGGTTATGGTGATATCACAATAATAGACAGGGAGCTAGATGATTTGGTTCTCGAACTTCAAAGAAAGGGATTTGCTCCATTTCCAAAGAGCAGTGAGAATCCTGAAGGCGGGAAAAGTATTAGCGCAAGCGACTACGAATACCTCCTCTCGATACCAATTAGTAGCATGGTCCGAGAAAAGGTACACGAGCTCTATGATGAAACGTCCAAGTTAGAGGTCAAAATGAAAGTGCTGAGAGGAGCCACACCAAGATTGCTCTGGATGAAAGATCTTGATGCTCTTGAGGCAGAACTAGATGTAAGTTTCTCATGCCCTGATGTTGTTTTATTAATCTTCAGTGAATATTTCCGTGCTTATATTTTTCTGGGAAATCTTTATGTGCTTTTGAAAGTGTGTTTTTTTATGTGTGTGTTTCTTTTTTGGAAACAGAGGCTTGATAATGCAAAGCGTGCTAAGATTGAGGCAAGGAATTTCAAATATTTAGCCAAAAGAAAGAATCCAGCTAAAAAGGTTGAATCAGTTTTTGGCTTTTTGCTGGCAATCCCGAGAACTGGATCTACAAATACAGCCACATACTGAAGATATAATTTTTCGCTTTTAATAGGCTTGTACAGATGATGGTGGGATTGGAGTTTGTAAACCTGTGAAAGCTGTACAAAAGAAGAACCCTAAGAAGGTTTGGGTCATTTAACCTATTATTGTTGTGCAGGCGACACTTCACATAAGTTGCATTCCATTCCACTCTTACCTTTATTAACTTCTCCCCTACTGCGGCTGATTTAACTATACATTTCATAGGCGAGTGTGGTCGAGATTGTTGATGAGTGCAATGAGGCGCCCCTGCCAGAAGTTCGGCCGGCTGACAATGTTCTGAACTCCTCTTCAGGTCATACAGGTGTGATTAAGTTCCTCTCATCCTCATCTGTTTGTCATGCTGTTACGAATCATCCTTTTCCAACCGATTGAGCTGATCATGTTGGATATTTTGATCTACAGTCTAAACTGTAGACACAGTAAAATTGCTACAGTAGGTCGGTGCTACAGTACCTACCAGAGGTGTCCTGATCGGGGACATCAAATTAAGATCCAACGGTGCTGGTTCCCCCAGTGCGCAGTGCTAAGATAAATAAAAGGATGAGAGAGCCATCCAGAGGAGTAGTGAGCTACGGCTGCTGCTGCTGCCCTCAGTCTCTCTTCCTCTCTCTCACACACACTCAAGTAATCAGCTACCGATCAAGCTAGCACTGTAAGCACTGGGAAGGACCAGTTCATCCACCAGATCAAGCTGCTGGTGGTAAGGAAGTAGAAGAAGAAGATGGCAGCACCACAAGATCAAGGTAATTTTTCTAATCATCTTCTGGTTGTGGCTCAAACTTGAGCTCGTTGATCCTAGAGGATACAACAATGGTATCAGAGCAGATAGCATCAAGTTTGAGCTCTCCTATGCTCAAGATCATGCTTCTAGCCCTAACAGATCACATGTTGATCAAAGGTTCCATTTTTAATGATAACTAAAGGGGATCAAAGCATCTGATGCAAGTCTAAAGCAAAATCCCCAATTTTCTGGAACCCTAAAATTGAAATTCCTCAATTTATCTTATGTTTTTTAGGCTTGTGGTTTCGGTTTTATGTATGAATCAAAGGGGAACTAAATTAATATGAAGCAAACACTAAAGGATTTCCCCAAATCCGAAACCCTAGCCTGTTCAATTTTATGATTTCCTTCTCTGTTAATGTTATGGTTTCGGTTAAAGTTCAAAGTGGGGATAAAGTGATTTGAAGCAAACCCTAAAGAAAATCCCCAAATTCCGAAACCCTAATTGAGGAAATTCCCCATTTTCTGATGAACCCTAACCCTAAATCAAGAACTAAAGGGAGTGGTGGACGATTACCTCATGGATCTTGTCGCCGTCACTGGCCATGGCGGCGAAGAGGTCGACCTCTTATGCTTGCGGATGCGCTCGGGCTCCTGCTGGAGCGTCTCGCCGTCCATCACACCGGGCAGTGGCTGCGCCTCCTCGCTCGCTTGTCGGTGATGGAGTCCAGCTGCCGTGCCGGAGCTGACGAAGGCAGCCGTCGCCGCCGCGGGGACACGCTCGCCTAGTAAAGGCGCTGCCCGGAGCCGCTCGACGGAGCTGCGCGCAAGCCAAAGCTGCACGCAGTTCCGACGAGGGGGCCTGGACAACGCCGCCGTCTTCGCCCTCCTCCGTAGCGGCTGGCCTCGCCGCCGCATCTCGCGTCTCGCTCGCTGGCGCCGCGGGTGGAGAAGCAGAAGGAAAGGGGAGGGGAACGAGTGAGGCTAGGGTTCGGGGTGGGCTGGGCTGCGTCGCGGTTTAGCTTGCCGCGGCCGGCTGCTTTGGCTGGGCCTGCAGGCCGCTACGGCCCAAACCAGCCGTGTCCAGGGGGAGCTGGCTGGGCTGGCTGATGCTTCTCTGGCCCAGTTCAGCACAACAACTTATTTTAATCGGCTAAAAACTCTGTTATGAGTATTAATAATTCAGGGAAAAATGTTAAATATTTTTCCTTGTAATGGTCAAATTTTATGTAATAAAGTGAACATATTTTAGGGCTAAATTTTATGCATGCTTTATTATGTTTATTATGGCAATATAATTCTTTATTATTTTAATTCACATTATGTTTTTAATATGCCATGTTTAGATCTTTTATATTGCAGTTCAATTATGTTTAGTTATTTTTCCTTCATGGCATTTTATGATCATAATAATTATTATACCTTTGTGCCATATTTAATGATTATTATGGTATTATATTTTTTTTAAGGCAATTATGTTATGATTAATTGTTTCAAGGCATTTTATCATGCCTTGAACTCAGGATAATAATACTTCATTTAAGTTCATAATGTGCTTCTCTAATCATTTTCTTATTAGAGAGCTTTAAGTTTTTAATTTTATTGTAGCCTCAATTAAATAATATTTCGAGCAATCAAATTAAGTTGGGGCTTTTATGCTCTTTATGAGCAATTATGCTCTTTTTGAATGAGGCCTTTTATGTTAATGATGTTCCCCAAAATTTATTATCATGATTATTGCTATCATGATGTCATAATGTTTCTGCTGCAAAATTAAATTTATAAATCCTCTAATTAAGTATGGCTTATGTCCGTCATTCTGGCCAAAACTGATTGGCGGGCATTTCGACCATAACTTCTTTATTGGTCTGGTTCGCTTCTGGCCAAAGCTGATGCGAGCCAGATTGATGAAAGAAGTATTTTTTATGTGAGGATGTAATTAAGCGTGATTATTTTGACCACAAAATTTTATTGATTCTTACCCATCTCTGGCTAAAGCTGTTTTGGGTTCGATCAGTAAATAAAATTCATAATGTTACGCTTGTTAAAGCATCCAATTCTTTGTGCAGCATCTAATGTTTCTCTTATTGCCGAAACAATTAACGGTATAAGGCAATTAAATGATAGCAATTATATTTTATGGAAGGAGAAGCTAGAGATTACTCTAGTTTTTTGTTGAATATTAATTGTGCTCTCCTTCATGATCCTCCTAAAGCACCTAAAGAAGGTGTTGAAAAATTATGATGCCCTGAAAAGGGATTATGATTATGTGATTAAAAAAAATTAAATTAAGGAGGAGGATTCAAATTAAGTGGCCTATTGTATTAACTATACTTAAGTTTTGGGCATTAATATATCTAAAGTTGTTTTTTCATGGTTATTTTTTATTAAACCATGGATTGCCATGTTTACGTGCCAATCAATAAGGTTTTTGTCCTTAAGCTATGCATGTTCAAGAAAATTGTTTCGATCGAATGTCTCTAATTAAATAAAGTGTGGTTTGTGTTTGTCATTCTGGCCAAAGCTGATTGATGAACACATGATCACAAAATTTAGTTGTTCTGGTCCACAGACTAGTTCAATAAAAGAAGTGTACAGAGACATGATTCTAAATAAGTATGGCTGATACTTATCATTCTGGCCAAAGCTGATTGATGAGTATCTGACCACAAAATTTTGCCGGTCTTGTCCATTTCTGGCCAAAGCTGATGTGGGCTGGATCGGTGAAAGAAGTTTTTAAAAGGCTATAAAGTGTGACATGTATTTGTTATTCTGGCCAAAGCTGATTAATAAATACTTGCTTGCAAAAGTTTGTTGTTCTCGTCCATTTCTGGCCAAAGCTGATGTGGATCAGATCAACAAAATAAGTTTATGATCTGGAGAAGATTTCATACATAAAGCTTATGGACATAATGCAATATGCCACAAATATTTAAGTACCTTCGGGGAATTAAGGTAAAAGACGTCAATCGTCTTAAAATACGCTTCTGCTATTAAGTGCCTCTGTTTTATTCATGAAGTTTTCAACATTTATGATCATTAAGTTATCCCTAACTAAGTAATCTCCAATTATGATGGAACCAAAGGAAATTTTGGTTGGAGATTTAATGGTTATTTTGGGATAGGTTGTGACACGTGAATTCATTCTGACCAAAGTTGATTGGATACATGTGTTATTCCCTAAAGATTAATGTTTACATGAGGAATTATGTTCTAAATGATCACTATAAAATATTTGTGATCATGAACATTATCCCTATTGCTAATCTTTTTCAATTCAGCCATAATGTTTTCGGCTGATTTAATGCTTCTTATGAGAAATGAGTTAAGCTTATGTACATATTATTGTTTCATGAGGTCATAAGTAATGAAGTATATACAAAAATAATGAGCTCTCATTAAAGAAATTTTGGTTACTAAAGTATTGACGAGAATCCAATGGATTTCTTGTCTATTAATGTTTATTGGGAGCAAGACCCAGTAAGAATCTGGGGGAGTGTGCCAGTAAGGATCTAGGAAAATAATTTCCTAGTCCATTCAAAATACAGTTTATCTGGCATTAATGGAGAAGTAGTTTGAAGAATCTTCTCAAAATTCTATAAGATTATGTTGATCATGAAAATTCTCATGATTTAATTATCGAGCTTTTGAGTTCAATTTATTATGTCATCTACAATAAAGCACAAAAGTGGACTGTGATTAAGCTCAAAGGATTTTATATCCATAAGAAAGTGTGTAAACATTTTGGATAAAGATGCTATATGCATAATATTATTATGGCCTCATAAATAAGGAAGTTTTAAGAGAAGTCTTAAAGGACTAGAGGCTAATGTTTAAAGCTACTGGAAGATATCCATTAGCAGAAATTAAGTTCTTCATTCCCCATTCCAATAATGTGATTCGTGCTACAAATTTTATTGACTTCTCTACTAAATGTGGAATATTTGTTATGGAAGTTCGTCGAAATGTTAAGCTATGACTCAGTCCACATTTCGAGGGGGAGCATTGAACTTCCCCATGAGGTATGTTTAGATTTTATCAATAAGGTATTTAAGTTGAGCAAGCCTAAGTTGAGCTAAGTACCACTTTTAGTCAGATCTCCTAAGGGCATCATTATGACTAAGAATTATTAGATTGCCCTTCAATGTTAAATGGTTATGCCATGTTTCTTAACTAAGATACAAGTTTTTGGTTCTGCTCTCTACAATAGTTCTCCTAAATCACTTAAGGAGGATAATAAAATTATGATACACTGAAATGAAGTATGATGTTGAAATTTAAGAGAGAGCAGTCAAATATTGCATGGCAATTAAGAACTCCATCATGGATACCATGAGTAGAGCCATCTACTAACTCCCAGATTGTCAAGGTGATTATGAATCATTTTTCCCAATTGGTCTCTCTAAAGTTTAAGCAATGGGTCTTGACGAAAGACTTGTTGATATAACGATATGACTGGGAGTTTGTGAGAAAAGTGGCACATGATCAGTGAATTTATAATTTTGGAGATGGAAATCATCCTTTATGAAATAAAGAATTAATGATGATGATCAATTGTCCTTGAGACAATAAGCATCAGACGGTGGTACGAAGCTCAAGTAGAAATAAGTTCAATAAGAATTTTTTGATAAATTAATCTTATGTTAATTATGAGGAATAGGGATATTGCATAAGATCCGAGGTTTTCTCTCGGAACTGATAAGTTCATCTTAGTGATACACTTATGTTGTTAAAACTCAATGAGATAGGTCCATTAAAGGGAGTATTAAGTTCACCCTAAAGTTTATGTTTACTCCCTCAAGGGCAATAAGTTTTTCCTTACGTTGTTGCTAATGCTTAAGTTATTATGTGCCCTAAAGATTTTGTATCCGGGATATCTTGGCAGACATAAGTCCGGGTTTGGACCTCCCGGAAAATACTTAAGAAAAGCTTTGCCTAGTTGAAACAAGCACTAAATTAATTGTGTGATAATATATCACATTAAGGGATTACATGCTCACATTCAAGAAACAATAATGACCACCAAGCTGTGGATCTTTAAAGTATTTTGCAAGGAGTGAAAATCCTTTTAAGTTCTATCCACAAAAGTTTCACTCTTGCAGGGGGAGCCATGTTGTGGAATGGCTTCACCCAAATTCTTAAGGGCATCATTAAGATGCAAATTAAATTGTGGCATGTTTCGATCCCTATGTTTTAAGATATGGATTTGTGTCCCTGATCCATAACAATTTAAGATTAAGTGATTATCTTAAGAAATTTATCCCGGGACATATTATGTAAGAGTGCAGTCAATTCAAATAGCATGTCAAGAGGTTCCTGCCAGACCTAAGACATTGTGAAAGAATGATTCCAGAGTCAAAACATTCAAGGCCTTGATGAATTAAGTATTTGATGTTCAGCAAATAAGTAAGTATAAGGCGTAAGTGTTGAACACTTTATGTAAGTTTAAGTAATGGGTGCTTGGTATATATATATAAGCATTATATAAGATATTAAGTTCTAAGCACCATATTTAAAGAGGCTTGCCTTCTAACGTTGCCGGCATTAAGTTTATGTGGCAGCCTATTATTAAGGGACTAATTAAGACTCTGAATACATATTTTGTTCTCGTTTCAAGTGCGCGCATAATTATGTGTATACATATTCGTAAGAGAACAAATTGCACTCTTTGGGACCATTATAGCACCATCTCCCCAAAAGGCTCATTTTGAGATCGAATGGGAACCATAGTCACTTGGTTCAGCAGTACTTAATTGACTGTTGCAATCTATTGTCTTGGTGTACCATTTTATCAAAAGATGAGTCTGTAATGTTTATGATGTTTATGTAAAGAGAATTATGAAATAAAGCTAATGAATAATGTGAATAAAGTTTATGGAGCTCAAAAGTTAAAGAAGTTCCATTTTGAGATGGGGTGGTATATTGTAGTAACTGGGTTCTGCGGTACTAAATAACTGACCGCAGTAATCTGTTATCTCGTATGCCATTTCATTGATAAGTGGGCTTATAAGTTTAGCCTTACGATCAAGGGGGAGAATGTTGGATATTTTGATCTACAGTCTAAACTGTAGACACAGTAAAATTGCTACAGTAGGTCGGTGCTACAGTACCTACCAGAGGTGTCCTGATCGGGGACATCAAATTAAGATCCAACGGTGCTGGTTCCCCCAGTGCGCAGTGCTAAGATAAATAAAAGGATGAGAGAGCCATCCAGAGGAGTAGTGAGCTACGGCTGCTGCTGCTGCCCTCAGTCTCTCTTCCTCTCTCTCACACACACTCAAGTAATCAGCTACCGATCAAGCTAGCACTGTAAGCACTGGGAAGGACCAGTTCATCCACCAGATCAAGCTGCTGGTGGTAAGGAAGTAGAAGAAGAAGATGGCAGCACCACAAGATCAAGGTAATTTTTCTAATCATCTTCTGGTTGTGGCTCAAACTTGAGCTCGTTGATCCTAGAGGATACAACAGATCAGTCATCGACTTGGAACAGAAGAAGAGCAGAAGAAAGGAGATGCAGGTAGGAAGGCGCCAAGTAAAACAGGAGCCGGGAGGGGAAGAAAGCCTGCGGCAGCGAAAGCAGCACCAAATGCAGCGACTCGGGGCGCCGTCACAGCAAGAAACACAGCAGCAGCAGCGGTAGCATCTGATGGTCAGGGCAAGGACGCTAAAGCAGACAAGGAGAACGAGATGGTAGCAGAGGATAAAACTACTGCTGTCGCTTCGCCTGTGAAGAAAGTGAGGAGGACGAGGGAAGAGCTCCGGCCATCTTGTCGACGAGCACCGGAGAATCTGCACCAAGGGCGAGGCTGACGAGGGGAACAGTAAGAAGGAACAGTGCGCCGGCTGATTCCTGAATTAGTTCGCTCTGCATTTTCGGTCGATTAGACGTCCGGCTGCTTGAGAAATGCAACCAGGTTGTTTTTGGGTAGTTATTGATAGCAATCTGATAAAAAAACTGCTCGTCTTTTATACTTGTATGAATTTTTCCGTTCTTGAATTTTTTTCAGAAGTTTGAAATTCCCCAAATTTAAAAATCTGTGGAAGTTTGAATTTTTAAAAAGTTTGGATTTTGCGAAAGATTGAAGCCTGAAAGTTCAGTTTCTCTAAGAATTTAGATTTTCAGAAAGTTGGTGCTAGAATTTTTTTAAACTTACTAATAAAGGAAAACTTGATGAAACGATGACTTACCAAAAAGAGGGAAATCAGCTGGTACTGGTTGAGTTAGCCAAACTCCTTACAGACTTTTTTTTATTGGACTCCCTACAAAACTTGATGAAACGATGACTTACCAAAAGAGAGATGGACGGTGGACTATCGGTGTAGGTCAGGTGAGTGAGGTCGAGGTGGGTTTTCTGAATCACCTGGCAGGCTCAGGCATTCGACCGCAGCCTTGCGTCGTCGCTTCTGAATCCGAATCGACAACCGTTGGCGCCGTCACCACGAGGTAACGAAAGGTGTCAACAGCCAGTTATGGGCGAGGCCAAGGACAACAAGGCTATGGGGAAGACTTGAGTTTTCTCAAGCCTGTGGCGGCCACTGCGGAAGAGGGGAACGCCTTCTCGTGAAGTAGGTGAGCTGGACGAGAGGACGAGCTACGACGAGCACCGGAGACTCTGTGGCCTTGGCGGCTGCGTCTGACATGAGGGTGACGAGGGAGATGAAGAAGAAGGCACAATCGATTTCCTGAATCAAGTTTTATCGTAAACATGTTTCGTTGATCTGTTATCTCGATACGTTTTCTATCAGTTGTATAACGTACTAACTTTCTAGCTCGTTGTCAGGTTTTGTTCGGCCATTTGGGCTTTGCGTTATGCCGATCCTTCAGGGGATATATGCATATGTATGTTGCTTCACAAAGCCTTTACAAGCGTGTTTCTTTTTTTGTTCGATCACGCAGTGTATTCTGATTTCTGAATATCAGGACTAAGGAGTGCACACAGAGTACAGACATACAGTCACGGTATTCTGGTGTTTTTCTTAGATTTTTTTTTTTTTTGAGTGCATTCGATGTTCAGGTGTTGTGGCGAGCTGTGGCCTTTACAGGTTGAAGGAACTGGATTGCGTGGGTTGCCATCTAGAATAGGCCCATTGGAGAAGCAATCAGATTTATCATCATACTTTTGGGCTACATAGCTGCCAGCTTGTTTTAGCTATAAAAAAAAAACTGCCGGCTTGTTTCTTTCCTTTTTTTGAAACAAGGCAAAAGATTTTCCTTTTTCATTAATATAAAAGAAAGAAAATTTAGAGGTTCAACGGACATGCCTAAGACACATCCTATGACTTTCGGAAAACTACGGAATTGATCTCCCGGAATTACATTGCCCATAATGCATTCATCCATGTTAGGTTCCATCTATTAGTGTATGCGGCTCATGCGACTCAACTCGCTCTTGGGTCGTTATGTGGCTTTGGTGTTGCCCTATGTTGTTGAGGTGTCATCATCGAGTGTTACCTTGAATTGCTCAAGTGTTAGGAGTTGTAGTTGTTGGGTGTTTGGAGAGTTTGT
The DNA here is from genome assembly GCA_947311845.1 of Poa pratensis. Taxonomy (NCBI): domain Eukaryota; kingdom Viridiplantae; phylum Streptophyta; class Magnoliopsida; order Poales; family Poaceae; genus Poa; species Poa pratensis. The sequence continues at coordinate 35,639,778 of CAMZMU010000094.1, forward strand.
CGGGTTGTGGCCGTGTGGTGTTCTTAGTTTCTTACTTTGTGAGTAATTCGGTTTGGTCAGTGTGTTGTATATTATTCTTAATTAATATATTGGGTCAAATCTCTTGCTCCCATCTTTAGAAAAAAATACTAACTTCAAGTCTTCAACTACTTAATACAATTGTTGATCATTATCGATACAAAAATAATAGCTAGATCGTTTTCTTGAAAAGAAAACCGGTGTCAACTCTGGAGTAAAAACTCACAAGCCCGGTCGATCTCACCGCGTGTCGACACCTGTCCCTCCGGAGAGCACCATATACTGCCGGCGCTGGGCAAGGTCATCGCGCGGCAACCCGCAAAGTAGAGCGCGACGGCGACAACCCCCCAAAATAAAACAAACGGCCGGGCACCACCATGATTTGACGATGGTGCCGCATAATGTTGTTCTACTGGTACTAATTAATCACCAATAATCAAGTGCGACCCTTGATTAGTACAAGCTAGGGTCTCAATGGCTTCTCTCCCACACGTATATCATCCAAATTTTCTGCCTAGCTAGTAGGAGTAGCTACGTGAGCAAACTTTAGAGACATGCATGCGTGCCAAAGTTCTTCTGCATCACCCCGGACCCCGGTCCCGGTGGCTAGAATTATCGTTGGGCACAACTTGCATTATGTTAATTTTTTCGCCTCCGTAAGCTAATTAGCCATTGACCTTTTTCTTCTTCCTTTTGCGTTGCCATTAGATATGGTTTTGCGTTGCCATTAGATATGGTCAATCAGTGAGTGTCCTATTTCAATTTCAGGGGTTTTTCAGTTTCTATTCTGAACAATTACTCAATTAGCTAGCGTGATATTATTGGTGGTCTATTGATGCAGCTTGTAGACTCGCTATAATTGAATGGGAAGCTTACGTACATACGATGCCCCTGACTACCCTGTAGCAAGCTACTACTCCAATGGAGGAGAGAGATTAATTCGAGTCTTATCCACAGCAATCAGTATCCAGTCGGTGTCGAGTCCTCCAGGGGAGCCAAGTATGCGACCCAATAAGGTGCGCCTAAACTGCCAATAATTAAACGAGTATATGCAACTTTACGCCGAGAAAGGGATCTTCATGGTGCAGCAAGTGCGTGGGTTAAGAAAATGAGGCTGGCTAATGCCCCGACCACACACCCTTGCTTGGTGACGATGGATGGGCGATCGCGACCCGGGCGTATCCGCGCGCGAAAGCAAATCGCGTGGTTGCGTTGTAGGGAGAGAGAAAACGATACGGATTTCGATAGTGATCCTTCCCGCTGCCGGCCTTCTCGTCCTCAACGTACTAGTGGTCTAGGTTTTGAGACCAGTGTCTCTGGCTATAGATGATGGGTTTTGAACGTTGCGGGCAATTAGCTTTAGCGTATTAACTATTGGGTCTAGACTCGCATCGGTTATGAAAATACCATGGAAAAAAATAGCGCGCTATAGCACCGCTAATAGCACGCTATAGCGTTTTGAGAATTGTCTCGCTAAATCAATCAGTATACAATGTCTCGCTAATAGCACACTATAGCGCGATATAGCACGCTAATAGCTTATTTTAAAGCTAGCGCTATTTTGTTGTAGCGCGCTATTTTTTTCCTTGGAAAATACATGGAGCACGATTTATATAGGTAAGACTTTTGTCTTTACTATCAAGCTATTTTTTTAAGGAAAGGGTCTAAGAGCTTCTAGGCAAGCTCAATGAAAGAAGCATCATGGTCTCTTAGCATCATCATTCCATCTATTCAGACAATTTCTCACACAATACTGTTACACTGGAAGAGAGTTTTAGTTGATAGAGGGATAGATGTGGTGACTTTGTTAGTATTGAAGCTTCCTGACTCCCGGTAATTTGTTTTGGCTCCTAGGCACCAGTGATCCCTTTATTTTTTTAAATCAAAAACTATATTTAAAATTTTCAAAAAATCTGAAACAAAAATTACGGATGTAGCCAATGATGCATCCTACAAACATGTAATATTATAATGCAGAATTATTTGTATTATGGCAACAAAAAAAATAAATGTTGTATATTTTGGAGATTTGAATGTGTGTATAACTGTATACTCAAATCCACACATTTCTCGTTTTTTGTAGTTCAGAATATAAAGTATTTCAAATTGAGATTTTTGCACGATTCGTGAGATACATTATTGACAACATGCAGGATTTTTTTTATTTAAAAATGTAAACAAGATTTTTGTTCTTTTAACAATGGGAGCACCGGTGCCTGGGACAGTAAAAAAAATTCACTGACTTACTATAGTCTTCAATAGACATTATGTGTGTGGTGGTGTGGTGTCTATGTTGTACTCCATGTTTCTATAAAAAAGTATGATATAGCTTCATGTAACCCATGTGTCTGATTTTAATATAATGTAAACATGTTTTCTGTTTTTTCTTTTAAACAAAGGGAGTACCGGTGCCTGGGAGTAAAACAATTTCACTGACTTACTATAGTCTTCAATAGACATTATGTGTGTGGTGGTGATGTTGTCTATGTTGTACTCCATGTTTCTAAAAACGTATGATATAGCTTCATGTGACCCATGTGCCAAATCAAGTACCAGGGCCTTTTTGATTAAAAAAAGTTGCATAAAAATTTGGAAGATACAAATATTTTGGAGTTATTTCTAAGGTGATTGCTCGATTTTTAGGATTGAACCTCACGAAAGTTTAATATCCAATCAAATATCTTTTTCACATCCTTTATTTTTCCTATGATGGAATAAAAAAAGTTAGTTCATATCATGTAAGATTTGAGTGGGCAGGACATTGAACTTGTGCGTTTTTCTTATTCATGTGTTTCTAGAATCCTGCGAATGAGGACCGGAACTATGGTTTAGAACAACGATAAACTGATAATACATGCTATGTAAAGGAAAAAAAATACTCCCAACGATCCAATATAGGGTTGGATAGTTAGAAGCGTGGTTGTACTGTTACCCCACTAGAGTTCAAACCCTATATTAACATATGTGTGTCGTATAAAAGCGGAACATTATTTCAGTGGAAGGTGATGTTCCCGTCGATAGCGAGACGTCGGTAGTGACTTCGTCAATCCAAAGATCTAACCCTGACGGCTCAATCTTTCAGAGGTGCTCGTAAGGGTAGGATTTGTGTGCGACTGTGTTTCTAAAAAATGAACCAGTTCATTGGAAAAGGTCGAACAAGGCCCTCGAAAAACCCATTTGCGGTATGTTTTGCAGGGCGAGAAGATATGCAGTGACCGCCTGACCGGGAACAAATCCTACGCAACTGAAAATGTCGCGTATCGATCGAGCACCAGTTCCGGCGCACTAGTTTCGGCACTGCATGAACTGACGGCCGACGACATTAGAATCTTATGAACGCCGGTGAGCGTGCGCCTGGTGGTCGTGGGTGCGGGAAAGCGGGAGACCCGGGGCGCACGGCCCTTGCGTGGCCAGGAGAGAGCAAGGAGTGACCGGGCTGAGGCCCGGCCGGCCGCGCCGGTGGCCGGCCGACGAGACGGCGCCGACGTACGTATCGTGCCCCGGTTGGCGCCAGGAGCCGCTCCGCCCTGGCTAAAAAATCCAGGGCTTCCAGCGTCGACTAATATCCATATCCAGAACGGTCGTGGCATCTTGCCTGTTGAGGCGTCATACGCAAGCAGTTGAAGAAACTGGGGAGTTGGATAGGACATCTCGTCCATGAACAATCATGCAGGGGCACACGATCGAGATTTGCAAACGCGAAAGCAACGGACGACGGGACTGGTTAGTTCCCCGGCAAATCGCACTCGCACCATATATATTTGGACCCAGCCGATCGCTCCCATCTGTGGTGGTCAAATGACAGACACCAGCCTCAAATCCCGGGCGTGCGTGCGCAACTATGGCCAGGCTAAACAAATATCTCGCTGCGATCGGCTCAGAAAGCAACTTGATTATAAGAGGAACTCGCGCGTGATGTGCAAATATTTGGTCATCGATCTCTGAGAGGACAAGAAAGAAGCTCACAACACCAAGAATGCACCACTTAACACATACGCTTGCATGTACTTCGAATAAATATGTCACACCTCTTATTCTAACGGTGAATCCGAATGGATGAGAACGAACAAACTAGTTGTTAACACTAGGCCACAATCCCATCTATTGGTCATCTTTCATTACGTCTACACTCACACTACGTAACAATGAAACGTCCCCATGATGACTTTTGGTTTCAATTTCTTACTTTCTTTAAGAAGATATGTTTGGCCTTGATGCCTTGCTCTTTGTAGTAAGCATATGGTTATGTATCCGAAGATTTAGAGGACACGACCAAGGGCTACCCTTTCTATTAGAAAAGTTAGTTGTATGCAGTGTTTAGAAGGTACCAATTAATGCCTTAGGTTTTTGCAAGCTAATTATTTCGTAGAAATCACTCACTTCTTTACCATTCGAATTTTCCTTTTATCGGAAAAACACTTTTGAGTGATTTCTAGGCATCTTTATATGCGTGTGATCCCTAGACATATTTAGACGTTGTCCATTTGTACCTCTGGTTCGACCTTCGAGATTGATATGATGCATTCAAGGTACATGTAGGTAAAGTGTATGCTCATGTTAAGTGACGCTCCAGATTAGCTGACGTTGAGAAGCAACGGCAGCGAAGCTACAGTACCGCTGCCTTTGCTCATTTTCGGCCGCTGCACTACAGGAAACAGCGCGTGTGCCGACGGCCGGAAGCAACGCCGACGGCCAAATGTCGGGGCCGTCGGCACCACTACGCGACGCCGACGGCCGGATAAACACCGTCGTCTTACAAAAACCGTCGGCACCACGGGACCTATGCCGACGGCCACCGTCGGAGCCGAGCAACCGTCGGCATAGGTTACGCTAAGCCGACGGCCACCGTCGGCGTCAAATTACCCTCGGTATATACCCCTCCACGTGGCACTTTAGATCCCGCTGGAAACGGAGCGTCGACGGCGTCAGAGCAATGCCGACGGCCCAAACGGAAGACCGTCGGCATACCACTGAAAAACTAATGCCGACGGTAAAACCGTCGGCGTTGTCTGGCCTTAGGTACGCCGACGGTAATACCGTCGGCTTAGATATTTTCTGAATTTTTCCCGCCTTCTACCGATTTACATTTAATTTTATGGCCTAACCTACTAATTTTAATGAAAGGTCCATATATGCCATGTCTAACTCCCGGGTGTGACCCTCTTTGCATGCATGCATGCGGAAAATTGATCCACCCCCTCTCGACGCCGGTCAAGGGGGTAGACGGCCAATTTTGACTTTTTTCAACGGGGCTAGGGTTTCGCAGAAAAATGGCCTCTGGAGCGTCGGAATCCCACCTAACCTTGCATGGGCCCCTAGTATATGTGTATTATTGTTGTGGTAGGTGGTGGCAAGCAAGACCCAACTCCGGTGTGTGACCCGCTTCACCGATACCGCTTGCTCCCTAGTAAAGTTCTGCATTTAGAGGTGAAAACTCCCGCTGCGGGTCCACCGGAAGGAATCATGCGACGCATCAAGATATTGGTTCTCCATGCTCCTAAGTACTACCCTAACACAACCAAGCAAAAAAGTCCATTGGTCAACCCCCTCTCGACGCCGGTCAAGGGGGTAGACTGCCAAGTTGGACTTTTTCCAACGGGGCTAGGGTTTCATCGGAAAATGACCTCCGGAGCGTCGGAATCCCACCTAACCTTGCATGTGCCCCTAGTATATGTGCATGATTGTTGTGGTAGGTGGTGGGAGGCAAGACCCAACTCCGGTGTGTGACCCGCTTCACCGACACCGCTTGCTCCCTACTAAAGTTCTGCACTTAGAGGTGAAAACCCCTGCTACGGGTCCACCGGATGGAATCATGCGACGAATCACATAAGATATTGGTTCTCCATGTTCCTACGTACTACCCTAACACAGCCAAGCAAAAAATTCCATTGGTCAACCCTCGTACGGAGAAAGCTAGGGGGGTAGACGACCATGTTTGACTTTTTTCCACCGGGGTTAGGGTTTCGCAGGAAAATGACCTCCGGAGCGTCGGAATCCCACCTAACCTTGCATGGGCCCCTATTACATGTGTAATATTGTTGTGGTAGGTGGTGGGAGGCAATACCCAACTCCGGTGTGTGACCCGCTTCACCGACACCGCTTGCTCCCTACTAAAGTTCTGCACTTAGAGGTGAAAACTCCTGCTACGGGTCCACCGGATGGAATCATGCGACGAATCACATAAGATATTGGTTCTCCATGCTCCTACGTACTACCCTAACACAGCCAAGCACAAAAGTCCATTGGTCAACCCTCGTACGGAGAAAGCTAGGGGGGTAGACGACCAAGTTTGACTTTTTCCAGCGGGGTTAGGGTTTCGCAGGAAAATGACCTCCGGAGCGTCGGAATCCCACCTAACCTTGCATGGGCCCCTAGTACATGTGTAATATTGTCGTGGTACGTGGTGGGAGGCAAGAACCAACTCCGGTGTGTGACCCGCTTCACCGACACCGCTTGCTCCCTAGTAAAGTTCTGCACTTAGAGGTGAAAACTCCCGCTACGGGTCCACCGGATGGAATCATGCGACGAATCACATAAGATATTGGTTCTCCATGCTCCTAAGTACTACCTATGCCGACGGTAAAAACCGTCGGCTTACATCTGGACATTGGTGCCGACGGTAATACCGTCGGCATAGGGCATACACACAATTACCAGGTCCTGCCGCGTGGAAGAGGAAGCGGACGGTTATACCGTCGGCATTGCGTCGTCGTACGCCGACGGTACTACCGTCGGCATAGGTGAAATAGGCGAGCGTCGAAGCTGATCGAAACCGACGGGTTTACCGTCGGCATGACTCCGGCCGGTGAACACCCGGAACATGCCGCGTGGAGGTGTAAGCCGACAGTGTTACCGTCGGCGTAGCTTCCGTCCGCCGTCAACTCACCGTCCGTCCGTGATGCGTGCCGACGGCTGAGGTACGCCGACGGCTAGATAACCCGTCGGCATAAATGCTCTACGCCGACGGCTGTGGCTATGCCGACGGTCACGGAGCTACGCCGACGTTAGCTTTGCCGATGGCCCTATGCCGACGGTGGCCGTCGGCACAGGTGTACGCCGACGAAATAAAGGCCTATGCCGACGGCAATTACCGTCGGGATTGATCCTGCTTCCTGTAGTGCTGGATCGTGAACCTACGGCTCAGATCGACGCTACAGTGCGTTGCAACAGCGCCTCGTGTACAGTGTGTGTTCAACAGTGTTTTCTTAACAGTGATGAGTAAACAGTTGGAGTCTGATCTGGGCTGCCAAATTTAGATTCAACGCTTTGTACAGCCCAAGTCAGGGCACTGTAGCCGTGACTTTGAAGCACAAAGTCAGCCAAGCCGCGCCCGTTAAGTGAGACCAGTATCTACTAATACTATGTTCTTGTGTTGAAGATACCCATGCAGGGTTTGAATCACTTTTTGTAACTCCTTCCTTCACGTCGGTTGATTTATTAGTACAGTCAATATTATTCATTATTCAAAAGGCACGACAAAGCCAACAACAATGACGAACACTTCGGCAAGAACGAGAAAACTCGAGACCGTATGTCTCGCGACAATATCTCTACCAATATACCACAAGCAGGGTGTTTCATGTGAGAGGAATATATTTCAATACTCAATCAAGTGTGGGCTCTTTCTTAATAAAATTGCACATGCCTCCTCCCATGTTGGACTTTTTTTCTAGAGAGCGGATAACATCTGGTGGTAGGGTCATAGTGGCGCATCCCTACTCACCAGGGTTAGTATCTTGTGAGGTCATCTTACTCGAGCAGACTCTCCTTAATAAAAGTAGCTCCTCCCCCGTTGGACTACTCGTTGAGAAGTGGGCAATATCCTAGATTATTCCTAGTGGTATGATCGCAACGGCGCGTTCCAGTATTTGAAATCTATCAAGAGAGAATTTTGGTCATTTGAATGGGCCCTGCCTTCATACATAGATACGCAAAATCTGTCGATCTCCATCACTAGATAGTTTGAAAACCATCGAAACTATATATCATGTATAAAAGCTAGTTTGAAAACAGAGCTACCTCACAGGAGGAAGAAACAGAGCCGCCCATACTTTCGTGGCCAAAAACATGTTTTGTCGTGCACCACGAGATGTTGATTATTTGGACGAAAGACCTAGAAATATTTATGTTCGTCGGTTTCATCATCCTAATTAATCAAACAGCGGCGAGAAACAGGCGCTGCACGAAGCTGAATAGTTTAGGAGCCTGGATAAACAGCCGCCCAGGAGTAGGTACTTCTCTAATGATTACTGAAGCAGCCGCGAACAAAAGCACCGATAATTAAAACGAATTTGTGAACAACAGGTGTGTGTACTGTTTGCCTTCTTGTGCTGAATGATAGTAACTAGTAAGGGATAAAGGCTGGGCATGCATGACCAAATATAATTCAGATACCAAAAGGAGCTACAACCTTCTTTCTGGGGCGACCAAAGGAGACGAAAACCTGCCGTGACAAAACTAAATACCACTAAGCACTAGCTCGCGTCTTTCGTGTGCAATAACAAACACTGTAAATTCAGATCCGGTGCTTGTAGCCAAAAAGAAACACAAATGAAAAGAAAAGGTGCGTCGTCTCTATCTAACCGCACTAAGTTCGTCCGGAACGATCATCGTGCATGCATTCGGACGACGTCAGCTTCAACAGCTTTCTTGCTACGTGTCAACCTTGGCAAGATTCTCAGATGTGAAAACCCGTGGTAATGGCAGCTTTGAAGCAAAATTTTCATCTCGTGGATAACTTTGACAGAAGAACTTAGGCTACGGTATATCTTGTTTCACAGAAAATAATGCAATTCTAATTAAATTGCACAGGCACCTGAGATTTGATAAGAGCATCTGGAAGTGGAACGACCCGTGTCTAATGCTGGAGCTTAAGCATTCGGCCGTACCTTGGCATCTTCGATAGTAACCGAAAGCAATCGAGTTGATGTAACTACTCTGGATGTGTAGACATGATGCATCACATTTGGAATCTGAACCAACAGGCCAACACATCAACCCCCCACTGATGGGGAGGTTTCTTTTCATTGCCTTCATTCGTAGCCTTCTGCGACTTCTTTTTGTTTCGAGGGAGATATCAGAGAATGCACGGTGCCGCTCAAATAGAAGTGCCACGAATGCTTAATTGTGGACTGGATTATTCATTTATTCCTGCATCAAGATATGCTAAAACTGGTTAAAACAATACGTGGTTCGGCGACCAGTAGTGCCTCGACAGGGATTGTTTGCTTGGCGTCCTTGGCATTTTTGTCCTAGCCCTAGTAGTGCCAGCTCGCTGGAACTAGACTGATTTTTACACGTTTACGCGTGATCTCTATAAATTAGATGATTAATTAGGATTCAAGCATGTATCGATTGAACGGCTCTTTTCCCATATTGTTCTGATCTTTTTCTCAAACTATCTCTCTCAGTTCCTCCTACATGTACTGCTCCTCAAATTGTATCTCCAATCCTGTAAAAAAATTGTCGAATTATCGAGTAGAGATTGAAGTTCATTCAGGGTTCCTATCGGTATGTACCTAACAGTTTTTCTTCTTCCATGCAAAGCATAATTAATCACCATCATTTCACCAGTTTAATCTGCACGCTGTTCTCAATCACATATGCTTTGTGCCCAAATAAACAAAGTTTATAAGTTCCAAGTGCACTGTTCTATCCATGAGGACATCTACAAATTGCAGTCATCTGCTAAGACATATCCAGTTTGTTAACACGAACGAATTGTGTGTTGCCAACCTAACATCCTTCTCCCCACTTTTCACGTGTATACACACAGTACGATCATCACCACACAAGTATCATTATTACTTTTACATTAGTTTAAGTGCCCCCTATAGGAGCATATGTTCTTCTCCGGTTTCGTAGTGGCATTCTATCTGATCCTAGACACTTTGTTGCAGGATCAATTAATAGATGCAAAGCTCCAATTAATTCCCTGGAATATTTGTTGGCTTAACAGGATCCAAGGAGATAAAATCGAAGTGATCCTAGCTAATAATCATTCATTTTGGTCACAAACATGTTTATGTTAGTTTATTGTTTATACACTATTTTTCATTATTTTAAAAATTGGTTTTCATATGCACATGAATTTCCGTATCGTTTCAACTTTCAAGACAAATTTCACCTCTTCCACGTATTCTTTTATTTTCTTATATTTTTTGAAAAGGAGGATAACACCAGCCTTTGTATTGATGGATACACACATGCATATATTATTCATTATTTAAGAGTCAGGTAAAACCTGACATCGAAGCCGAATAAGTCGACAAAGAATAAAACATGTGATTGTATACCTCGTGACGATAACTTCACCGGACAACGACTAACCCTATGGTAAAAAGCTGAGACAAAGGTAAACGACTCCTAGGCCAAGCCTTCGAGAAGCGATCGTCGCACTTGCGTGGATGATAACGAGTCCAACCATAAGTCGATCTTGAGATTTTCATCACCAAAACCTAGTATCGAGTCACCATCTTCAATAAGCGCACGAAGAACGCACGCCTCGACATTGACTGGTCAGTGATCTAATGATTCCACCGGAGTACGCATACTAGTTGTTGAAGTCGCCTCTATGATATTGACCGGCTAACGACACCTCGCTAGCCGGATCGAACTGGAGGAGAGGAAGCCGGCAACGTCCCATACAACCATGCTTCCAGTTTTGGTCGCACCACTTTCGACGAGCGGCAACAATCGTGGTTTGATACCTCCGAAAGCGACGTTACTAGTAGGAAAAAGCCTACCAGTGGCGTACAAAAAAGGCCAGTACCGGCGCAATTGTGTACGCCAGCGGTAATGCAGGTTACCGCTGGCGTACAGAACTGTGTGCCAGCGGTAGGTCACGCTACCTCTGGCGTACAGCCTTGCCCGTCAGTGGTAGCCCTTTTGTACGCCAGCGGTAGGATTTCTGGACCGCGTGTTGTACTCCAGCGGTATATTTTCTGGAATTAATTTTTTCTGGAAAATCGTATTCCAGCAGTATATGCGTTATGGGTAACACTTGCGGAGAACATGCATTACTTGACGCCTCCGCATGAAACGTGTGCGTAGAACTTGTCGGTTAGGAATGACTTTACACCTCCGTAAAAGACGTCGTATGTAGCACCTTCCGAGTCAGATAGAGCCCGATCTCGAAGTGGAGGGAGGCCCCACACCACCACTAGCCTCAAAACTCCATGGTCCAAGAAGAGGGTGTTACATACCGCTATCGACCTTGACACATGGAGCTGGAGCAGAAGGAGTTGTCGTCCGAATTCCAAAATCCTGCACCGCCAATATATTAGGGCATCTGTTGTTGGATAATTAGGAAATAATTTCATGATTAATTGCAGAATATTAAGCATGACAACAGCAGCTACTAACATGTGAAATACGAACACACTAGACGTACTAACCAACATGAACAGTAGCAGCATATACGCAAACATATCCATAGCAAAACGGCAGTTCGGAATATGTCGCACGTACCGAACGCTTGTAGTGGAAGTAGTCGTCGGTGCAGACAGGATCACCACACCTAAGGCAGAGGTGATGTTGTTGATGACGACGTTGGTGAAGACAGGTCAAAGAATGCGACGTCTACGGAGACGATCCGTGGCTCCGACTGGTAGACGACCCGTGGTGGAAGCGTGAGCAGTCGCGGGAAGCGCTTCCCAAGAACCTAATTCGCCCTCTCCCGTACAGGATCACAAAGGCGACTGGTGTTCTGGAGACCTGCTCTCTCGTTCGCTGGTGCACGCCGGCGCTCGGGATGGAGTAGACTACGGTGGCGGCGCAAGGCCCGAGAATTGGCAAAACCTAGATTGGTTCGGTGTGTGACGGTGCACGCAGTGCAAGGCAATATATAGTGCGGCTCGGGAAACCCTAACGGGTACAACGTGGGCTGACCACGTCGCACACGTTCGAGTCGGATACAACAGCCCACGATCCGAGAGCGACCCGAACTGGCAAAGTTGTACGCATACGCTAACGACTCAAGGTTTCCGAACATCAAAAATATAGACAAAAGTTGACTCGAGACTCGATTCACGAAATGCGATCGCGACATGTCGAAATGAGCGTGCGGCGGAGGAGGATGATGTGTGAGAGAGAGCCTTATGTTCTCACATGCTTACCAAGTAGCACAACACTCCACCTTATAAGGTGGTGCAACTCCCTTCAACTTTCCATGTGGGATTAAACATTAGCACCTCTTACCACTTGCCATGCACATGAGCCATTTGAGATTTCAGAAATTGCTATTGGGCTGCCCCAAATAATGGGCCCAAATTCTAACATCTGCTACCACATCGCACCGCCCATATGACGTGTGTGACACGCAGCCACCGAGAACACCACCGAAGACGCGGAAGATATGGTAGCCTCCCAATATCCGTTACGTCTGGCCCCCTTCTTCGCCTCCTTAGCCCATGGCCACGGTGGGAAATTCGTCGCTTTGGTCATTGCGCTGCCACGGGAGCAGCACGGAGCACCTCCGCATCCCACCCTCATGCATCACCGCCTCTCCTCCCAATACGGACCGCACGAGATCAGGGTCGTCGCCATAACTTGTTGCGCTGCAAACGCAGGGGGCGAAAGGGAGAATATCCTCCCAATGCATGCTCCTTCCTACGTGAGAGTTGAGATCACCGGAAGACCATATCCCCGCCGCCTCCATCACCGGTGTCGCACTTCTTGTCGGGCAGCAGGATCCGGGGGCGACAAGGGAAGAGAGTGAGGGAGGAGGGTGATGGGTAGGGTTCGCCTGGAGGGGGTGGCCTAAGGGACACTAGTTTTTTCTCACTTACACTTCTTCTACTCCCTCGGTTCACTAATATAAGACCTTTTAACTTTTTTAATTCATATGTATCTAGATATATTTTATTATGTATGTTCACTCATGTTATTATGTATGTAGCCAATACTGAAATAGTTAAAAGATTCTTGAAGGATGGAGTATATCATTTTACCATATAGTAAAAAGGTTCTTGAAGGATAACTAAATTCATGATAGGCCGTTCTACATCTAAGGTCTTCGCAAGTAACCACTTTAAATTCCTCTGTACTCCGTATAATAGAATAATGTAGCAATTTCCCAGATATTTTAACAAGGACAATTAAGGGCATGTTTGGATCGTGACCGGTTACCATACAAAAGATTTCAAGTTGACCGATGGCATAGGCAAGTGTTTGGATTGAAACCCAGTTATCGGAACCACACCAAAATTTTGGTAGCTACGTTAGATTATGCGTCGCGCACTGGTGAAACAGGGGCGGGCGAATCCTTTGCCAGGATTTGGCAGGGCAGGTGTGGGCATAAACCATACAGCCCCTAAGCTTGGTGTCACTTCTACTTTACCACAGCTTCCATTATCCCAGTTCCTTAAAACTTCCGATATATATTAAAACCATCCGCAAGTTCATGTTGACTTTGAAAGCCCGTGTTCCTTTCTCACTAATTTCTTGGATCATGTATCGGTTTTAATCTCATCAGTAAATGCAACACATTTGCATTTTACTGTGAACACATAGAACTCGAGCCTTACAGGTACACCAACAGCAACTACTAGCTGTTAGCCTCCGTGCGGCGAGCATGGTGAGCAATCTCAAACCAATATTTTTCTGAAAAATAAACCAGTGTGAGCCACGGAACTGCGACAATTCCCTAATTATCCACTTCAGGTGAGGCCTACACAGAGTGCGGCTCGACAGTGGGCCATTGCAGTCGACAATCACTTCAATCATCGAAAAGCTTCATGGCCCCTGCCCTTGCCTTTGCACTAAGTGACCACTTGGATGGCGTCATTCTTCTCATCCAAATCCAATTTGCAGCCTCTACCACAAATAGTACTGCACTGCGTCTGAAATAATAATAATTTTGCAGCACTAGTTGCCAGTTGCCACTTCAATTTTTTGCCAGTGTTCATTAACTAATTTGTTATAATTTGTTAAGGGGCTCCTAAGTCATAACCGCTGGTCAAAGTCAAGTTCGCATGAGCAATCGAGAACCAGTGCACGGATTGCACACCTAGGGTAAATATGTTTCCCAACAACGTATACCAATACTACGGACAGATGTAAAATTGTGGGTTTGAATTGTGCTGGTTATTATGTCAACTTCACAGAGTAGATTGGAAATCCATCATCATGTTTGAATTCCAGAATTGTATTGGCGTGAATTTTGTAATATTGGTGCGTGCTACGACACAATCCGACGCTGTTTGGTCTCTAGTCTCTCGGTGTCATCGGCAAGTCAGCAGCAAATGGCTGTCACTTGTGAGTTTACACGCAACTCTACCTGAAAGGCTTTTGCTTTGTCCATGCAATAATGTAATACAAATTGAAAGTTGGTTACCGAAAGCAAGGTATCACTAGGAGAATATGTAAAAGCTAGACAGGGTTTGGCACGGACAAATATGGAGAATTATATTCACCTGTGCGACGAGACTGACTCGAGTCAAGTCACGCCCATAAAAATCATGTCAATATTTTATTGGTAATCAAGCCAAGATATACATCTAGTTTTTTTATATAGTTTTAGAAAAAAAAGGTTTTTATTTATAGATGACACGGAGAACAATCTAGGAGAATTAAGGATCTACAAGACGTATATTTGGATATATTAATCCTTAGATGCTCAGTAGCCTTGCACCTATTTGTAAGCTACCAAACTCTAGCTCAATATATATTAGATTCTCAAACTACAAAAAGAAAATTGACAGCATATCCCAATTGTGAGAGAGAAGAGAAGACATTCTGCTACTGTGCCACACTATAAAAGGCCCTCACCAACCCATGGCTTCTTCTCCTCATCAGCCATAGCCAACAAACAAGATCAATCACTTGGCCACACCGCAGCTATAATCTACTAGTGCTACTACAATAGAAGCTACCACAAGCAAAGAAGAGACGAGAAGAAACAAGATCATGTACCATCATAACCATGGCGAGGTGGCCAGCCTTCACTTCCTGCCGCCTCCAAATCCTTCCCCATCCTTCGCCACTCACCACCACATGAACATGGCCTTGCCGCCTCCGGCCTACTTCCCTCCCTCCTTTGATCCTACCGCTCTACTCGCCGCTGACGGTACGGCGGCTGCCTTTGACTTTGACACTATCCTAGAAGAAGCGGCTCACCTTGTCAGCGGCAATGGCTCACCCAGCTCGGGCTCTGACGCCCGGGGCGTTAACTACTGCCAGGTGGGCGGTGCTAGCTCTGTCGTTGGAGCTGCGGAGGAAGAGAGGAGACGGCGCCGGATGGTCTCCAACCGGGAGTCGGCGCGGCGGTCACGCATGCGCAAGCAGCGGCAGCTGAGCGAGCTGTGGGCGCAGGTCGCGCACCTCCGCGGCGCCAACCGCCGCCTCCTCGACGAGCTCAACCGCGCATTGAGGGAGTGCGCCGATGCCTGCCGCGAGAGCGCCCGCCTCAGGGACGAGAAGGCCGAGCTGGCCAAGAAGCTCGAGCAGCTGTTGCAGCAGTCGGCGCCGGAAGAAAAGGCCGCCTCGAGCAATCACAGTAGCTGCTCCTCGGAATCATCGAAGAAGAGCGCCACTGTTGCTAGTTCTATCGAATGAATATTGTTACTCGTATTATCCACCCAAATTTTTACTTGAGAGGATAACAACTACCATATCAATAAGAGCATGCATGTAAAACTAAGGAATGATATGCTATATAATTATTTACTGACGATCGACTGGGGTCATGCAAACATGCATGCACCCTGCAATCATTTTCCCTATCTGGAATATGTTTTGGAAATCAATATTGGCTCATAGGTCTAGATACACCCACTACACAAAAAAACATTTTTCAAAATGTCAAAAAATTCCAAATAAAATTTTCGGATATACTAGATGACATTTCATGGTAGCACAAAAAGTTTTGCCAAGAAAAGACATTTATTGTGGGCTGTGCAAAAAAGACAAATGCAGGGTTTTCAAAATGACTTTGTACGTGATTGTTTTTTGTCTTTTTTACACAGGCCACAAAAAATGTCTTTTCTTTAAAAAAATTGTGCTAACATAAAATGTCATGATGTATGTCCGAAATTTTATTTGTAATTTTTTGACATTTTGAAAAAAAAATGAAAAATGTTTTACATAACGGGTGCATCCGCACCCGTGACACAAAAGCCATGTCCAACTATTTTGATACTTATCTTGTATGGATAAATTAACATGGATAGGATGTACTATTACAAGAGACCAATAGAACAGAAGGAACAGTAGCAAGATCAAAGCATGAGAGTGAGAGGGCAAGGAAGGATCATAAACCAGTGAGAACGACAAGTGTTTAGCTTTCCATAATGTTCTGCAACTACATACCAAAAAAAATGTAGTGTCATCACTTGATGATGTCCCGAGCTCAACTTGCCCGTAATGGACTATAGGCTTTGTGATTCCCCATGTATTGTCTACTTCGTCGATGCCAACGTACCTACCAGCTGCTTTTGATCAGCAGTACAGTCGCGTAGGAACTATTGTTCGAAGGAAGTTCGACATATGCATCAAGCACTTTTGGCATATGAATGTAGATTGTAGCATCAAGATCTAACAACATATCCTACTCACTGAGATGCTTCTCCGATATGATTCCTAGTAACATGTGCATGCTGCAGAACAAATCTGTGCTTTTTACAGCATATATAAGTTTCATTGCCGCATGCATAGACGTGAGTGTTTTGTTTATCTAAATGGACAATAACATATGATGACTACAAAGATAGACAATGTCTTGGAAATATGGGCATTACGAAGATTCAGTATCAATGTAGACATGAATGTTTTAATACTATATTCCAATGTCAAATTAAACCATGGGTAGTCTCTGAGGTGTACTAAGTTTCATTTGCAAAACTGTCTGCTCGAAGATAGGAACGGCGTCAGCACTGAGAAATAAATCAGAAGAGAACAGAGCAGAGCTAAAGCAAATCTGGAGACAGGTGATGCATTGCAAGTGCAGCATCAGCTCAAAGAATGCCGATGGGAGACGTGTGAACACAATGGAGAAAAACTTCCCACCAGGGTGAGATGCTCACATCACAGGGCCCCAGCAACAGTGATCAAAAGAGTCAAGGGCCCCTGGCCTGGCCTGTGCTGCGCGCGGTGGAACAAGCACCAATGCACCATGCAATGTCTCACTCGCACTGGTGGAGCTTTCCTCACACAACAAGAGGGAACAACTGGAAAGTACAGGAGCACTTCAACAAACCAAACTAAACCAAACCAAACGATCCCAGGAGCCAACTTACTGTCGCATGAAGATAAGAACGGCTAGCTGCAGTTTCAGGTGCTCCAAATTGCAAGTTGAAGCTTGCCATGGATCCATGTCGTGCAGATGCAGCGGAATAATCGGCATTGTTGGTGATACAGTGTTGGTACCAGGAACAGAATATTGTGTGATAATATACCGGTGCCCTGCACATGAAGCCTTCAGCAGAGGAGGAATCGGAAATATGCAAAGATTGGGGTGTGACACTGACGCAGGTAAAAAGTTGAAAACATCTCTCTGGAGGAATAATATCGATATCAGTATCATTATGCTGGCCCAAAAGTTGGAAATTTCCCCACAGAAGTAATAGTTACTCCTAGTTACTCATCGACACGAACCAAACTGGCTTTGCTGTATGACATCTCTAAAGGTTTGGGATTGTTGATGATTTACATGCTTCAGATTACTTTGCTATAAGAAAAAAATAACTACCCAACTGTAATCTCATCAGGTGTTCTCCATGGGCAGTGGCCACTTGCCAGGAGTTTCATGCAGCCAAATGAGCTGCCTATTTCTCACGATGGACGCACTGTCTTCTTGGTGCCCCCTTTCTCTAAGCAAAACTTTGATGGATCTGCAAATAAACTTGTAAACGGCCATCTGGCAAACAAAAGGCAAATGGTTCTTACAACGAAATTACAGCTGTTGACGAAAAAAAGAAAAACTGAGAGACAATTGTACCTGCTCATTCTGATGGTCTCAGACTGGATAGTGATTTCTTCAAATGTATCTCCTGTCAACGGAGTGGTGAAAATGGAGAACAAAAGGTTACATATGCAGCTCCACTGACAATGCAGAAGGACGGAACTAGCATTTGAAATCGGCTTGTGACACTGATTATATGGCTATCCATACAAAAGTAAGGTATGCATATGAAATGCATTTTACTCAGCAGAGGTGCTCCTGTGCGTGTGTACCACGTGGGGTTGGGCATTCAGATGATTGGGCAAGGCAACACAATGATATAGAGTATCAAACCATGGATACATGGACATGGGACATGTACTACCATAGCCAATTTACACCAAGTAACACTAGCATATAATAATGGTCCTCGTTAACCGCCAACGTGGAATTCCAGTTAATTCTATTGGGCAAAGTGAGGTCGCCCAAAATATAAAACGTCTGGGTTAACCCATTCAAGCAAATTTAGGATGTACATTAATGACGTATGTGGAGTGGCGATTTGGAACCCGAGCGCAGATGGTCCTGATATCTGGACCGTGTAAGGGAGGTTGAGATTGTGTAGCTGTCGCTTGTCGGTATGTGCGAGGCTGTGGTAAAATCTGTGAAGGGATGGTGAAACTGGTGGACCAGGCTGTCATGTGTGGCCCCGTTATGACGCCACGTAGCGTGGTTGCCGGCGGGAGGGGACGAACGTTAACGCCCGGATTACCTGTCCTGCAAGGACATGACGACCGGATATCCTGATCCGTGGGGACATGGAGATCTCCCGACGGATGACCGGGGTAACGGGAGTAGAGGAAAACCTAGGGAGGCGGCGGTGCCCTTATAGGTTTTTTTGCGACGCTGTCGGAGCGACGAGAGATGGATTTGCTTGCCCAGCGAGCTGCAGAGATGGATCGGATCGAGTTTCTTCTTGATCCACTGGACAGGTAATGGCTTTTTTACGACTCGTGTGGTGAATTTCTACTTGTATGAGGGGATCGTGATTTGGGGATTTACTGAAGGGTCGCTCACAGGTTCCCGCTGCCAGAGGAAAGGGGAGATAGCGACGACGCGTTGAATGTGTTGCGCGCAGCGGCGGTCAGTAGCATTGCAGAGTGAGATCCTGGTGGGGCATCCGGCAGCGTTGCCGAAGCTCAGTCTTCCGTCGGCTTAATAAGGGAAAAGGATGATGCTTCGGACGCAAACGAGGTGGACAGTAAGCGGCCAAGGAAAATACTGATGGCACCGTAAGGTTCAGAGATTGGAGTTGACCCGTAGGCTCCCGGGTGGACAAGAAGGTTAGTGTGCATTCTGAACCAACTGCACCTCCCGATTTTAAAATAGACATCGTTTAGTTAATGCGTAGGTGCATGTGTAATGTTGGAAGATTTGACGACTAGGTGAATGTGTTGTCTTTGCAAAATTCAGTCTTAGGATTGGTCCGGCACCACTAGAAAGGCCTCTCTGTCCAGAACGGATGGGGGCTATGGAAAAATTAGTCCGGTACTATGCTGAGAACCCCACTGATAGTGTCGTCAAGCCGGAGCTAGGAACAAGATTGCGGTTGAAAGCTCCAGAAGGATCTGGATGATGAGGCTCAGGTCTTTGTCCTAATGATTGGCTACGATTATTAATCATTATTACCTTTGGTTGCTTGCAGATATGGTTCCTTGACTGGGTGGATTTCAGTGATCTCAGCCAGGATCAGACTCTGCTCCCTAGGATCGGTGCATACAATACAGAAAACTTGAAAGAACTCATTAACCTGGTGTCCGACAAGACATAGGTGTTCAAGGTATTGAATTGTGTGGTTACTTGTTGTGTTGTGTGCGTGTACAAAAATGTGGTACAGGATAACTGCATTTGTTGTGATGTGTGAATTTTTTTAGTACAATGCAGACCCGTCTGATCGACTAGGTCGTTGGAGTTGAACATGTTTGGCACCCAATGATTGCAAATGCTGCTGTACTAAACAACAGGGTTGATGTGTGTAGTTCGCCAATTGCCAATGTTTATATCAGGCTTGGATTGGTAGATTAGTTTTTTAAGTCGTTTGAACCATTTCAAATTTTTCAGGCTACTCGTCGTATTGAGCAGCTAGTTGACGAGGAGGTGCTGACGAAGATAAAGGATGCTGTCCTGAGATATGCAGCTGGTGTTAGTATTCCACAAACTGAGGTTGGGGTTGCTGCCCAGTGGGCTTTTGTAGAGGACATTTTTGCTGGTTGGAAGCTGAGAAGAATGGTTTGGCCGCCCCCAGCAAGCGCCACCGGTGCGCACTTCTTCGGTTCTTCCAGCATCCGGCTGCCCACCTTTGGCTCAGCGCCCTCCCCGTCACCCAGCTGCAGAGATGTCGGTCGCAGTGGCGGCAACGGCGGAACACGCGGCAGCCGCCGTAGGAAGAGCAGAAGAATCAACGGACCAGGACAAGAATGTAGGGGAGGGGCACATCAATCTGGAGGGCAATGACCAGGTCTGCTTCTATTTCATGCCTCCTCCCTGCTTTCTAGGACTGGCCTCTGGTTGTGGTCAGTCGAAGAGTGTGGTGACCTGATTTGGTGTGCTTTGCTTGTTATTTTGCCCAACTGGAGAAGCTGATTAGGTTGAATCTAGTAGCAGATTTGGGATCCTTTAGTGTTTACCATGTCCTTCAGCTGATAATGATGATGAGCACTTGTCCTGCAAGCAAGTTGCCATACTACTGAAGTTATCGGTTGGTATTTTAGCACGTATCTGCCATCCAGGTGCCTGCAAGTAACTTGTCCTACTTTCTGAAGTAGCAGGCCTTATTAAGTCGAAACTACATATTGTTCAAACCATCTCATATAGAGGTATAGTAGTGAAGGATGATGCATACCCTATTTTTTGGCGGTTGATGTATCTTTGTTCATTATTCTTACCATTATGTTACCGAATATTGTATACGAGAACCTGAAGGGTGCCTATAGCCATTTCATCAGCATGTACATTATGTTTCCTTTTCCTGAGATATTATCAACAACCAATGAAGCCATTTAACATAGCTGTAGCTTGCCCAACAATATTTTGGTTCACTAATTTTCAGCTGTTAGTAGTTTAGAACTGATACCTACTTACATATGTTTCAGCTTTGTCGTTCTTAGGTTCTGTTTTGGTGGCTTCTTATGTTACTCAGGTCTTTTTGATGATAATCTGACCATGTGTACGCGTTTTGGCGGAAAAAGGTTGTTGGTTGGGCGTTTACCAGTCAGGGTGGTCTGTTAGCTTTATGTTTCGTTTCGGGCTATTTAGCGTGGTCGCGGCAGTCTTTTTGTTTGTAAATATGTTAGCAAACTGAATGCTGTCCCGAACTTCTGTATTTCCGTTGTCGTTGATAATGGAAATCGATCCTGAGGGGGTCGCATGATTTTTTTTTTTTCAGCTTGCAAGTTTCTTTCTCTCGACGGAATATAGATGTCGGAAGCCTATATCAGTTGAGTTCTGCGCTAATATAGGATCACAGATTTACTTACTTTTGATATTATATGTTCTTTTACTTCAGATCTGCTGTTAGTAGCAGCTCATACTATTAAACCTCCTATCCTACAGATGTTTCCTTAATCTACTACTGAAAATTATGTACCAGAAGGAAATGGTTAATAAAATCTAACGTGTTTTCTTGAATGCTCAGCTGCGAAGGATTCTTCTATACAGTTATCTGAAAATGTCCATATTTGCTCCACTGTCACTGTTTTTTCTGGTATGTAAGCAGCATTCATGTAGTTACTGTCTGCTAGATACATGTTCAGGGATGCATGTTGACGATCATGTAGTTACTGTCTGCTAGAACTGTTTTTCATTATCCTATAATTTATGTCATTATTTAATTATTACTATTATGTTCAGGGGAGAGACGCAGCACTGAAGCCGTTGGAAGACAACATTATCAGGGCCAACAACATAAGCTGGATGGAGCACTTAACATGGACTTGTCGAAGCTCTCGCCGCTCACCTCGAGTCGACATTTGTTTTTCGAGTGCCATGTGGAAAATATGTACTACTTGTGACCATCTCTAGGTTTTTCAACATCTTTGTTGGATCCAGTTTTGACTCTGGTCCAGTTCTAGGCTAAAAAGATATTCTTATTTGATAATTGTTCTTGTTCGCGGCAGCTCATTTCAAATCGTTCTTATGACTGATAGTAGAATATCAAGATTTATCGCTACTATTGTGTTGATATTCATGTGCTCTGCAATTTACACCTAGCTCAACTCTGATTGATGATAGTTTTCTGATTTTGCTAAAATGTTAATACAATTATGATCTAGATTATGCAATACCCTGTAACATCAATTGAGCTAGTTATATGTTTGCTGTGAAATGCTAGCTACGTACGGCCGGAGACGCTCAGCAGTTTCCTATTATTTTGCATTGATCTGAAGCTAGCTACTGATCTGGAGCAGCCCGTCCCGGGTCCGGTGAAAATTGATCCAGACTGTTCGTGTATGTCCGCCGGCCAAGGCGGACAGCACAACGGCGTCCGTGAGACTACGGAACAGGGTGGTACAGAACACGATCTGCTCTGTTTGAGAATATCTGTCCCGTGTTGGCTCAACGGCAACATGCGCATTAATTGGCTGGACAGCAGTGGGCCATGAGCCTGAATTTACCATGGTGAAAATGCACTGAGCGGGACCATGGGCACAAATCTCGAAGCCAATAGAGGTACAGGATAAAGGGTGTAGGTGAGCTCAGGTGCCAAATTGGATTTTCGTGACGTATGTTGGTCAATTGTTTTTTTAGTTCAATGGATCCTACACTAGAGATATCTCTATCTTCCATCCTCCGCTCCCTTCTATATATATGATAAGAACTAGCATCAGAAATCATATTCATAGGCTTCAGTAGAGTTTGGCTTGTAATAAATGATCATGAATATAACTCAAGAGACACACTTTAATTCCAAAATTCCAATCTGTTGTTGACCGTTGTTAGAGTACCAATGGAAAATAAAAGATGATCTGCTACTAATCAATAGGAAATGCCAGGTGGAGTGAGGTAGTACCTTTATCAAAAGCCTTGCTAGAAAAGTATTTGGCCTTCAAACGTGCTGCAAGCATAGCCTGGTACTTGTTGACCTTCTCTTCATGATCCAGGTCTTTCGCTTCTCTAATAAACCAATTCTCTTCATGGACCACATCTTTTGCTTCTCTAAAACAACATTTTTTACTGTTAGTTTTCATGATTTTTCGCAGTGACTAAGAAACAACTTAGGTCCAGAACAATATATGTGTTCAAGAATACAAATCGTTTGATTGAAAAATGTATGTACAGAAAACCAACAAAATTGTTCGGAAGATGCATCTTCATTTCACACTTCAAAATAAAGGTCTGTTAAAATGGAGAAACTGACAACAAGTCAAAGAATAAAGTAGAAGTTAGCTTGTAAAATAATTCCAGAGTTTGTCCTCCATGTGCTAAAACCTTGCCATGTATGAACTCAAAATAACCTTTAACATAACAACATGACAGCTGAAAAACAAGGGTTGAAGTCAAGCAGAAAAGTCTCCTTACACCTCATATTATGATATCTCCAATATAATTCTTGGTTTTTTTTAATGAGTGGTAGAGCCAACAAGTTCATGAAAACTAGATGTGATTATAAAGCTGAACAGTCCTTCCAGAAATAGCAAATAAATCCTCTCGTGGCATCTTTTGCTTGACAGCGACTGTGAACATTATGGCCATGAACTGCTTGGAGGCATGAACTGCTGTAACTCCCCTATCTTTTCAATGAAACGCAAAAGCTTTTTGCGCTTTCTCGAGAGAAAAAAAACATTATGGCCATTTCAAGCAAATAATAAGAAGGTTCCTCAGAAGAATATGTGAACTCATTGGCTCTGCATTTCTGTAAACAGCATTTCTTGCACTAATAATTTTCATAAAACTAATTGAAAAGTCTAGAATAAAAAACCATCTCCCACT
This sequence comes from Poa pratensis, assembly GCA_947311845.1. Taxonomy (NCBI): domain Eukaryota; kingdom Viridiplantae; phylum Streptophyta; class Magnoliopsida; order Poales; family Poaceae; genus Poa; species Poa pratensis. The sequence goes on from CAMZMU010000094.1 coordinate 35,663,662, forward strand.
CTAGCCCTTCATTTTCCTTATGAACCATGTTTGTCTTTTAACAAAACCTATTTCCAGTCTTTAGAAGAAGTTGTTTCGACATCATGCCCAGGTGCATGTGCACATGAGCATGAAGACATACAAGCACGCATTTCGGCGATGGAGCTTGCAAATTGCCAATATGTTCCAACTGCTAAATAATAACAATGATGGCTTGTCACCTCCTCCAAGTTTTCACAGATAAGCAAAAGAAAAGCGCTCTCAACTCTTCAAACACAGAAAAGTGTGCTCGCTTATTACATTGAGAAGTATTTAGCAATAGAGCTACAAAATGAGAAGTTCTGATTCTTGACAACAATTGAACAAACATGAAGCACGCATTGCAGAAACAATGGTATGTAAACAAAAGATCAGGGACAGGTAAGTGAGCATTACGAGTTGTTGGCCTGAGGAAGTCTGGACCTGGACTTCGGCACAGCTGCGCGGTGGGGCAGAAGGCTCCTACCTCCTGGGAGGACGGCATTTTAGTTCATTTTAGGTCAATAGTTATATATTATTTGTACATGTTGAAGTGAAAACCCGCTAAGGCTCGTTTGAAGAACATGATTTTCATTAAAAAAAAGTCCAAATCTTGTGGGAGTTTGGAAAGCTCTTGTATTCAACGCATGACTATGCAGCTAAATACCATAATACTCCAAACAAGAACGAAAGTGTGTTGCCACAAACATTCGCCATATGAGATCTCTGTGGTTTTAGTTAAATACTCTAATTTTCAGGTATTTGTTGGCCCAACTGTCTTCCCCTCTGCATGATCTAAATACCCCAAAACAGTGTACGACTACGATGTCAAGGCTTTCATTATTAGAATAAAACTAAAACCATCTCTCAGTTATACATCACAAAATTCCAATGGGGTTTTAGTACTCACTGGGATGACTTCTTTATTTAAGAATCAACACAATTCACACCAATACCTTTATCAGAAGCCTTGCTAGGGAAGTATTTGGCATTCAGATATGCTGCAAGCGTAGCCTGATATTTGTTGACCTTTGCTTCATGCTCCAGGATTATCTCTTCTCTATGCAGAATTGCAGAGTAATACAAAGCATGTTTATTATCAAAATGGAGTATATGATTTCTCCCAGTGACTAAGCGACTTGACTCCATACGAGCATGCAGAAGTTCATCAATTCCAAATAATTTGAGAGAAAAAGGGCACAGCTTAAAAAGACAAACAAAATTGTTGGAAAGATGCATTCCATCTAGCAGTAGCAAGTACAAACTATCAAACAAGGATTGGTACCATGGAGAAATCGAGAACAATATAAGGAATAAGGTAGAAGCTGACTTGAAAATACAATTAGGACGAATAGTTAATGCCAGTACAATATTTTTAGTGAGAAGGAGTAACTAAGAAGGTTCCTCGGAAGAATATTTTGAACTCATCAGCTCTGTATTTCTGCAAACCTCTTTCTCCCACTCCAGCTTCTAAACAAAATGAAATGAAAGGGTGCAATTCACTTCCCCTACGAATCACTCTTGTTGGTTAACAAAAAGTACTGTTTTAGCACAACGCCTATATGCATGTGCACATACAAGCATACTGCATATGTAGGTAGTGATGCGGCCATGAAGCATTGAAGCTTCCTCATTGGCTAATTGCCAATAAGTTCCAAGGCCAAACGAATAGTCGTAGGCTCCTAGCCAATCACAAATTACGGTTTTCTTTTTCATTAAGATTGAAATATAGCAAACACTCGAATTATATTAATAGAACTATAGCGGAAACTCGTTATTCTTGTCGACAATTGAACAAACACACAGCGCTCGTCGCAGAAACAACACCGAGTTATGGAGCATTACGAATTCTCGTCCCACGGAAACGGGGGCGTGGCCTCCAGCGCGAAGGTTCGGGCGCCTCCTATCACCTGCGAGGGAATAGATCGGGAACCCTGGGGTTTCAGCGAGCTGAGCGGCCAGATGAACGGAGAGCATTACTGAAGAGTGATAGAGAGAGCGGGCAAGGACTGCATGAGGGAGGCGGCACCTTGAAGGGTTGGCGCTCCGACGGCGTGGTGTAGAACCCGGGCGGCGCTGCTTCGGGCGGCGGAGCGCCGGCGGTCGGGGCCATTGGAAAGGCCGGAAACGATGAGAGCGGGTGCTGCCAATCGCGACAAGGAAACAGAAGGTTGGATGTTGGTTCGATTTAGATCTGACGGCTTCGGAAATTTGGAGTGTTGTGAAAAGAGTAATACAACAACAACAACAAAGCCTTTTTTCCCAAACAAGTTGGGGTAGGCTAGAGTTGAAACCCATAAGATCTCGAAACCAGGTCATGGTTCTGGCACATGGATAGCTAACTTCCACGCAGCCCTATCCATGGCTAGTTCTTTGGTGAGTTGTGAAAAAGAGTAATAAATTAGAAAAAAAAAAGGAACAGCATATTTAGGGCTAGGGATAAACATGACCATCGCTTTTCCTTAAAGGAAAATCAATTTGATAACAAAAGTACTCCCTCCGATCCATATTAGTGGGCATAGTTTTGTCTAAATTCATATGTATCTAGTTAAGTATTTAGACTAGATACATGTGTATCTAGACAAAGTTGTGCCCACTAATATGGATCGGAGGTAGTACCATATTTAGGATTTTAGGGCTAGCGGTCTCACTCTGGAGCTCCTTCACCTCGCTCTCTTTTCACAGCTAAAGGAGCAAAGTCTGAGTGTGTATATAGCCGTATAGGGAATTTAGTTCAAAACCAACAGAAACCACTGAAACCTGCCGGTTCTCAACCTCGTAGACTCGTAGTAATCTTAAGGCAGAGTGCGCTTTCCCTGTGCTTTCGGTATATTTCTTATCTACTATCATCGAACTGTCAGTACAGTTTTCAGCTGATCATCTCTTATAATATACTCCCTCCGTCCCAAATAACTATCTTAGATTTGTCAAAAAATGGATGTATCTAGACATGAAACAAGTATAAATACATTCACTTTTGTACAACTTTGAGACACTTATTTTGGGACGGAGAGAGTAGATGATGATTATCCATCTGTTGCATGCAGATTTTTGACGGGTCAAGCCATGTCAACGTTAGTCATGTTATCCATACTCTGTCCTTTGGACTTTGGTCCAGAATACCCTGGAGTTCACAATCCACTTGATGATACTTCAAGGATACTGCATGACGCAAGGTTAGTAGCCATTCATAATAGTTTCCCATTGCCATCAATCATGTTCAGACAGCAAGATGCTTGTTGCAAAATATATAGACAATAATAGATAAGGTCCCTGCTAAAGAGGATATAATCATGACAAATATTGTGCAAGCCAAACGCATATGTCCTATCGGACCACAATATGTAGTCTTTACCAAGAGTTTTACGCAGCCCCTACTATCATATAGAACCAAGGATCATGTTTAACTGAAGGAAATAGGAATCGTGGACAATATGTAGTCTTTACCAAGAGTTTTACGCAGCCCCTACTATCATATAGAACCAAGGATCATGTTTAACTGAAGGAAATAGGAATCGTGGAGACAATCGAATGGTCAAGCTTTGTGTTTGTATTCATGATAAAGTACACACTTATACAACTGTAGGAGCCTTTAATATATATAAATAATAAAATAATAAACTCTAGGAGCCTCCCCCGCACCGCACCAGAGAAGAGTAAGGATTTTTTTTTCCCTATGGTATGAACTCTAAAAAGAAATCACATCCACATAGTTTTTCTTTGAGGTGCAACAATATAATTATCCTTGACACCACCACATAAAATCCCCTTTCAATCTCCCTCTTTTTAGCCAATCATCAAATAACCCACCAAAGGACAAGGTGCATCTTCACACAGGATTGCATGTTCAAATCACGTGCATTAACTTTGAATTATTTAGTAGGTTTAACTGGAACAAAATCCATCAATCAAAGTAGTACAGTACATCCTACAAGATAGCAGCGTATCATATGCAGACAGGACTACCTCTGGAAAACTAAACTAGCAACAAAAGATACTTTTATCTGGAAAAACAAGGATCATTTACAAAATCAGACCAATTGCGGGATAAACAGCAGGCAGGACAAATCACTACATAATATCAGACCAATTGCAATGATAAACAGCAGGCACGACAAAACACTAAATAATATCAAACCAATTGCAAAAGATAAACAGCAGGCAGGAACACCACTGGCAATGAATGGTACTACTATCATATAGAACCAAGGATCATGTTTAAGCAGTAACCAACAACCAGTGTTTGGAACATCGCATGACAGTACAATAACTTGAGAGATCTCAACAAGCTGCAGTTTTTCCTAATACCCGCATGAACTATAATGCGACCAAGCAGAAAAGGATCCCTAGAGTAAGCTCTCTATTCTAGTGCTCGACTACCTCGCCTGCAGGTATCGTACCCACAGAGGAAGCTCTCACCAGATGCTCAGTCCGCTTGACATTACTGAAGCTCTCAGGTAGAACAAAGAGAGGATCACTCCCTTCCAGCTGACCTGGTAGGCCCGACCCAGAGAGTAGCCCAATGCTCGGGCGACAGGGACTGCCACTGCATTGCCTACCTGGATGTACCTGCAAGCATCAAGATAAACGGAAAGCAAACCTTCAGTTTCAGCTCACAATTTTACAAGAAAATATGATTGTACTAATATACAGAGAAACGTACTTCTCCTTTATTGGACCATACATCCGGTAATAATCAGGGAACCCCTGCAACCTTGCATTCTCACGAACAGATAAAACCCGAGGCTGACTTGGATGCAATACAATCTGCAGGCAGCACAACCCACACATTCAGAAACTAAACAGCTTGAACCGAAACATGATTGTCCAGAGCAATAGAAGAGTTTAAGCCGATGCTGACCTGGTTGTGCGGCTCTGCTCTGGTCACCACTGTAGGGACTGTCTCATCCCACCACAAACGACCAAACGGCCTACGAAAACATCATAAGAGCATCTTGTGTGAAACAACAACCCAGTACATTTTAAGAAAAGAAACCAAGGAATTATAGGCGCTTACTTCGGCGATCTGCCTTTGATGAACGTCATGGCATAGTCGGGCACCTGTCCACATAAACAACATAGCTCTTCAGCAACTTACTAGTTATATTACAAAGATGTTGAGAGTAATAAAATGGTAGCAATATATTAAATGCAACATCATCTGTTTAGTTTTTATGCTACTCGAATTGGTCCTGCTGTGTGACAAGTGGTAACATCAAGGGACATGTAACAGAAAATATGTGCTGCCACGAAAACAAAATGATCAGGATTAGGCAGTAGAACCCTTACCAATGGTTTACCAGACTTGAGGAGAACACGCTTAACATTAGGGTCCCACTCCACAATATTATTAGGTCCAACCAAGACTCCAGGCAGGTCACGAAAGTTTGCTCCCTGAAACACAAAATTTCTGCAAGGTCGCCACAGGAGAAGGAGAACAAACAACAAAACTAGTCAGTCACCTACTTTCTTGTAGGGAATCTTAAGGACACGGTCCAAATCATCTTGGTTAAGCCTCAAAGGCTGGTGATCCAGGAGCTTGCCTTCTTCAGGACAAGTCTCATCGCCAAATGAGTGGTCCAACATATCTGGAATAGCAACAACTAAAATCACACACAGGCATAGAACAGAAACTAAAAGCACACATGCAAACTGAAATGCTCTTTGCGAAACAAAAATGAAAGTACTACCTTTACGACTAAGTCGTATATAGATCTGAAAATCAGTTTTGGGTTTACCACCGTAGTCAATTATCTCACGAGGTTGATAGTTCTCTACCTGCATAGAAGATGTAAGACTCGACGTAGAAGGAAGAAATGCAAGTATAGCAAGCACTTGCCTTTGGCAAATCAGAAATGGCATCACCAAGTAGCAGAGCCTTCTTCAAGGCAGGCTTATGGGTTTCATCATAAGCTACAATGCATTGCTGCAAACAATAACAAGCTGGTCAGCAGATAACAATTCACACAGCTAAATTTTTAAAATTTTGTGATTGGACTTACAGAGAAAGCATTTGGGGCCCCGCCACGTACAACCACATCATGAGTAGGAAGTGGGTACTTTGGTAGCACCTACAAGACAGAATCCACCAGATCACTCATTTAAGGAAGGCAATATAGCTGTAGCACAAGTTTATAGACAAGAAATGAAAACAAACCATGGATGGGAGAGCTCCCCATAAGAACACTCGCATTCTGAACTGAGGAAGCCCGTAGCACCCAGCTACCATCATTCCTAGCCTGGCTTGGTAGTTTAGAGCAACTAGACGGCTCAAGGCATATCTCCCAAGATAACCATCAGCAAACTTTAGAATGTCAACAACATTCTCCATCAGTACAAACTTTGGTTTGAGATACGAGACAATGTCCATATACGTGACCATTTGTTGGTTCTTCTCATCCTTTAATGGCTCTTCATAGTTTCTGAACCGGTTGAACCCGCTAATACCCTGGCAGGGTGGGCCACCACAGATGACGTCAACATCGCCCTTCAAAATTTAACAAGTAAAAGCTATCAGTCAATGGGAAACAGAACTGAAAAATAAGGCAAGAGAAAAGCGAGAACTTACGGGCAGTGGTAAGATGTTCCGACTGTGGCCCTCTTGAACAAATTCTTTAATTTTCAATGGGCAGTCACTAGGTTATGAAACAAAAATCAGTGCACTGCAAATCACAACTATTGTGCATTGAGAATACAGCAGATGATATACCAACCTGAGATTTTCTATGGGCTCCCAGGTGTCCTCCTCTGGCCCATAGCTCTTCCACTGAACCTGCAAGACAATATCACATGAACGGATCAATGCAGAAACTCCAGAAGTACTAGCACTACATATGAACCAGAAAATTTTGCAGAAAATGAGTTAAGTACCTTGAAGTAAATACCATCATTCCTCCCAGGGCCACCATAACAAATTTCGAGCAATTTTTCAACAACAAATTCATCCTCTCCAAGAGGCTCGTTATCTTCATCCTCGTTCTCTACAGGACTTGATGCATCAGCATCATTGCCATGGACATATTTGTTGCACAGAACAGCCCATTCCTTAAGAAGAGCAAGAAACTGCTCAGCCTTCTCATTCCGAACCTACACCCAAACGTCAATAGATATTACATGTCAGCTGCTTGGGGAAAAAAATTATATGCAATTTAGAAGTGGCACCTCTGTTTTGGGATGGTTGTATTTTAAGCTCTTGCAGGCGTAGCTGTTAAGGTCAACAGCCCATTTCTACAAAGAGGGAGCAGAACAGAATCAGTGCTCAAGAAGGTAACACGCAAACTCTTCAACAAAATACAGCACAGGTATTACCGTTTCAAGCTTAAGGCCAGCAAGTGCTCCACCCAAGCACAGGCCTGTGGACATACCACCGCAACCTGAGTACAGGTCAAGTAGAGCTGCCGTTCTTACTGGTGTACCAGTCCCCGAATCCGCATCAGAAGAAATTCCGGAATTCTCATTGATGTCTACAGATAATGCAAAGAACAAAATGAGCAATGGTAATAAAGTGGGGAAAATAGAAGTCCAAACCCCATTTGAAAGAATTCAAGAGTTAATCCAAATCACAAAATACATTTTTATTTGTTACATGCAGTTCGGTCCTACCTGAATAACTAAATACTTGGAAATAGATAATCTGACAGTTTATCTCCAAGAAAGATAAACAAACATATTTTGAGGCTGCCAGATTGTGTTGTGCTAAAATTGTTCATAATTTGACATGGAAAAGTAAGACGTGAAAAAAGGTTGGTCAACTAGATGTTAACAAAACAGGCAAAGTCTGCCTTTCCCCAGCATAGACTAAGAGATGCAACTGTGTAATTATAGATGAATAGTTGTTTGGAGCTGTTAGCAAAGACTAAGGTTGGTCAAATAACAAAAAAAGCATGCTGATTTATTTGGAGCTGTAAGCACAATTAATGTATTGAACAATGCATGCGTGGAAACTGGAAAGAGAAGTTAAATTGTTTGGAATTTTATAACAGTTCATGCAGTAATTATAGATGAGGGCACAGGAAGTAAAGAATGTTGGAAAAACATCAAAGATTGCAACTATGTCAGTGATAACTGTGTTACCCTATTTAGCCCAGAAATGTAAGCTTGCAAGAGCAATTACCTGATGGAATATTAGCAAATGAAGAATAAGCAACAGTGTAGGACATATCATAGTACAGCTCAGTGTTGGCAACAAGTGCAGCCTTAGCTTCTGGATCCATCTGAAATTAGGGAGACTACAGTGAAACACGATATATAATTCAATATAAATGACACAGCAAAGTTTTGAACAAGGAAACTTACATTGGGATCAACCTGGATTATCTTGACCTTTGATATGATGCAATCAAGCGCATTATCATTCTTGTCCTCAGAGAGAAATACACGTTTTGGGTCATGCTTGTGATCATCAACAAATTTTGCTCTGGATATGACCTGCAGGATAACAATTACACCATTACTTCAAACCGCTACACATAGATAAGTATATTACCACATACTCAATCAGTACGCACCGTATCCTCTGGGCGGAAAAACCAGCGACAAGTAAAATACTTGTACAGATCAACACCCTCAAAGAGCTCAGTGATTCTGCCAATGTAGTCAGCTTCCTTTTCACCAGCCTACGAATGACAAAAGTAATCACAACCGTAAGACAGAAGCATACATACTACAGCATGGTAATAAAAGGGTGTAATTAAACAAACAATATTATTTGCAAGCGAGGTGCCAAGTTAAGCAACATTCAGAGCATCCATCAGACAAACAAAAAAAATCAGAATGCAAGTCATTGACAGAGCATAATCATGAAGAACACCTAAATGTTACAGACAGCGTAATCCATTTCACATTGTACCCGCACATTTCAAAACAGTAATGAAGCTATTATTCAGAGAACACATGATTGAAGCTCGTGATGTGATGCAAACAATAGCATGTCTAAGAACACCTAAATATTACAATTACAATTCTACTGGAACATTTTCAAGCAATCACAAAGCTTTTATTCACAGAATAGATTATTGAAGCTCGTGGTATGATGCAAACAATTGCCACTGTATAGCAGCTCTGCCGCAATCAGAAAAATCAGAACGAGAGATGCAGAGTTGAGCGGTTACCATCACATAGACATCGTCGCCAAGCGAGTAGATCTCTCCGTCCACCTTGGCGGAGGTGTAGTGTTGCCGCGCCTTGACGTCCTCCTCATCGTCTTGCCTGCGCAACACACGGGATGGAAAAAACACTCAGCCCAAAATCACCGGAGAGAGAATACCCGATAGATCCGGAGTGGACAGTGAAGGAGCTGCGATGTTACCACGAGGGCTTCTTCGGCTGCTCGTAGCGCTTGGGCCAGGTGGTGCGCGCGTCGTCGTCGGGGATGGGCTCGCCGACGAACTCGGGCTCGGTGTCGCCGGCGGCGACGTTCCTGGCCTTGGTGGGCTGCGCCACGCGCCTCTTGGCCGGCTCCTGAATCCCGTCCTCCGGCTCCTCGCCCAAGATGGCCAGGTCGTCCTCCGCTTCACCCAACGCCAGCTCCTCCTCGTCGGGATCCTCGGCGCAGACGTCGTCCTCGGCCGGCTGCTCCTTCTTCCTCGGCGCCCTGGTCGGCTTCTTCCTCGGCGCCTTGGGGGCCTTGGGGGCCTTGGAGGGCTTCTTCTTCGCCGACGACGACGCCCCCTTGTGGGGGCGCTTGCTCGCCGCCGGGCCCTGGTCGGGCTCGTCCTCAAACTTGACGGGGGATTTGCGCTTGCGCGAGGAGGCCCGCGCCGGCGCGCCGGCGGCGGACGGCGGGGTCGGTTCCTCCATGGGTTCGATCTAGGGTTCCGGGAGCAGATTGGATTGGGGAATGGGGAAGAGAGAGAGGCGGGGGTTTGGGTTTGGGTTGGGGGAGGTGGGTAAGGTGTGAGGGGTGGGGGCTGGGGTTTTAGAGGCGGATTTGAACGTGGGAAAAGGAAATAGCAGGCCAACGGGCGGGAGACGGCCAAAATTTTCGGACGCACGAACCCGTGGGTTTTGCGGTGGATACGCGCGGTCCACGCGGTTATGCTGCTGCTGGCGGCCGTGTCCACGGGCGGTGCACACGATCCGGGGCGCGTGGGCGAAGTGATAGGGACGAGTGGCCAGAGTGGTTTGAACTAGCGCGGGGAGGGCGGGATTTTTTTGGATTTTCGGGGTTTTATGTGTTACCGCTGGGTACATTCGTGTCTGTCTCTAGCGGGTCTGCGGGTGGGACCGCGGTCAAGGGCACGGGCGGGGGAAGACCTCCGGCCGCGCGTTAGGTTAATATGGTTAATTCGGTTCGGTTTATATGGTTTTTTATTTATACGGTTTCAATAGTTTGGTAAATACGGTTTTGTACGAGAATACGGTTCGGTTTCGGTAATAACTATTTAATTTCGGTTCGGTTTCGGTAATAACCAAATTAACCTAAGTTGACGCGAATTTTAAAATGACAATTTCTTTTTGTGGCCATATATTACAAAATAACGGAATAGACTATAAAATTAATAGGCATATGATCCAAAGTAACCAAATAACGCATAAAGTTAATAAAGTCTACACAAGTAGCAAATCACATGCTACAAGTAACCCGTAAAGTTAATAAAAGTCAATAAAATTAGCAAAATAATAAAAATTAATAGTCATTTCGTTTTTTTGTTAACCATTCGGTTTTCGGTTATACACTCATCTTGTCTTGAAATGTGTGATGTTACAGTAACATAGCTAGTTACCACAACCATCTCTCTCATCATTAATTACCCGCCACAACAGAATTTTTGCCTACGTGGCACTGATGTTACTCCTCATGTTACTCCCATTGTGACTAGTCTTATCAACGCCCGTCAATATATCACCGTCTGAAATTTGAACATTTTGGGAAAGCAATTGCATTTGCTTCCATTGCTCCAACACGATCACTGGAATCATGGTCATTAATAATAACTTCCAAAAAATGCTTTTCCTTCCTTGTGAACACAGTTCAATATATCACCGTCTCTATAATAATTGAAATTTGGACTTTTAGGAAAGCAATTGCATTTGCTTCCATCGCTCAATAAAGATTACTAGAATCATGGTCATTAATACAACAATTGCTTTTCCTACCTTGCTTCTCGTATCTCGTCGTGATCACTCGGAAGAAGATTAAAAAAACGCCCAAGCAAGCCAACGATTCCACGTACAATCGTCTGGCAGTTTCACGTACGGGCCTCCACTGGACCTCGCTCGCCACACGATCCTTTTGTCCCATTAGTCTTTTTTGAAAAGAAAAAAAGAGAGTCGGATTACTCTAGATCCATTCTAATTTTTTTGCGAAACACAATACAAAACGCAGACACTCACATACACGTGCACACACTCACCTCTATGAACGCACGCACACATACACTATCCCTCTGAGCACCTCCGAAATACCGAGTCGGGTCGAGTCTTAAGATTGACGAAGTCACCACATGCGTCTCGTTGTCGACGGGAACGTCGCCTCACACTGAAAAATATTCCGCCAAAATGAGAAACACCAGTGTCAAACCTGGGGTTTAAACTCTGATGGGTTAGAGTACAACCACCCTCCTAACCATCCTACCACAGGCAATCAAAAAACAAGAACAAAAAATATATAAACGGAATTGCACATAACATTTAAAAATGTCATTTGCGGTACACACAGCGATAGTTAAGCATCCTTAGAATTTCCTTTCTAGTGTTTAGATGATATATTTAGACAACTTGAATTTATGTTTGTTCGAACAAATAACATTGCATATTAAATGCTTTTTATTGTTAACCGGAATCTCTTCTATTTAAAAATGTACTTAAAAAAAATGAAAATAGATTGTCGACTTGAGTAAAGGAGCTCGACGGAGCGCCGGGTGGACCCATCCTCTCTCTCATTTTTAGATTTCTCTTCTCTTCCTGTATCCCAATTTTGTACTGAATAGATATGTCAAACACTAGGTTCGTGACATGAAAATGTCTCTACAATTGAGCTGGATCCGGGAATGTGAGATTCAAACCAGCGGACGCTCCAGGCCAAGCCATTCAAAACATGGGACAAGGGGGCCAGGGAAGACTATTTGCTGCACGTGGATGGGTTTTGTAATACATGAACCTGCTTTATACAATTGTTGATGGTATGCTCTTTATTCGTGGATACTGATGAGGACATCCCACTTACAGTTACAACCACTAGTCCTACAACTATATAAGAAGCTATTACTCGAGCTCGTGCGCGTCAACTTAATTATCAGGTACTTTCGTTCTTAGGAACTATTCCAAATATACATGAGAATATGCTACTGGCTAAATCAGATATGTTGTTACTCTTAGGAACGATGGGCCTAGCAAGGAAGAGAAGGACAAGCATTAAAGCATGATGGTTCATGGAGATGGCAGCAATCATACAAGGAGTGTAGATGACGCTACAAACGGGGACTTGGATGAAATACTTCGAGAGCACACTTCGTATTTTCGTCCATGGTATTATATGGTGCTGCATCACCTTGATATTTGGGCTAGGCCCATGTATTTTCGAAATATCTTTTCATAGGCTGTTTTTGTTTGAAAATTAGGCAATAATTCCATGATCAATTCCAGAATATTAAACATGACTACAACAGCTACTAACATGTGAAATACGAATACATTAGACGTACTAAAGAACATGAACAGTAGCAGCAACATATACACCAACATATCCATAGTAAACATGTAGTTCGGAATGGAGTAGACTACGATGGCGGCGCACGCCGGCGATCGGATGGAGTAGACTACGGTGGCGACGCAAGCCACGAGGTGGCAAAACTGGTTCGATATATGACGGCGCACGCAATGCAAGGCAATATATAGTGTGGCTCGGGAAACCCTAATGGGTACAACGTGGGACAACCACGTCGCACACGTCCGATAGCAGCCCACGATCTGGGAGCGACCCGAACTGGCAAAACTATACGCGTACGCAAAAACTTGTTTTCCCGAACAGCAAAAATATAGGCATCGGCTCATTCCCGCAACCCGCGGCGTGTCGTGACGAGACGGACGGACGGACGGACGGCGGCGGCGGAGGAGGAGTGCGCGGGAGAGAGCCTTCTGTTCTCAACTAGCACACCAAGTGTCACAACACTCCACCTTATAAGGTGGTGTTTGTCTCCTCCAACTAGCAATGTGGGACTAAACTTTAGCACCACTTGCACCTCCAAAATTCTGCCATGCACATGGGCCAATTTGAGATTTCAGGATTTGCTTATTGGGCTGCCCACAAATGGGCCCAAATTCTAACAATCCCCCACCAGATCTCAAATTCCCATTTAGAGATTTTGCCAAACCTCGTTTCTTGTTTATATACCAGTGTTTCAGCAGAGACTGTTAAGTTGAACTTCCGCCTAGAGCTTCAAGCTACATCTACCAGCAACTTGAACAATGGACGAACCTTGAATTGCAAGTTTGGTGCCAATAGACTTCACTCAAAGTCATAACCAGTACGTGGCTGCCAGTAGCCTACCCCGCGGGTGGAGCATATGCGTCATACTCCCTGGTCTCTTCATGAGCTTACTAGAGATCACCCAAATCTCATAGACTGCGACGTTTAACAGTCGACTCATATAGGTGTTTCTTTCAAGGTCGCTCTGTAGGATAGCACCTTTGCTACGAATAGCCAACAGAAACACATTAAGGCATATTGCCAACCTGCCTTACAGAATTGAGAGTTATGCATCTTCCACGGAGAGGGTTATAAAATAACTCTCCTCTGTTAAACCACTAGCTTGTTCTTCCCAGGTCCTAATTCACGGGATCTCCGATCACATAGGTTGGGTTACCACTATGGTGTAACGCTCACGGGTCTCAACCCCATCTCCCTCGATGCACTATCTATCACATTACGTGATAGTCCCTTCGTAAAGGGATCTGCCAGGTTTTTGTCAGTTTGAATATAACTAACAGTTATTACTCCGGAGTTTCTCATTTTCCTGACAGACTTCAAACGTCTTTTACGTGTCTTGATGACTTCGCATTATCCTTAGCACTGTTCACTTTCATGATAACCGTTTGGTTGTCACAGTTCATAAGGATGGCCGGTAATGGTTTCTCAACCACCGGCAAGTCCATCAAGAGCTCACGCAGCCATTCTGCCTCAACAGAAGCTGTATCTAAAGCAGTAAGTTCTGCTTCCATGGTTGACCTCGTCAAAATGGTCTGTTTGCAAGACCTCCATGACACTGCGCCACCTCCAAGAATAAATGCATATCCACTTGTGGCGTAGAGCTCATCAACATCTGAGATCCAGTTCGCATCACAATATCCCTCAAGCACCGCAGGGTGCCCTGAATAGTGAATCCCATAACTCATTGTACCGTTCAGATAGCGCATGACCCTTTCAAGTGCATGCCAATGATCAATACCCGGGTTAGACATGAACCTGCTCAACTTGCTCACAGCAAAAGAGATATCAGGTCTCGTCGCGCTCGCAAGGTACATGAGTGAACCGATCACTTGAGAATATCTTAATTGATCTCTCGTTTTTTTTGTTCTTTCTGAGTGTCACACTGGGATCATAGGGTGTTGGAGAAGGCTTGCTGTCTATATAACCAAAGCGGCTCAAGACCTTCTCAACATAGTGTGATTGCGTTAACGTAATCCCACTCTCATCCCTAATCAGCTTAATGTTCAGGATCACATCAGCTTGTCCCAGATCTTTCATATCAAAGCTCTTTGACAGAAAGACTTGACCTCATTTATCACTATCATGCTTGTACCGAAAATAAGTATATCGTCAACATACAAGCATAATATAACACTATCGCCCCCACCATGGCGATAATAAACACCTATCAGCCTCATTAATGGCAAAGCCTGCAGACGTTAAAGTCTGTCAAACTTCTCATGCCATTGCTTAGGTGCTTGCTTCAGCCCATACAAAGATTTTAACAATTTGCACACCTTTCTCTCTTCACCTTTTACTACAAACCCATCAGGCTGATCCATATAGATTTCCTCTTCCAACTCTCCGTTAAGGAAAGCTGTCTTTACGTCCATTTGATGAACGATAAGACCATAGGAGGCAGCCAGGGAAAGTAGCACGAATGGTGGTGAGTCTAGCAACAGGTGAATAGGTGTCAAAGTAATCTTCGCCTTCGCGCTGGGTGTAGCCCTTGGCCAAGCCGTGCCTTGTACTTTCAATAGTACCATCAGGCCTTAGCTTCTTCTTGAACACCCACTTACAACCCACAGGTTTGCAACCGTAGGGTCGTTCAGATAATTCCCAAGTTCCATTAGAAAGAATCGAGTCCATCTCATTATGGACAGCTTCTTTCCAGTCATCAGCATCAGGAGATGCAAATGCCTCTGCAATGGACGTGGGAGTATTGTCCACAAGGTACACAATGAAATCATCACCAAAGGATTTTTCAGTCCTCTGTCTCTTGCTCCTCTTGGGAGCTTCATTGTCATCCTTCTCAAGGACTTCCTCAACATGTGGTTGTTCAGAATGATCAACAGATGTACTAGGTTCAATAAATCTCAGAAGAAATTCTAGCAGCTATGCATATCCTTCATAGGAAACATGTTCTCAAAAAATGTTGCATCACGAGATTCCAAAATAGTATCAACATGCATATCAGGTATCTCAGATTTAACCACTAAAAATCTATAGCAAATGCTCCGCTGAGCATAGCCTAGAAAGACACAATCCACTGTCTTCGGTCCAAGTTTACGTTTCTTAGGAATTGGAACATTGACTTTCGCCAAACATCCCCAAGTACGAAATAAGAAAGTGATGGTTTTCTCCCAGACCACTCCTCGTAAGGTGTCTTCTCTTTATCCTTGTTAGGAACTCTATTCAGGACATGACACGAAGTCAACAAAGCCTCCCCCCACCATGCCTTAGATAAACCAGCAGTGTCCAACATGGCGTTCACCAAGTCGGTCAGCGTGCGGTTTTTCCTCTCGGCAACCCCGTTTGATTGGGGCGAATAGGGAGGCGTCCTCTCATGAATAATACCGTTCCTCACAGAATTCATCAAATACGTTGGAGAAATACTCGCCACCACGATCTGACCTAAGACGTTTGATCTTTCTCTCTAATTGATTTTCTACTTCAGCTTTATAGATTTTAAAGTAGTCTAAAGCTTCATCTTTAGTGTGCAACAAATATACATAACAGAACCTAGTAGCATCATCGATTAAAGTCATGAAATATCTCTTATCACCTTTTGTCAACACGCCATTCATCTCACATAGATCCGAATGTACGAGTTCTAGAGGTGCCAAGTTTCTCTCCTCGGCTGCCTTGTGAGGCTTTCGAGGTTGCTTAGATTGCACACAGCTATGGCACTTAGAACCTTTGGCAATGGTGAAAGTAGGAATTAAACTCAAGCTGGAAAGTCTACTCATTAAACCAAAATTAACATGACATAAACGAGAGTGCCACATTGGCATCCGAATCCACACTGCCACAAATATGGTTTACTGACTTATTACAAAAATCCGATAATGAAAAGCGGAACAAGCCTCCGCACTCATACCCTTTACCAATAAATTGTCCAAACTTTGACACAACTATTTATTGGACTCCAAGACTAACTTAAATCCATCTCTGCAAAGAAGAGATCCGCTAACGAGATTCTTGTTCATAGTAGGGACATGCTGCACGTTCCTCAGCTGCACGATCTTCCCCGAAGTAAACTTCAGATCTACCGTGCCAACACCACGAACAGAAGCATGCGATCCATTCCCCATTAGACGAAGAATCCCGCGACCTGATAAGAAGTGAACATAGAAATGTCAGCGCACACATGAACATTAGCACCCGTATCAATCCACCAACATGGAGATTGAAATACTGAAAGTACAGTCGGTAAATTACCATACCCATCAGTATTGCTAGCAGTCACGACGTTGACAGTCCTTGCTCTTCCCTTTCTTGTCTGCACGATCTGGGCAGTCCACAGAGAAGTGGCCGAGCTCTCCACAAGTGTAGCACTTTAGCTCAGATTTGTTCAGCATCTTCTTCTTCTTCTTGAAAGAAGTAGTCTTGGTAGGCATGTTGAAAGCAGGCTTGCTTTTGCCTTGCTCTTGCCGTGGTTATGGTTTTTCTGCACCATGTTGGCGCTAGACTGACCTTCACCACCTCTCTCAGCAGTGTCCTTAGCCCGAGCCTTCTCCTCAACATCAAGAGACGCTATCAGGTTTTCAACCGATATCTCCTGTCTCTTGTGTAGAGCTGTGGCGAAGTTCCTCCATGAAGAAGGTAGCTTTGCAATAATGCACCCAGCCACAAACTTGTCAGGTAGGGAACACTTGAGGAGCTCGAGCTCTCTCGCAATGCACTGTATCTCATGAGCTTGTTCGACCACGCCACGGTTATTCACCATTTTATAGTCGTGAAAGTCTCCATGATATACAACTCACTGCCTGCATCGGTTGCACCAAACTTAGCGTTCAGTGCATCCCAGAGCTCTTTGCCGTCTTCTATATGCATATACACATCACACAAATGACCATCAAGAACACTCAGAATGCATCCCGGAAAATAGTAGTGTCTCTCTTGAACTTGTTCTGAGCTTCTCAGATATAGTTCCTTCAGGAAGACCACTACTAACTTCTCACACATTCATGGCCGAGAGCCAGAGTCGGCACTTCAGCTGCCATCTCTTAAAGCCCATACCACCGGTGAACTTTTCCGGTTTCATTGCATCAGTATAACCAGCCATATTTAAATCACGAAATTGCCTACAATTAGGTTTTTGGATTGTTGGAAATTAGGCAATAATTCCATGATTAATTCCAGAATATTAAACATGACTACAACAGCTACTAACATGTGAAATACGAACACACTAGACGTACTAAACAACATGAACAGTAGCAGCAACATATACGCCAACATATCCATAGTAAACATGTAGTTCGGAATACGTCGCACGTACCAAACGTTTGTAGAGGAGGCAGTAGTCGATGCAGACAGGTTCACCGCGGCGAGATCAGCGGTGATGTTGTTGATGATGATGTTGGTGATGACGGGTCGAAGAAGACGATGCCTGCGGAGATGATCCGCAGCTCCGGCTGGAAGACGACCCGTGGTGGAAGCGGCGAGCAGTCGCGCGAAGCGCTTCCCAAAAACCTAATTCGCCCTCTCCCGTACATGATCACAAAGGCGATTGGTTCCGGAGACCTGCTCTCCCAAACGCCGGTGCACGCCGGCGATCGGGATGGAGTAGACTACGGTGGCGGCGCAAGGCACGAGGTGGCAAAACCTAGATTGGTTCGATATGTGACGGCGCACGCAGTGCAAGGCAATATATAGTGCGGCCACGTCGCACACGTCCGAGTCGGATAGCAACCCACGATCCGGGAGCGACCCGAACTGGCAAAACTATACGCGTACGCAAAAACTCGTTTTCCGAACAGCAAAAATATAGGCATCGGCTCATTCCCGCAACCCGCGGCGTGTCGTGTCGTGACGAGACGGACGGACGGCGGCGGCGGAGGAGGAGGAGTGCGCGGGAGAGAGCCTTCTGTTCTCAACTAGCACACCAAGTGTCACAACACTCCACCTTATAAGGTGGTGTTTGTCTCCTCCAACTAGCAATGTGGGACTAAACTTTAGCACCTCCTTGCACCTCCAAAATTCTGCCATGCACATGGGCCAATTTGAGATTTCAGGATTTGCTTATATGGGCTGCCCACAAATGGGCCCAATATTCTAACAGTTTTTAGAGTCCGTATTGAAGGGGAAACCGACTTAGGGTGGATTTCGGGCCCCTTTCGCAAGGCTGCATGAAATTCCCTTATGTCTTCCCATAAATACAACCCTAGGTCGTCGTTTAGGGTTTGGGTTTTGTTTAGTCTTAAGTTAGCCATTGTTTCAACTTCGCCGTACTTCGTCTGTGTCGCAGAGACCAGATTAAGACCGCCTTTCGGAACCCCACTTTCAATATAATCATTCATCTTTATTCGCAATATCTTGATTGCCAATTCTTAGTTCTTGCTTTTCTCTATTGATTGCAGGAGCTAGACCTGAGTGGTTGGGTCGACCGTGCTACGGCGCTGTCAATAACCTCCCGGAGTTGGTGTAGCGATTACTAAGGCGCAACGTCCTCCCACTTTTGTAGTTGGATCGTCAATGTCGACGCCACCCAAATCGTAGTTATCCATCTCATCGAAAGATCGGACACCTTTACCTCTATCAAGTGGTATCAGATTTCAGGTTGCTCGGTGAGATTTACTGTTTTACTAGTTTATATTGCATCTTCATACCTACAGTCCACGAAAAAGCCAAAAATACAATTAGGGTTAGATCTGTCCTACAACCAGTTCGAGCCTCTCGCATTTTCTTTTCAGTGTATTGCATTGTTGAATCTTCGTCTGCATCGTCGTGTCGAGTTGCTGGTCTTAGTGTCTAGCCCCGTAGAGTTTCGAGTTCTTTGCATATTAGTCACGCTGCCGCCGCACAACTCGCCACCACCATACGTCACCGCCGCCACCATCCATCTACACCGCCACCACCACCATCTAGCCGCTGCCACCACCATCTAGCCGCCGCCACACCCATCCATATACCTTCCCTCGACTAGGGTTAGGGTATCATCTCTGTTTCGGTTTATCTTAGCAAAAAAAAAAAGGTAATCCGCATCCAAGTCGGAAATCCGCATTGGCGGGTCCGAATTCCCCAGTTTTAGTCTGAATTCGCCAGTTTTCGCAGTTTTGGCTGACTGAACTTTGACCGGACATAACTTTTGCATACAAACTCTGTTTTCGACGTGCGACCTATCAAAATTTTCAGCAGAAAAAGTTCTGACCAACCCAAACCACCTCATCATTTAACTGCTTCCGGGCCGCTCAGAATTGCCAAAAGAGTCCGGGAACATTGAGTTTTTGCCCTTTTAAGTTTCAGACTTGGAATTTTCTGTGATTTTCACTTAGATCTTGCTTTTGAGCTTTACCATTGTGCTTGTTGTTGCCGCGCCTTGACTTTGTTGGTGCTATAGGCTCGCGTCTCTATTACGGTCTAGCCTAGGACCAGCACAGTACCGCGTCTCTAGTACGCTCTAGCCTAGGACCAGCACAGTACCGTCTTTGAGCGTTTATTCAACTTGCATTCCTGACTTGATTATTGCTATTCCTTGTTAAGCCTTCCCAAAGCTCCACAGATTTCTACACCGTGTGTTGGGACGTCCACCTGGCAATCGCTTCATCTAATCTTCAACGAGCGTTGACATCGTTGTTGCCAGTCACCTCCTGCTACTTGGTGAGAACTTGTAAGAGCTTTGATTTTGGTTTGACGGATTACGCGTTCTTCCACCCACACCTAGTAGGTTCTAGGAACATCCTATTGTCCTTTGTTTCTTGTCTCTGCTAACCATGACATGATCCGATGATGACTGGGAGAACTTGATGAACAAGGAGATGCATGACAAGATCGTCACGCTGGTGCTAGATCAGACGCAGGATATCGATAAATGGCTTGGTGAGGCGCTGGACAAGATCACGGGCCTTGAGCAAAGCTTCGACACCAAGCTCGACACCAAGTTCAACGAGTTGCTCGCGCGCCTCCCACCGCCACCTGCTGATCCTCCGCGTCCCGGGTTTGCTGGACGAGCGCAACGCGTTCCACTTGAGCCCAGCCAAAACTCCGGCGTTGCAGCGGCTGTTGATGAGAACTATGATTGCTATGAGGGGGAGGATGAGAACAAGGGGGAAAACGTACGGCAACAAGCTGCTGGTCGTCCACGCGCCCACATTCGCAATGCTCGTGCTGCACCACGCCAGCTGGTATGGCCCGAGGACGATCATGTCACAAAACTGAAATTACATCTTTCATCGTTTGCAGATAGATATGATCGTGATGCTTATCTTACATGGGAATTAGAAACTAAACAGCGTTTTGGCTGCTTACATTATCCTGACGATAGGCGTGTTAAAGCTATTGTTTGTGAATTTACTAGTTTTGCCTCTCTTTGGTGGTCCGAATATTGTCGCGTGAATCCTAATGACATTCCCACCACTTGGACTGTTTTAAAAACTGCTATGCGTAAACATTGGGTGCCTCCTTATTATCAACGTGATTTACTTCACAAATTGCAGCACCTAAAACAAGGCAAAAATTCAGTAGAGGAATATTATCAGGAATTACAAACTGGGTTGGTTCGATGTGGTATTATTGAAGAAACTGAACCTATGCTTGCACGTTTTCGGGGTGGGTTAAACAAGGACATTCAAACAATTTTGGAGTATAAGGAGTATCATACCATCACCCGTTTGTTCCATCTTGCTTGTATTGCTGAACGTGAAGTACAGGATCGGCAGCCTTCGCGGACTAATTTTTCTGCAGGTCGGTCTACATCATGAACTACTCGTGCACGCTCTACACGCACCCCGGGTCCTCCTGCTAGCGCCGCGGCCATGCCCAACAACGACATAACAAGCAAGGCACCACCACCCTCTCGGCATGTTCCTCCTGCTTCCACGCATCCTTCATCTTCCACGGCTTCCACGGGACATACTAGTAAAATACAATGTCGTCGCTGTGATGGTTGGGGTCATTATGCGGGTGACTGCACAAACAAGCGTGTGATGATCGCTCGTCACGATGGCGGGTACGATTCCGCTAGTGACTATGATGAGGAGACTTTAGCTCTTATTGCGCATGAGGAAAAGGATGACACTGACCCTGATCCCGATTTGCAATGCATGGCTGCGGAGGCCGCGGAAAGGTACCAGTCTTTGATTGTTCAACGAGTTTTGAGTGTGCAGGTGACCAAGGCTGAACAGGATCAGCGGAACAACCTGTTCCATACGAAGGGCGTCGACAAAGAACGTTGTGTACGCATCATTATTGATGGAGGGAGCTGTAATAATTTAGCAAGTGTCGAGATGGTGGAAAAATTAGACCTTCCTACCAAGCCACACCCTCGTCCTTACTATATCCAATGGTTCAACAACAGCAGCAAGGTGAAAATTTGTCGTACCGTTCGTGTGCATTTTACTATTGCTGCCTATACTGATTTTGTGGATTGCGATGTCGTACCTATGCAAGCATGCTCTCTTTTACTAGGTAGTCCATGGCAATTTGATAAAAAATCTGTTCATCATGGTAGTACAAATCAACATACTTTTGTGCACAATGATAAAACAATTGCCTTACTTCCTATGTCTCCTGCACAAATTTTGAAAGATGACATTGCTAGAGCTAGTAAAGCGAAAAAACAGGAGGAGCAAAAGAGTGAAAATCAGGTTGTGGCTAAAGAATTTGCGCAGCACCATAAGACTACTAATAAATCCACATCCAATGGTGCTAACGAAATTAAATTGACCAATCCATGTTTTTTAGCCAGCAAGTCTGATATTACTGATTTGGATGTTAATGAATCTGTTTGCTATGCTATTGTGTGCAAAGAGGTTTTGTTTTCTTTTGAGGATGTGCCTCCCTCTTTGCCTCCTGCTGTTGCTAACATTTTGCAGGAGTTTGCGGACGTTTTTCCAAGTGATGTACCGCCGGGACTACCGCCCATTCGAGGAATCGAGCACCAGATTGACTTAATTCCCGATGCATCATTGCCAAACCGTGCTCCATACCGTACCAATCATGAGGAGACCAAAGAGATTCAACGACAAATTCAAGAACTACTCGATAAAGGTCATATTCGTGAGTCTCTTAGTCCATGTGTTGTGCCTATTATTTTGGTACCCAAAAAAGATGGTTCTTCCCGCATGTGTACTGATTGTAGGGCTATCAATAATATTACAATTCATTATAGACACCCTACACCACGATTGGATGATATGTTTGATGAGTTGAGTGGCTCTATCATGTTCTCTAAGGTTGATTTGCGTAGTGGTTACCACCAAATTCGAATGAAATTAGAGATGAATGGAAAACATCATTTAAAACTAAGTTCGGTTTATATGAGTGGTTAGTCATGCCTTTCGGTTTAAATAATGCTCCTAGTACCTTCATGAGATTAATGAACGAAGTTTTGCGTGCTTTCATTGGGCGATTTGTGGTGGTTTATTTTGATGATATTCTCATATACAACAAATCTTTGGAGGATCATTTTACACATTTGCGTGCTGTTTTTGATGCTTTGCGTGTGCACGTTTATTTGGTAACCTTGAGAAGTGCACCTTTTGCACCGATGGCGTTGCGTTTCTTGGCTATGTTGTTACATCGCAGGGTATTGAAGTTGATCCAGCCAAGATTGAGGCAATTTGGAGTTGGTCAGCTCCTCTTACGGTAACCCAATGAGGAGCTTCCTTGGCCTTGCTGGGTTCTATAGGCGCTTTGTCAAAGATTTTGATTCCATTGCAGCGCCATTAAATGAGCTTACAAAGAAGGATGTGCCCTTTGTTTGGGGCGATGCACAACAAGACGCGTTCATGATGTTGAAAGATAAGTTAACACATGCTCCTTTGCTCCAACTTCCTGATTTTAATAAGACTTTTGAGCTTGAATGTGATGCTAGTGGAATTAGTTTGGGAGGTGTGTTGTTACAAGAAGGAAAACATGTTGCATATTTTAGTGAAAAATTGAGCGGGCCTAGTTTGAACTATTCTACTTATGATAAGGAATTATATGCTCTTGTTCGGACATTAGAAACATGGCAGCATTATTTATGGCCCAAAGAATTTGTTATACACTGATCATGAATCTTTGAAGCATATTCGTAGTCAAGCTAAACTGAACCGTCGACATGCTAAGTGGGTAGAATTTATTGAATCTTTCCTTATGTCATTAAACACAAGAAGGGTAAAGATAATGTTATTGCTGATGCGTTGTCTCGTCGTTACACTATGCTTTCACAACTTGACTTCAAAATATTTGGGTTAGAGACCATTAAAAATTTGTATATGCATGATGCTGAATTTAAAGAAGTGGTCCAGAATTGTAAGGATGGTAGAACACGGAACACATTCATCCTTAGTGATGGATTTGTGTTTCGTGCTAACAAGCTATGCATTCCAGCTAGCTCTGTTTGTCTTTTGTTGTTACAGGAGGCGCATGGAGGAGGATTAATGGGGCACTTTGGCGTAAAGAAGACTGAGGACGTACTAGCTACACATTTCTTTTGTCCAAAGATGAGACGGGATGTTGAACGCTTTGTTGCTCGCTACACTACTTGTCAAAAACTAAGTCATGACTTAATCCTCATGGTTTATATATGCCGTTACCTGTACCTAGTGTTCCGTGAGAGGATATATCCATGGACTTTGTTTTGGGTTTACCTCGAACAAAGAAGGGGAGGGATAGCATATTTTTGTTGTGAACAGATTTTCGAAAATGGCACATTCCTTGTCATAAAAGTGATGATGCTGCTAATGTTGCTGATTTATTCTTTCGTGAAATTATTCGCTTGCATGGTGTGCCAAATACTATTGTTTCGGATCGTGATACTAAATTTCTTAGCCAGTTTTGGAGATGTTTATGGGCTAAGTTGGGGACTAAACTACTTTTTAGTACTACTTGTCATCCCCAAACCGATGGACAAACTGAAGTTGTTAATAGAACTTTGTCTACTATGCTTAGGGCTGTGTTGAAACAAAATTTGAAATTGTGGGAAGATTGTTTGCCTCATATAGAATTTGCTTATAATCATTCGCTACATTCTACCACTAAGATGTGCCCTTTTGAGATTGTTTATGGTTTTGTTCCTCGTGCACCTATTGATTTATTGCCTCTTCCATCTATGGTGCAAAATAATTTTGATGCTACCAGCCGTGCTGAACTGATTCTAAAATTGCATGAGACAACTAAAGACAACATTGAGCGCATGACTGCTAAGTATAAAACTTATGGCGATAAAGGAAGAAAGCATATTGTTTTTTATGTTGGAGATCTTGTTTGGTTGCATTTGCGCAAAGATCGTTTTCCTGATTTGCGTAAATCTAAATTAATGCCACGAGCTGCTGGTCCTTTTAAGGTGCTAGAAAAATAAATGATAATGCATATAAACTTGAGCTCCCTTCAGACTATGGGGTTAGTCCCACTTTTAACATTGCAGATTTGAGGCCCTACTTTGGTGAAGAAGATGAGATTGTGTCGAGGACGACTTCAATTCAAGAAGGGGAGGATGATGAGGACATCCCACCTACAGTTACAACCACTAGTCCAACAACTATACAAGGAGCTATTACTCGAGCTCGTGCGCGTCAACTTAATTATCAGGTACTTTCGTTCCTAGGAACTATTCCAAATATACATGAGAATATGCTACTGCCTAAATCAGATATGTTTGTTACTCTTAGGAACGATGGGCCTAGCAAGGAAGAGAAGGACAAGCATTGGAGCATGGTGGTTCATGGAGATGGCTGCAAGCATACAAGGAGTGGAGATGACGCTACAAATGGGGACTTGGACGAAATACTTCGAGAGCACACTTCGTATTTTTGTCCATAGTATTATATGGTGTTGCGTCACCTTGATATTTGGGCCAGGCCCATGTATTTTCGAAATACCTTTTCATAGGCTGTTTTTAGAGTCCGTATTGAAGGGGAAACTGACTTAGGGTGGATTTTGGGCCCCTTTCGCAAGGCTACACGAAATTCCTTTATGTCTTCCCATAAATACAACCCTAGGTCGTCGTTTAGGGTTTGGGTTTTGTTTAGTCTTAAGTTAGCCATTGTTGCAACTTCGTCGTACTTCGTCTGTGTCGCAGAGACCAGACTAAGACCGCCTTTTGGAACCCCACTTTCAATATAATCATTCATCTTTATTCGCAATATCTTGATTGCCAATTCTTAGTTCTTGCTTGTTCTCGATTGATTGTAGGAGCTAGACCTGAGTGGTTGGGTCGACCGTGCTACGGCGCTGTCAATAACCTCCCGGAGTTGGTGTAGCGATTGCTAAGGCGCAACTTCCTCCCACGTTCGTAGTCAGATCGTCAACGTCGACGCCACCCAAATCGTAGTTATCCATCTCATCGAAAGATCGGACACCTTTGCCTCTATCAGTTACAGTATGCTTTTTATCCATGGTTATCATCTTCGGAGTTACCACATATTGGTAGTGTAACTCTAAAGTTTTGGTTTGATCCCAACGATCCTGTTGGTCTTATCTCAAAGGAATAATTCTATTGCCACATTTTGGTCAGTGTAACTCTAGGGTTGTGTTTGATCCCAATGATTTTGACGGTGTAATCTCCTGTCCAATGAAGAATACTAATTAATGTGAAGATCTCAATTTGCCAACAACCAATGTGAACTACAATAGATATTCGCTGCATATGGGAATATTTAGATGCATAACTACATAACGAATCACCGTCATGGTGAGGAGGCACCCACAAAGAAAGAAGAACCTGGCACATGCCATTATATGGTTTGAGGTTATGCTCCATGGTCGGATCGTCAACGTTGACGCCACCCAAATCGTAGTTATCCATCTCATCGAAAGATCGGACACCTTTGCCTCTATCAGTTACAGTATGCTTTTTATCCATGGTTATCATCTTCGGAGTTACCACATGTTGGTAGTGTAACTCTAAAGTTTTGGTTTGATCCCAACGATCCAGTTAGTCTTATCTCAAAGGAATAATTCTATTGCCACATGTTGGTCAGTGTAACTCTAGGGTTGTGTTTGATCCCAATGATTATGACGGTGTAATCTCCAGTCCAAGGAAGAATACTAATTAATGTGAAGATCTAAATTTGCCAACAACCGATGTGAACTACAATAGATATTTGCTGCAGATGGGAATATTTAGATGCATAACTACATAACGAATCACCGTCATGGTGAGGAGGCACCCACAAAGAAAGAAGAACCTGGCACGTGCCATTATATGGTTTGAGGTTAAGCTCCATGGAGAAACAGGCACTTGCCGTTATGTCATGCTCATGAGAAATTCAAATTCTACAGTATCCATTAATTGCCATAGTTGGAGTTTATTTGCCTCTTAATTAAGAAGAAATGGATTATCACATTATGGGAGCGTATTATGCTATGTGCATATTATAATTATAGCAAATGTGGACATTTGAGGTATTGCCACTTATAATTGATATTGTAAATTATCTTTTTCCCATGTGACATGTTGCTCAAACAAGTTCCAATTTGTTTGAACGCTTTTATTTGCTTATCTTCTGGATCTTATTTTTGAGGGATGTTCTTGGTACGGTTTTCCTGAAATGTGTTCTTTTATATGCTTTTGGGAAACTGTTTGCTTCAAGTCATTCTCATAATTTATTTGCATGATCGTGTGAATAATTGAAGCTATCAAGAATATCTATCTAAGAATTGTGCTTAAATCTTATCTTTGGACATAGCTTTTTTGTTTTGAAGATGATCTTGAATATCATTGTAATCTACCACCAAGAAGTAACTCCACATACTCCTTGTCCTTGACAAGTGATGTTCATATGTGTGGTGGGATTTTTAGATCGTCTTCACATTGGTTTTTTATTTTATTCGCCCTTTTCCTTGCCAATAAATTGTTTTGTGTTATATCCATTTGTCTTCATGCCTCTTGTGGATCTCTTTATTTTACTATAATATGTTTAGTGCTTGAATTGGTATAGGAAGGTATTGATCTCATTCTTGTGCATTTTGCATTCAAAGGCATACTTCTAATAATGCACAAATCTTGGGGAGCTATCCTAGATCCTTTCAACACACTGTTGTTTCAAATGGTACCTGATCATTTCAGTTATTGTTCTATTCCTATCTATGTGTTTGTGGGAGATAAACCTTTTCTTTTGATACTTTGTGCCATCATTAAAAGTGTAGACATGGTTTCATTTATTTGTTGGAACCCTTCTCTCTCTTTGGGAGTTGATATTTCATTCTTTGATGGATCTTTCATTTGATGTATCTTTTGGGAGTTCGATGTCTCATTCCTTGATGTATCTTCTAAATGGTACCAATGAGTGATATTTGTTTCTTTTGGTATATTATTTTTAATTGGTATATTTTTCTAATTGGTATATAATCATCATGCGTTGATTTGAGTTGGTTTCAATTGGTATCTTACTTTCTCGTGTTGATTTTTATGTGTCCTAAATCACGAGTCTATTTGGATCTTTGATATAATTTGGACAATCCACAACACACTTTTGTGCCCATATTTACTACATGTATATTTTATGGCATGCTTTCCTTCTTTGTTCCAATATATAGGGGATACTCTGTTGAATCCTAAATTGGCTAAGATGTGCACATGTTTATGTGTAGTTTGTCCTATGTATTGTATTTTATCTAACTAATTTGTACCCAATTAGTTTGTGAACCATTATGTACTTGAATTTTGTTTTAGGTACATCTGAGATGCATTGGAATCTTGTCCCATTCACAAGGAAGGTGTTGTCACCACGTGCGCTTATTGGAGCCAAGCTAGAATGGTGGATCAATTCTTATCTTCTACGTCGTACCAATGCTATCTCGATAACAGTATCTACCTCATGCATAATTTTGTTGCATTCAGCCTCGTGTAGGTTGCATCATGACATGAAATTCTTTATTTGCAATTGTTGTGGCTGCTTCAAAGTTCTTAACAAAACATCTTTACTGCAAATGTGAGTAAATTGAGATGATTGCACATTAAGGGGAGCATATAAAATCATTTTCATGATTAATAAATCCCAAATATGTCAATCTATAAAAATTATTGTATATCTTACTATAAAAATGTTCCGATGCGCAAAATTGACGAACTCGCAAAATGTATTCTTTTCTTGCGGTACTTGTTGCCTCTCTCAAAGCATCCCAACATTCTATTTTTTCCTTATTGATATTTGTAATGTCTTTGATGTGTTTGCGTTTGAAGTTCATTTATATACAATAAGATAGATTTGAGCTTTGTGCCATGCTTTCAAGCAAAGATCTTATTGGTATATTTTATGACTTCCTTTGGATGATTTGTTTTTTCATTTGTAACTAAATTTTTATGTAGATGATTCTTTGTGGATGTATATCATCATGATTGATGTCTACTTAGAAATGTATATACATGAGAGAAGTTACATCTCTAGTTGATATCCTAGCTAATTCTTCGTTGTCACCTTTTTTATTCCTTTTTATTATTTGGTGGCTCTCGAAAAAGTTTTGTTTATGAGTGTTTGCCTTGTCTTATTGCATATTTCTGCACTCATATTTGGAGAAGATCCTTGACCTCATGCTTGTCTTGATGAGTTTATTGTCTTCGCCATGGGGTAAGACACAAGTTTCAATTTGTTTTTGCATCTTATTGTGCTTCTGAACCTATTTGCCATTTGGTTGTGATTTTATTTAATTAGTACGTGTGGGTTGAAAAGACATGCTTCACACTATGCTTATCATTTGTTTGAGGCTATGTTGATGCTCAATGCTCATCATTATAATAGTCTTATAGGATGATTTGCCATGTCACACACACACATCATTTGGTTGGGTATTGTGCATAAACATTGGGGATCTCCTCCATTTTTCTTTAGAACACTCATTTGCTCAAATAATAATATTTGTTGTTCAATTGGTTTTTCTGATCTTTTGATTGCATGTTTCATTCGTTGATGCTTTTTCACCATATCATCTTTTTGCAATATTTGATCCTCAATATAATTTGATTCGCTCAAAATATTCATAGTTGGTATGTGCATTTGATTTCACCCATACATTTGCAATATTTGAGAAATGTGCACCTTGTGGATGAACTCTCACTATATATATTGGTGTTTTAATTTTTTTCGCCCATTTCGGCAATGGATACCAATGGGGGAGAGGTTTAGATGCTTTAAGGGAATCTTGTTTTAAAGCATTTGCTCGCCTTTCATGCTCATGCATACTTGCTTCTTACTCTGCATGGTTGCTTAACTCATTATATAAACCCGCATAAAAGAGATTGCCATCAATTGTCAAAACAGGGTAGATTGAAAGAGCATGGTGCCACATGTGTGTTTTTGGTAATTAGTGACAATACCCATGTACTAATGTATGCATTAAGTTATTCTTGAAGGATTTGTTCATAGGAAATGCTTATATCCATGTGTTGGATTCAAGGATGGATGCCATGAAGATTATAATATGGATTGAGTCTTTGGTATCTAGATCATTGTTCATCACGATATATTTGATATGATCAAGCAGTAGATTGTGTGATGACCAAGGTTTTATTTGAGGAATCATCCGAAGAATGGTCACGAGAGTGTTGGTCCTATAAAAAGTATGTATTTAAGAATAAACTTATGCGAACATTCATGTTTATCTTCAAGGCATCATCATAATGAAGAGAGTAGAGAAAATAAAAAATGTTGATCAAAATAAAGTGCGAAGAAGGATTCAAGTTGATCAACATGCAAATATAGAAGATGTACCAAGTCAGATCATGTGATCTCGTAGTTAGGCATTTGTCAATTTATCTTTGTGAACCAACCCATGATCTATGTGTGTGGTTTTATATGTGGGGTTAGGTACCTTTCCATGGTCGTGTATAAAAAAAGGAAGATTTCATATAGCCGATGGAAGATGATGTCGAGAGGCGACTGTCATCAAGATTGATTGTAATCATCTAGCTCAAGTGAAATGTGCAAGATAAATGTATGACCTTGATAGGTTCTCTATTTTACTGGTCTCATGTTGTTAGTTTGGAGATAGGATAGATAATGGTTCTATCAAGAGGGGCTCTCGAGTGAGTAGCTTTATCGTATCGTTCGTAGAGAGTTCAATCCTTTGCATCATATTTCTGGGTTCTTATTGGCTTTTCTCTATGTGAGGTTTTGGTGTCGTCATCTTCATGACAAGGTTACAACGACTTTCGTATGAAAAAGTTGTTGCGTTTTTTATATCGTTGGTTTTACCGGTTCTTCTTTTATAGAGAGGTTGAACCTTTCTTAATATGCATTTATCCTCCTTTGTTATATTTGGTGTTTCTCTATATGGTGTCCTAGACCTGGTTGTTAGCGTCAAAATAAACCCAAGTTCATTGAAAACGGACTTCGTATGAGTAAGATATTGCATTTTCCGTGAATGGCATCGCTGTAATTTTGGGACTGCGGACACCCGCACTTTTGCAGCCCTTTGTCCGCATTGCTGATGCATATCGTGCGGACAAACCTTGGACGGACTGCGGACTATTCACGTTTTCTGCTCCAACGGGAAGATTTTCACTTGCCCTATAACTGGGGTCTTCTTCCCCAAAGGTTACCAAGGTTTTGAGCATGAATTTTCCCACCATTGTTCACCTCCAAAGTTTGGCTATTTCTCAGTCACACAAATGATTCTCGCTCCTTTTAGGAAAAGAGAGAGGGTATGTAGATCTACATATTTCCACAAATCAACCACTACTCTTATGGAGGGGAAGCTTTTGGATCTCAATCTTGGGATTCTTTTGCTGAGTTCTTCCTTGTTTTCTCTTGTTTATTCATAGCATTTGTTGATTTGGTGGGATTGAGAAAGAAGGATTTGACCACTTCGTGTGTTTTTACCATTGCATTTGGTGCATATGTTTGAGTTCTCCACCGTGATACATCGAAGTGAAGTTTGAGAAGCTCATTGCTCTTGGGTTCCCTAAAGCTTGTTTCTCTTGGGGAAGAAGACCCCCTTAAATAGGCCCCCAAAAATCTGCCCGTTAGGCTCAGAAACGTGTTAGACCGGAGTTTCCGGCCTAACTTTCCGACCTAACTCTGGCCTGGCACCAGGGGGTGAACCCATTCGCGATTTCTGGTCCGGGCCGGAGATTCCGGTGTGTTTACACCGGAGACTCCGGTCTACAAAAAAACTGCAGAAACAACAACACGAAAACGAGCATATCTTGAGCATCCGGACTCTGTTTTCGATGTTCTTGGGCTCGTTGGAATCACAACGAAGAGCTTTACAAGATCATGCAGAGAATCATGCTTGGGCGTCATAGACGGTTGGTGTTGCCGCTAAGCTCAACTTGGTGAGAAGCTTGGGGAGATCTCCAATCAATTTGTGGAGATCGCACCGAATAATTTGTACGAGATTGGTGAACGCCTTCAAGGTCACCTCATAATGGAATCATGGCACGTTGCATTGTGCGAGGGCACAAGCAGAATAAGGTGAACCATTGTGGCTATTGGAGATAATTGTTTTTCCACACCTCTCGAGCGGAGGCTAGAATATTCCATTTTTCTTGAAAGGAATGCAGTAGGGAAGCCCCTACAATCGAGTTTTATTATTTTTGAAATAATAAGAACCCAAATATGCGTCCGTGGGAACTTGAACCTGAGTGGCTGGCTTGTACATCCACTTTCATAACCAAGTGAGTTGGGCTCAGTTCTTGACTACATTCCATCGGAAAGTGAACTTCGGGATAAATCATCGTCTCCATATACCTCGGTTATTTCTATACCCAAGCTCCTTTCTTGTGCATTTATTTTGTGATAGCCGTCGAGCTTGAAGCTATATATCTTGCTTTCTCATAGTTGATTATCTTGTTTAACATAAACTGTTGGTGCACATAGGTGAGCTTAGTGGATTGTAGGTTTTATGCTTGATAAACTAAACGCTAGTTTTATTCCCCACTTATTCAAGTCTAAACAATAATTATTTTAAATTGCCTGTTGACCCCTTGGGCGACATGCGCGTCTTTTCACATCTAAAATACGGCTAGCATAGTGGACACCACTCAAGTTTTTACCATTCCCGTTGTCCTAAAACAACCTCGATAGCATAATCGCTAGCATCATACATTATTTCGAAAGGTTCCTCTCATTTAGGTGGTTGCATGATTAGTGGATTGATTAAGTCATTATTTAAATAGCCGAAAGCTGCAACACAATTATCATCGATATGAAAAGGAATATCTTTTTTGCAAGAGGCCAGTCAATGGGTTCGAAAGCAAATTTTTCAATAGAACTTTTATAAAAACTTGCATAACCAAGAAAATCATTCGCCCCCTTTTATATCGTACCTTTCAATAGTTTCTACTATGTTCTTATTTATGTCTATGCCCTTACAGGGAACCTTATGACCGAACACAATGCTCTCCTTTACCATGAAGCGACATTTTTCTCAGTTTAAGACGAGTCGAGTTTCCTTACACCGATGCAAATCGTTATTAGGATTATAAAGACAATTATCAAAGGGAATGCCATATACTAATAAATCATCCATTAGTACCACTATTATTTCTTCAACAAAGTCAGTAAATATAGAATGATTGCAACGTTGGAAGTGGCGAGTGCATTGCAAAACCCAACGACAATCTTATATAAGCACAAGTACCATATGGGCAAGTGAAATATGTTTTCTCTTGATCTTCTCGATGTACAACTACTTGAAAATTTCCGGTAAATCTATCAAGATAACAAAAAACGAGTGTTTAGCCAACCTTTCTAATATTTGATCTATAAATGGCAACAGTTGGTTCTCTTTCTTTGTCCCATGTTTAACTTCCTATAATCAATACACATTTGATAGGAAAAAAATACACATTTGATAGCCAACAATAGTTCCAATAGGGATCAATTCATTATTTTCATTAGGGACAACAATGAGTGCTCCCTTCTTTGGAACACGCTGAACTGGACTAACTTATTTACTATCAGATATAGGGTAGATTATACCAGCATCAAGCAAGCGTTTATCGCTTTCCTACCATTTTTTTCATTCGAGAATTTAGTTACAAGACACCGATAGGTTTTACTATACTAGTGATGGCTGGATGCAAGAATTGCCGGACAGTCCGAAAAATTATATCTCTACTAATATAAAAGAGGAGATAGGGCAAGATCTAAAAAAAGTTGAGCGTACACAAACGAGATCCAACGACCAAAAGTCACCCAATGTTGAGCTCAACGCGTTGAGCGACACTAATCTCGCCAGCGCTAATCCATCCACACTGTATCATCATCAACACTAATATAAACCAAGCGAGATGGGGTGATCCAAATGATTTTGAACATTAAACCAACAAATCCAACGATCCACGTTGACTCCATATTTGTGACCTCGCCACTAACTTATATCTTTTATAAAGCAAAGCCCCACTAACATGCATTACTTATTTTTCTATCTCAAATGCAAGATATCCACATCATCCATTTTCTTGGCCAATCAATTGTCCGTGTCATCTCCCCTAATATTTATTAATCACTACATGTAAAATACACATCATCCATTCGTTAAATCATCCAATTGTTCATATTAATAATTTATAATACAAACTCATCTTATGTCTATTACTCGACTATGATCATTATACAACATAATGTACCATATATTTTATACACTTTTGATACACAACATAGTTCTTACAGTTGTTAAAGGGTTATCGAGGAAACCTTCAGCTCCATCGGTTCCTAAATATAAGATGTTTTAGCGAAAAGTTCAAATGGAGCTCGAGTTACACGTAGCTCGTTAAAAAAATATCAAAATCTGCACTTTTTAGTTTTAGAAAAACGTGAAACAAATCCCATATGTAAATAGTGTCGAGATGTAGAAGCATGCAAAGTTTCAACTCAAAAGCATAGTATTTTTTTGTCAAAAAAGACAATCGGGCAAAATTTTAAGTTTTTTTAGACTGTGTACTGTTCACATCCAGATCCACCCATTTGTCATTTTTGTCCAGCTCACAATACAACAAATTTTGAGTTGAAATTTTGCACACGTGTAGATCATATCACTATTTATATCTGAGATTTTTCACGATTTTTTGGAAACTTAAAAATGTATTTTTTTTTCCAGAAAACAAGCTACATGTAGCTTGGGAGGCAAAACGCCTCACTCGATGTTTTAGCTATTTTAAATGTGTTCTAGATATGGACCAAAATAAATGAATATGCACAATAAAACGTGTCTAGATACATGTGAATCTTGAAAAGGATAAAATATTTTATATTTAGAAATTCGAAAGGAGTAATATAAAACAAGAGAGAGGGTGATCCAAACGATTGTGAACATGAAACAAACAGATCAAACGATGCACGTTGACTCCATGTTCAGCGCTAAAACATGATCCGCGTGCTTTATCTCCATCGCTAATCAATCGTGCTGTCCTGTGATGCAGAAACACCAAGGGTGTTTGGTTTCTCGCATGCTTTTTAGCCATTTTACATATGTGGCTCACTAGGACCTGGCCCTGTAGAAACGTGGACTGAGCCATATTGTGCATGTTGTTTGGTTGCCAACAATGTTCTAGCCAGGCCCGTTTCGCCGTGTGCAAGATTTTTGAGCACGGCATTTCGTGTTCATCTGTGTTTCGTGTACTCTTACCTCGTGTTCACATGGTAGACTTATCTCACACCATCACACCACCATGAAGGGCGGCAAGCAGGACAACGGCATGGCGCATCGGTGGTGCCGGGACGGTGACGTCAGGACCGTGGCGGTGCGCGGTCTATGTTGGGTTAATCCAAACAATCGTGATGTTTTAGTTTCCAAGTGTGGGTCGGCTTGCATGCCATATCTTGTACGTGTCCTACTAGTAGTAGAAGTAGAATAGGAAGGTCTAGAGTCGGTTTACTTTCCTAGCTTATATGTACCAGCTTTTGGATTGTGATAGCTGAGTACGAGTAGAAGTCGTGTACGAGTCGAGCAGGTCTCGAGGCCCTTGTGTGCTATATAAGCAGGGGTAGCGAGCCTGTTGTAAACCACCAGAAAATTATGAAAAGCAATAAGAAAAAACAAGAGGCACGAGACGTGCCTTTGGCGATCTATTCTGTGTTGCTGAGCTCGTGTGCGTGTTTTGGTCCTAGCATTTGCGTTAGCGTCAGCACGACGGTTGAAGGAAATCCGCGTCCTTGTGTTTCCGTCGCCGAGTTGCCGTGAGATCGTGCGTTCGATCCTTGGGCAAAGCTAACAATTGGTATCAGAGCTAAGGTGTGAAGCTTCGCCGTTGCGTCACGGTGGAGTACGAGGATTCTTCGTCGCCGTCAAGTTGCGTCACAGACGACGGAAAATCAAAGAAGAGGATCATGGCAACTCGAAGGGCAAGAGATGCTAGTGTGACCATCCGGTACCCCATGCTTGAAGGCGACAATTATGGGGTGTGGGCTGTGAAGATGAAGGTTTTTATGCGTGCACAGGGGGTCTGGACAGCAATAGAAGGCAACCCCAAGATCGATGATACAAAGGACGAAGAGGCTTTCGCAGTCATAGCCCAAGCTGTGCCCGATGCCGTTTTCATGACCATATCGCAGAAAGATACAACAAAGGAAGCTTGGGAGACTGTCAAGGAGATGCATGCTGGTGATGACCGCGTTAAGAAGGCTCGTGTTCAAGCTCTCCGGAGGGAGTTCGATTGGTTGAGCATGAAAGACTCTGAAGGGGTTGGTGAGTTCGCGTTAAAGCTAACCTCCATGGTTAATGAGATGAGAGCTTTCGGATCAAAGATAGAGGACATCACGGTTGTGGAGAAATTACTGCGGGCTGTCCCTAACAAGTTTCTACCGATTGTTGGCACCATTGAGCAGTGGGGCGATGTGGCGACGATGTTGGTGATGGAGGTGATCGGGCGGCTGAAAACCTTTGAGTTGATGTTGAAGGGACGTGAACGCGACAAGGAAGAAGAGCAACTGATGTTCTCACGTACCAAAGGAAGAGAGAAGAAAAAGGACTGGAAATTTGACATATCAAAAGTTCGTTGTTACAACTGTCAGGAGATGGGACACTACTCGAGAGAGTGTTCAAATCCACGAAAGGAACGGAAGAAGGAGCACGATACTCTTCATCTAGCTTGCAAGGGTGACGATAGCTCGATGATGTTGTGATGATGAAGTGGTGGTAAAAAAAAAAGAGGAGTCCGTGTGTTTACTTTCTTGTTATTGTCAAAGTAATTTGTGTGTCTCGACGAGAAGACGAAGGCCAGCGTGAAGATGGATGCGGACCGATCAAGATGAGTTCCTGCATGAGGCTATGCGTTTAGTCCTCATGTGGCACGCTAAGATGCGATGGCGTGGGCTGGTAATCCGGATAATATGTTGGTTATAGTCAACAAGTCGATAGTTTGGATTAGGGGGTGATTGTTTGGTTAATCCAAACAATCGTGATGTTTTAGTTTCCAAGTGTGGGTCGGCTTGCATGCCATATCTTGTACGTGTCCTACTAGTAGTAGTAGAAGTAGAATAGGAAGGTCTAGAGTCGGTTTACTTTCCTAGCTTATACGTACCAGCTTTTGGATTGTGATAGCTGAGTACGAGTAGAAGTCGTGTACGAGTCGAGCAGGTCTCGAGGCCCTTGTGTGCTATATAAGCAGGGGTAGCGAGCCTGTTGTAAACCACCAGAAAATTACGAAAAGCAATAAGAAAAAAAAGAGGCACGAGACGTGCCTTTGGCGATCTATTGTGTTGCTGAGCTCGTGTGCGTGTTTTGGTCCTGGCGTTTGCGTTAGCGTCAGCACGACGGTTAAAGGAAATCCGTGTCCTTGTGTTTCCGTCGCCGAGTTGCCGTGAGATCGTGCGTTCGATCCTTGGGCAAAGCTAACAGTCTAGTACACATAGTAACAGCAGCGACGACGGCGGAGTTCACGGCAGCGATGGTGACCTCGTTTTCATATGATAGACTTATCTCACATCATCACACCACCATGAAGGGCGGCAAGCAGGACAACGGCATGGCGTAGCGGTGGTGCCGGGACGGCGACGTCAGGACGGTGGCGGTGCGCGGTCTAGTACACCTAGTAGCAGCAGCGGCGACGGCGGAGTTCACGACAGCGGCGGTGCCGGAGGTTGTAGAACATGATGTACCACTGCAGTCTATATACGTGCATACATACAGCACAAGATCTGCTTGTATACGACCGCTGAATCAGAAATCTTGCAACATGAAAGTTGTGCGGAACATTGAAAGCTACACGTCAAAGGATATCTCAAACGGTCGACCGAGTGCGATGAATTTGACAAAATTCGTTCAAAAACGTTCAAAAGGGAATTTTGAAAATCAGAAGCTACGGTCGACGAAACTCGAAACCGAACACGGGAATAGAACCCCCTCGTCGACGCGCACATATTTGATGTACACTTTATTTTGATTCAAACAATATTTGAGTAGATTAGAGAGGCACTAAGTGGAGGAGAGGAGAACAAAGTTCAGTACCAGGTCAGCCGACGTCAGCCCACGTGAGCCTTTCGCGGACTCTAAGGCCTCCTTTGATTCTAAGGATATCCGTAGGATTTCTGTAGGATTCTGTCCCTGTGGATTTTTTCCTATCGTACGCGTTTGATTCGAAGGATGCTATCCCATAGGAACGACTCCCGTAGGAATTTCGTAGCGTGTTTTCGCAGGAAAGGAAACATTAGCTCCGACCTCATGTAAAATTCCTGTGGCGGGAAGAAAGCGCGCTCCCGCGCGTCGGCACACTTCTCTCGCGCCAAAACGCACCGCTTCGTGCGTCTTCCAGAGACAGGTCTCGCGAAAAATAAAAGGCAGGAGCGATACGTTTTGAGCCTGGACTCTGACCGGAGCTCTCGATGTGCTCCAAGCTCTCGCTCTTCTTCTGATCATCTGCTTCCATCCACGACCGGCCGGCCGGCCGGGCGCGCAACTCATTGCTCCCTCTCGGCTTGAACCTGCGATTCATCTGCAAGAGCCACCAGGTTCGTTCCATCTACTTCTTCTCTTGCCCTTATTTGCTTTGTCCAACTTTATTTATTAGATCTGATCCAGTACTAGTAGTATTGGGTGCTCAGTATGTTGATTTGTTTGTCACCGTTACCACAAACTTGCTAGAAATTTTAGATTTTGTGATTGTGACTTTAGGATTTTTTAATTTGGGGGTACCCGTTACGTGAAATTGGGGCTTTTCCTTCTAGCAATACAAACATCAAACTTTGAGATTGAGGCACGCCTTAGCCTATTTAGATTGGTGTTGTGCTGATTTTGTGAGAACAAAAAAATTCTGAAGATGTGAAAACATGGTGGCCGTCCCATCTAACTTGCAAAATTAATGTCTGCTGGTGCATGCGTTGCTGCAACTAACACCGATCTGCATGTGTACAGATGAGAGGCCAATTGAAGGGCAAACTGAGTCTCAGATTGATGGTGGAATTGCAGGGGCTTCTGACAATATAGGTATATTTTGTTCTGAAATCATTTTATGTATTTGCACATATTTTTTTGGAAGAGTTATTGGTTATAGTACCATCAAATTGAAATTGAACTTGTCTACTTATATAACTAGGTGCTGCAAAGAGAGCCAAATGGAGCCACCAAATGAAGGTGTTCCTTATTGGGCTTCTACATGACTATGATGTGCCGGGTTACCGGACACAAAATGCTTGGACTCAAGAAAGAGCAAGATCTCAAGAAAGATTATCGAAGTGTGAAAGATTTGCTAGATGAAAGTGGTTTTGGATGGGATAGTGACAGAAATATGGTAGATGCACCAGACAACGTTTGGACTAGTTTTCTTGCTCGTAGGAACAGCAAGGATGCCCTACAATGGCGAGACAAGTCATTTCCATACTATGATGAATTGTCTCCACTCTACGAAGGTGATTTTGACATAAATGTCTGTTTATGTTTTATTACACTTGCAACGTATATTTAGCATGTATTTCTATGATATTGATGAATATTCTTTCATTGCGTAGGTCGTTATGCTGAAGGGAGAACTCGTCAAGGTATGGATCATTATGCTAGCAAGGCCAAGCATGGATCAGTTCCAAAACACGTGACTGATTTGTCTCGATCTCCATCACCTACTATGCCAGTCCCTTGTGAGTCAGATATACCACTCGGTATGGATGAAGAAGTAGAGCCAGTCAATCTAAATCCCACTCCACATTTAACTACTCCAAGGCAACATGCCCAAGGTGCACCAAGTTCAACACATATATCCTCGGAGAAAGGTGACACTAGGCGTGGAAAAAGACAGAAGCGAAATGTTGATGATGGATTCCATGAGAGATATCTAGAACTGAAGAAGGAAGAAATAGACCGATTTGCAGCTATTGCTCTTCCACTGAAACCACATATCCATCAGAAAGGAGTTTCTTCTCGCGCAAGCGATAAACCAAATCATGGAATACATCAACTTCCATTCTGAAGTTTTTCTTGCATAGTTCCTCATGCCCAGTTAAAATTTCATTGACACGATGAGCACCTGTAAGCATTGAATTATGCATTGGTCTTCGGTTGGAAGAAGGTCCCGTAGAATTTCCTTCTTCCAAGGTTGGAAGAACAAAATGGATGAACTCATATTCGTTTTCTAATCTACGATGATAGCTAGGATCCATGGATGCAGACTAGAGGATGCTCAAAAAACCATGAAATGGAAGAGTGATCACTATCTCAGATGAAAAATCAGAAACCAATCGTGCTATGTACATGATGACTAACCTTTTTTTTATGGAGCTGATGAAATAAATCTTCAGCTAGCACTTGGGGACTTGGCTCTTGTGCACTAAACAATGCTGCTGGTCCGGAGCTCTTGTGCTAATGCGTATTGCACATATATGGACATGTTGTGCATACATATAGGAAGCTGAATTGATCCCAACGGCTATGAGGAAAGTGAGGAAAGGCTAACGGCTAGTTTTCAAATAATAGTATTCTATGGTTGTGAGTTCCTGTGGTTTTCCATCGTTGCAATCAAACAGGCAGTTGGGAAAATTCCTGTGTCCATAGGATACGGTTGGTCATGACAATCCATTCCTTTGTACTTCCCTTTCCTTTGATTTTCCTACCCTTAGAATCAAAGGAGGCCTAAGGGTGCATCTCTAACTATTAAAAAAACAAACATATTCATTGCTAGGTGCACCCATCCTAATGTACACACAATAATAAGAAGCAACTACAACCTCACGAGCAGACCCACCTAATTATATCTAGCCGTCAACACAAAAAACTAATCCTCACCTGCGTACGCTTAGGGTGTGTTTGGTAGCCCGGTTCGACTAAGAAAATCTCTCCTCACCCCGTTTTCAGTTGTTTGGTAGTCCGGGTTACCTCCCTCAGCCATGCCCACCTCACCTCGAAAATCACTCTCGGCCCTGCCCGTGAGAGAAGCTGAGATCGAGCTTCTCTCCTCAGCCCTGCCCAGTTCATCCTGAAAAAATCCCACGTGTGGAACCCACCGGGTCGACGTGCTGCCCGCCCCGCTCCACACCCGTGCTCATTTGCCCCCACGAGCCCTCTCTCTCCTTGCACGCGAGCTGCCCCATCGCCATTCCCGTCGCGCCGCCCCGCCCCGCCACCCTGCGCCGCCTCAACCTCGCCCCGCCGCCCTGCGCCTCCTCCCAGCACCGCCGTCCTCGCTCGACCGGGCCCCGCCGCCCTGCGCCGCCTCCCGCGCCTTCGCTCGGCGCCTCGGATGGCCGCGAGCGCCGCTGTTGGCGATGGCTACGAGCGGTGCCTTCTCGCGCCGAGCGCCGCCTTGGATGGCCGTGCACCATTGCCTCGCGCCGCCTTGGATGGCCACGAGCACCGCCGCCGGCGAGCTGCTCCCCACGAGCACCTCTGGATCGGTGGTTGGAGTGGTGGTAGGACCTGATTGCTTTTTTAATTTTCTGCTCAAGGACTTGTGTGTAAACCTATGGACCCAGTTGTAGTTTTAATTCCTGCACTCTAGTCTCAGCACATACGACGTACCAAACAAGATCTCACATCAGCCTGTTTGAAGACATACGATCTACCAAACACGTGACAAATTCTCAGTCCAACCCGTATAAGCTCAGCTTGGCCCAGTTGAGAAACACAAGTTGGAGAGACCCAGCCTACCAAACACACCCTTAGTAGTTTACATGAGCGGACGAAAACTCTGCCAAGCCGACGACGTTCCGCCCAACCCCGCGTCCCAATCAGCAAATCCCGTCTACTCCACTAATTCCTCTCCTCCTTAATGGCTAACTAATTGCCACCGATTATTGCAAACAGTTCGTGTCGCGACCTGACTTCTCCTTCCAGATACGCCCAAGAACGACGACCTTTGGATTGACACCACTCCGTAGGTGACCACACGGCACCGGTGGTCGTCGCCTTGCCCCTTCTCCATCTCGATCCACAGACTGGGCGGTTTCCCTTCCACATCTCGATCCATGGGCCAGGCGGAGCCTGAGCACGGCGTCACCCCATCTCGACCACCACTCGGCGCCGAAAGGCACAGGCAGGCACTGCTTATGTGTGTGTGTCTACAGCTTGTTTGGAGACCCACTCCCGTGTCGTCCCCCAGGGCGACATCGGGGCGAAACCCTAGCGCCGCCGCTAGCCGCGCCCCGGGCTGCTCTCCTGTCGCCGCTGCCGCCGGCGACGTCCGCGGTGGCGGCGGGACCGACGCGCCAAAGGTGCTAGGGCGTGGTGGCTCGCGGCGGAGACTCCAAGAGGCGGCTGGGGCGGCCGATGTGGAGCTCGTCCGTGCGCGGCGGCCGGGGGGCGCCCCTGGCCGTGCGGCGGCTCCCGCCTCCCCTCCTCGCCGTCTCGCGCGCGTGGAGGAGCTCCCGCTCTTCGTGGATGGGTGGAAGCTGTGGTGTTGTGGATCTGGGAGCCCGCCCAGATCAGTCGCCGGCGAGCTGCTGGCTGTAGATGGCGTGTTGGGGGCGCCCAGCTGCTCGGGCTGGCGTGCTGTGGAGGTGGTGTTCGGTGCTGTGGTGAGGTCGGCATCCCTCTGCCAAGCGGGCAGAGGCTCGGCGATGTTCGTGGTGCCCAAGGCGCAGCGATGCGCTGGACAGTGGCGCGGCTGAAGGCCGAGGGATGCTATGGCGGACCAGCTGACCGGTGTGGCGAGCGCCTGTACCAAGCCTAGGCTTGCTCCTGCCTTGGACGGAGCCGACAGCGACGGCGCCCGCGGGCGTCTCCCCCTTCCTGAAGGCGTTGTCGTGGTACTCTGCTTGTCACCACCGTTCCAACCTCCGGGGGAAACCCTCGATCCGGGTTCTCCGGATCAGACGATGTTGGTGTCTCGCCGTCATTTCCCTCATGAGGGCATCGTTCTTGGAGATGGAACCGGCTGGAGGGACCAGTGAAGGCGGAGGTGTCGTTGCTGGTGTTGGTGTATGTGCTCACGAAGCTCGCGCTTCTACGGAAGGGCTGGATTCTCTCCTCCGAAGACGGCTAACGGCCGGGCTAGTGTCGGGATGCTTCCCGGGTGTCGACTCGGCTACGTGATGCCCTTCGATTTACGTTGTTGGCGGTTGTGTAAAGCCTCGGCGACACATGGCCCTTCGTCCGGGTGTGGACTCGGCGATGTGTTACCCTTCGACTGCTCCAACTCCATCGTGGGTGATCTCGGTTGATTGAAGCTTTTCGTCTACGGCGGTGAAGCTCCTTGCGCACTAGCGTCCAACGGTAGTCGGAATACGATTAGTGTTGAAGGCCCTGCTTGCCGGTTGCTGCTTTGTGCCTTGTTTCTCCCCCTGTGTAGTTGTTTTTCTGTCTTGCCTCGGTTCCCTCTTAATACAAAAGATCACAGCGCTCGCTGTCATCGTCAAAAAAAATGTGTGTGTGTCTACGCCGTCACCGCCACTTCCTGCGCGCCACCGCCGTGTCCTCTGCGACTGCGAGCCGCCCCAAACTCCGGCTGCCTCCGCGAGCTCAGGCCCGAATTCCCCCGTGTCCCCGATTCTGCTCCGTCCTGCCAGCGAACTGACGTTGTGGCTCCCCGTTTCCAGCCCTTCCCGACGTTTGCCCGCGTGCCGGCCGGAAGAGGAACAACCGACGTGCTCGTGCGCTGCGGTGTCACGCTTCGCGGCGACCTAGACTACATGCGGCTCCACGCCAACACGCTCCGCCTGCCGTAGCACCTCACGCCAACGCGCTCCGCCTGCCATAGCACCTCTTCGTCGTCTTCGACGGCCACCATAGCGCCGAGGTATGCGCGATTGAGACGATTCAAAAGTCTCCCGAAGAAGCCTAGTCCCAATGATTTGACTATTTCTATTTGTACCTTCGGTGTAGGTGTCGAACTACAGCCGGGAGACACTCCACTTCGTCTTGACCAAGGAGCCGAGGTGGCCCGCCCAGGAATTGGGGGAGATAAGCGATGTGGGCATCGCGCTAGGACGACCTCTTCACCAGAGTCGATGCCGAGGAAGCAGATGAGCGTTGCGGGCAGTCCTGGTCCTTCCCTCCAATCTGTATGAGCACTGGTATGTCTCCTTCAGTCAACTATTAGTTTCAATTAGGCATCAGTATAAGCTGAAGATTATACAAACTTCATCGGAGTAGACACTGAACCAAATTGATAAAAAGATGGACTGGTCCTTCCTTGAAATCACATCAGTAAAAGCAGCGGCATAGTATTTTGGCTGCATCATGCATGTACCTTATATCTAGAAATTGCACTTAACTGGCA
This sequence comes from Poa pratensis, assembly GCA_947311845.1. Lineage (NCBI taxonomy): Eukaryota > Viridiplantae > Streptophyta > Magnoliopsida > Poales > Poaceae > Poa > Poa pratensis. The sequence continues at coordinate 35,707,800 of CAMZMU010000094.1, forward strand.
TCAATTTCAAATCAGGGATACCTATACTGCATATATGGAGAACATTTTAGGAATACTGGTTTTATATTTCATATCTTCTTGATCTATTGTAAGGACTTAATGTGGCCCATATGGCTCTGACCGAGGCGGCCGCCGGTCGTGCACTGGTCAAGGCAATCAATTAGAAATCCTCGGTAAAGCTAACAAATTAATTCATCCTCCCAACCTATTCCCCTCTATATTTTCTTGTTTGGATGATTGAGGTTGGAAATGCTTCTGCCATTAATTTCAATATGTTTGCTCTTTGCGGCCCTAAGGATAGCTGTAAGTGGCTCACAAGATGTTTAAGGAAATGCCTTTAAGATATTATTAGTAAGTTATAGTGTATATACACAGTTCTTTCATATTTGATTTATAGTATTGCTCTCTATGAAAAAGGTCTCTACAAGTTTCATTTTTGGCTATCGCCTTTTAATGTTATTTTTAAAATCTGCAGGTTAGTAGATGGGATTCTTCAGATGCACTTTTTGGTGTGTTTGGTACTGCTTGGGAAAATACCTAAATGAGTTTCTAGTCATGAATCGCATGAACTGATGAAGCATCAAGCAAAATTGATGGCACTGTATTTATAAATTTTATATTACTATATGAGTTTCTTATTTATATTACTAGAACAACATGTGCAATTGATTATTATATTATAGTCATATGTTAACTGTGAATGGTTTGAAAAGTTCAGATTTGACTTGAATATTTTCTATCAAGGAGAGCAAGCAAAATAAGCAATGACTTTGTTACAAATACTCACTAGAAAATACAGTGCGAGTTGCTCCTTTTGAGAAACTAAGCACATGTATGACTATTTTTAAATCTGGCCGCTGAGGTTGGTGCCAAAGAGGATTGAGACAAACTTATACCATGGAGGCTCCATCCTCTCTGTAGCCGATCTCTGTTTTAAAATATCTATATCTTATAAAAAAGAGCTCTTTTACGGTGATGGGGACGGTACCCGTGGTACCGTCGGTTATGATTTTTTCTTAGCCGTTGATTAAGACACAATTTATGTCAGCGTTGATTAAAATTTGACGGTACTTGGAAAAAAAAAACTTGTTGAAGTCCCATACTAGCAAACTACCCGTGCGTTGCAACGGCTTTAGAATAAGTCACTACATGCTCACAACTATGGAAAATAACATATTTTCGTTTGATTTAACCATTTGAAATATGTTAGATTTCACTTCGCGTATCGTCCCTTGTTCCACCACAAAGCATCCATGTAGAAAAAGATACAAACATGTCAGCCGAAGATGTGAAGACAACTATTGAGGAGCAACTTGAAGTAGCCACACCATAGACAGTGATGTGGTGGCTCCCTATCATGGTCAGACTATGCTATATTTGTCAGAGAAGACATTTATATAAGTACTGTTGTTGCTATTGTTTTGCAGAGAATGACAGAATCAATTCTAGCAGGAGTACCAAGCTTTATCTTGATCATCAGTGATTGTTTTGCAGAGAATGACAGAATCAATTCTAGCAGGAGTACCAAGCGTTATCTTGATCATCAGTGAATTGATCCAGAGCTTGAGGTCGCCATGGCCGGAATAGACCATCATGCATGTAGACGAACCACCATTCTTACTCAGATGTTGTTCTCACTGAGTAAGTACGTTTCTTCTAAAAAAATGCAAAGTACGTATCAACTTTTAAATTCCCAAATGGTTTAAATGGACAATGCAACCGGTTGTCATCTTCAAACTACCTACTTGGACATGATTGTATCTGCATAACAATGTAATGCAGAAAAACACTAACGTCAGATTAATCAATTCTTCTAACTTGTAGGATGCACATATCAGATCATCTCGATTAGTAATCATCAATCAGATACAAGAACCACACACTAACAACTCACTGCTGCTGAATACTATATCTATATTATGTTATGTTTTTGGAGTCTCTTCCCTTGTCTATAAATAGATTTCAGGTTTGAGACACAAGCTGCTCGAGTTTATGTGTATGTACATCCTTTTAGTTTACATATGATATGTTCCACCATGGCTTGATGCTAGCTTCTGATGGTTGGCAGCATCTATGTTTCGTGTATTTGGAAACCTATTGTCATCTGTGGCCATGTTGCTTCCAATTTTCCATCATTGTTGGCCATATCTTTTTTGTTCAGTAAAGGAGATTGATCATGTATTACAATGTGTCAAGGTCTGCAAGTTTGTATTCTCTTATTGATAGCTTCTATGATTTCAGAGTAATTTTCCTTTTAACCCCCCTTGTTCTTTCAGAGTTAACGTAGTAGATGGTATGGACACGTCAAAAAGGAAATAACAATACTTCCAATACCATGGTGGGTACTAAAAGAGTTATAGTGTGAGCCATCTTTAGCAAGGAGTTATAACGTTGCTGAAGACGTCCATGCCGATCGTGCAGTGACCAATGTGACTGCATTTGTCCATGCCCACGGAACGGGGGGCTGCTGCAGGAGGACATGTCATGAATGTCACCGCCAATTTGGTCAGGTCAGCGCCGGCCGAGAATGAGAAACCTCCTGGCAAGGTCAGTGGCGTCAGCAAGGCGGATGGGTACAGTGGTGTGGAGGTGCGATCTATCAGGTATCTCACTCTGTTTGTGGTCAGCTTTTTTGGTTCATGAATTCAAATACAAGCGTGAAGAGGTGAAGATACTGGCGTAAAAGAACCATGAGATGAGAACAGGTCGCGATACATATTAAGAAAGTTTAGGCATATATATATGGTTTTGGCATATCTACTGATGAACAATTGACCATTGTAATTATAATATACTAATGCAGATGCTGCAAGCTTTCTTGTTGATTTAATATCTGCAAGATTTTTTGTTGATTTAATATCTTTCATTGTGACAACATCATAAGATTTTCAGCCATTTCTTTCTAGGTACAGTGTTGTACACATAACAGCTCTCTAGGGGTTATAGGGTTCTTTGGATTACTGCCATGTACAACAACTAAATGGAGACACGATCAATTTGTTATTTTTCGACATGAGACATGATCAATTTGTTACTGATATTATTGTTTGTACTTTTTGTATCTGTGATGATTAGCGTCAATTTACGAGTTTTGTATTGAATTTTGTGATATTTTCCCTGTCACCACAAGTATCGGTCTGACCTATTCACTTTGCTTGCTTTCAGATCAATCATCTCCTTAACTCATGCAAATTACATATATATTTTGTTTCATCTTCACATCGATTGCCAAGTTGACTGATGTGTATTCTTGTCCGGGCTGGACCAAACTGAATGTTGATGTTGAGGTCGATGATGTTATGAGTATTCCATGTTGCAGGATGGCTCGATCATTGTTTCTTCGTAGTCTTTCAGGCATGTTCTTTGAAAGAAAAAAGAAGCATGCAGGCGGGCGGTGAAGTTGACCATGCTTCTCCATGGCCAAAATTCTTTCGAATCATGCCGTGCAAAATGTTGTCTTCGAATTTGGCAATGAAGCGATTATGGAACTGATTTCGTTGCTTCAGCGCAACCTTATCTGTCGAGCTACTCTTGAGGAATTAGATACAATATAAGTACCCGTGTAGTCAGATATTATTTTTTGTAAAATCAAGAAATGTGGTAGCTATGGTTTCGGAACTCTTGCTACTAAAGCTTTGTGTTCTGGTGTGTTGCGTGAGCACATTTTGACCTGTGCATGAGGTTCTCTTGATATTTCTTGGGAATGTTCTCTTGCTATTAAACATTGGTTTCCATTAAAAACTAAAGCTAGCTCCCATGATCTCCACTGGAAAACATAACTGTGGTGATCTCATCTACTAGAGTCTTGAGAGTTCAATAATGAATCACAATTTTTTACTTGTCGGTCTAACAATACTGAAGCCTAAACATGACGTAGGTTACGGAGGTGTAATGTCCGGCCATGAGTTTGTGGCTGCAATCTGGCGTTTCCCTAGCTGTTCATGCCAGGGGTGCCCGTGGTCATAGATTAACCGAACTAAGAGTAAGTGACACAGTATATCACGTATACTCTTTATTGTGTATATATGTAAAATGTGTCATTTAACTGAATCATAAGATGTGTCTTGTAGAGACGCGTACAATGCTACTAGTCAGTGGAAAAGCTCAAATCGAACCAGGCGCAGGGTGCTTTAAGCTTCGTTCTCGTGCAGGAAAGAGGGACGCGTCAGGAAACCAAACGGCCAAAATGAGGAGAAACGCGACGTTCCATCAACCCGTCGGCAACCAAACACGCCCCAAATCGCCTCGCCGCCGCTTCCTCTGCACGCCGCCCTGCGCTACCGTGTCGGCGCATTCCCGCACGCTCCCGTCCACCCGCCCGCCGGTGGCCGGTCCGTCCCCACGTGATTGCCGGTAGCAGGTTCGTTCCCTGCTAGCAACGTGGCGCACGCGCCTGCCCGCCCGCCCGCGCCCCAGACGACAGCGCAGGCCATCCCGCACACCAGCGACCACGCCTCGGTCGCCGTTGTCTTGCTGTACAGTCCATGCCCTTCATCGTCCTGCTGCTCATGCGCCATGACTGACGGGGCCGGCGCCCTGCTGCTTTGGCGACGCCCACCCGATAAGGCGCTGCTCACCATCTAGGTACAATTCCGCCACACATCACCTGTTCGACAGAATGTCAGAATGTGCGCAAGACATTTAAGCATGCCATTGTGGGCTATATCTTCTGATTGTTCTTGTATGGATGTCTTGACACCTAGAGAAAATTTCTCCCCCAACAAATTTCCTCGAGTCTCTTGTTAGTGGAGATGAATGGAGTCATGGTATTGCTAGATTGTTATTACAGATAATTAACCCAGCTATCCCATCTCAAGGAACTAATGTGTTAGTGTTGTGTGAATTGAACTGATGTCGTTCTTCCAAAGAGATGATACATTACTCTCCATATGAGTGTATATGAATCATTTGTCTCTTTTATATTAGTGTAGATGGACAAAGTATAATGCAACAACTAGTTTTGGTCCACCATAGACCAAGCCTGTTCTATCTTCCTGACATTCATTTGTTCCTTATGCACTAACAGATGGGTTACATTCATCTCCACTCATTTTTGCTAAAAAACAAAATAATCATCTTGTTTCCTTACTATTTCTACTAGAAGTCAATATTATGTTTGAGTTATTTACCACTCTTTCTAATGTTTTGGTTGACCTGTAATTTTAATGGTGTGTGAACCGAACTGATGTTGTTCTTGCAGAGAGAGGAAATATGGAAGATTACAACCCCGCGGAAAGTTTTTGGTCGATACTGCTTTTTTGGGGTGATATATTGGCATATCGGTTTTAGCGTATACACATGTTTTTTTTATGCTTTGCTTTTACTCTTTAAGAATTCTCTGTCTGAGTACTGAACTGCCTGGCTTCCTCATAGTTACCTGTACAATTTCGTGTTGTGAACAACCATTCGTTAAAAATGATGAAGAGCAAGTTCTAGAGGGTATTATTAATCATGGTTTTGTGCTGTGCAGTACATCATCTCGAGATGCTTTATTTTAGCAATGTGGGGATATTGTGCCACATATCATGGTACCACATTGCATGATTCAAATTTTATTACAGAGCACACTGGACCAGGCTGCCATGATATTCCATATGAATCCATACATAGGTATTTCAGTCATTAACTAATGCTCACCAATAACACTATTCTCCATAAACAGATTTGATATAGAGGATTTGCTGTTTCGATTTTCAGAAATACTGTATGTGCATGAGAACTGACGGTTTGATTTGATAATTGGATTCCTGATGTGGCAAGTAATAAGCCTATATGCAAAAAAAAGTGTGGTACAATTGTGTACAACCATTCTGGACCTTCCTCTCATTTGGGTACGAAGTACCAATGCTTTCAGGTATTGACATAGGTTTAGATGAGGATTTTCTTACAAATGCAGCAAGTAAAACTGATCTGCCAGAGCAAAAGATATTATTCATTGTGGTTTCTATGAATAATACCTAAATTCAAAAATAAATTAGGTACTTGTGTGCATTTTGAGAGAAGAGTTTATCGCTTGAGATTGGAGTTTGATATTATTCAGTTGTAATTATGAGTGGTTGATCATGATGATGACATGGATACATCATCTCAGAATGGTCGAGTTCTGGTATGTACAGTTTTTTAAACATATCCTTACATTGTTATATGGCAATATAGGAATGCCAGAGGAACGAAAATCAATTTCAAATGATTCTTTGTCAACTTTGTTTAAACAACTATACGCACTTAAAATTTCATCCTCGAAACTGCAAGGTCAAGAAATCTTATTAGTATTTGCCCTTTTCAGCTTCCATGATTTGTGACAATAACTTTACTTGTTGGTGGGGAATATGCCCTTAGTTTGCATGATATACCATCTGGAACGACTTGATAGTGGTGTGGCATCAACCTTGATCAAGAAATAATCATTATTCCTTTTTGTTTTAATATAGGAAAGAACTTTAGACAATGCTATACTTGTACAGTAGCAGTTCCTTCGGTAGCCTTAAAACAAGATGACCTGAATAGTTTGTTTACATGGATGCAGGTTGCACAGGCCGAGAACATCAGCGGGTGTGTTGATCATAACATTAATTTATAGGGGTTTCTCAACGTTTTAAAAATGGCAGGTGTGTTGATCATCAACAGTAATTTATAGGAATTTCGCATGATTCAAAAAATTGCTGGGCTTTCAAGTGTATATTTCCTATATGTTATATTTGACGAATGTATAGCTGGTTCCGTAGTAATTATTTATAGTTTTACTTTCACTTCCTTGGTGTAAAGATTTTTTTCTTTTGCAATGTTAGTGGATGTTGAATAATGTATGAGAATTATAGTATATTTGTAACGGGAGCTCCAAGAATTGGTAAGTTCAGAAGTGCTCAGCCTTTTCAGCACGACAACACATGCGGTAGGTGGATTTTCAGCACCAGAATTCACCTGCCTTAGAGAATTAACAAGCTTTGTGCAAAAAATTGCTGATCCGAAATCTGTTAAAAAAACAAGAATGGGGAGCTAAAAGTGCATTTTAGAAAGTGAATAAAAACTTTTTTGGTACGGCCCACAAATATAAAGAAACTTCAGTCCTGAACATAATGATGTGTTATCTACATGTGAGAATTTTGTTTAGTATTCTGAAAGAAAGAAAAAATAACATTTTTTAACAGGAGCAAGTTTGCTCCCAAGCACCGTGCATCTAGCATAGGTTAAGTTTTATGAGATTGTGAAATTGGTGTTCAACTTGCATTCTACGTGCAACATTACTAGTCAGTCGAACAAAAGAAAACTTTTCGACACAAACACCGCGGAATAGAAACATGGCTTGACGCCGCCCGGGAGAAATAGGGCATTGTGGCCGCCAGCGCCTCAACTCCTCCGCCCTCAACGCCACCGGAGCACCTCCTACTCCACGCGCTCCAATCGCCGTCGTCGTGGCCCTTTCGTCCGCCGCCGTCGTCGTCGCCGTGGCCCTCTAACGCCGACCTCTCCGCCGGCGTTGCGCCGCCCTTTCCAGCGCCTCTCTAACTCGCGTCCGTACGCCTCTGAGGACGAAAGTGCATCCGCCACGATGAGGAACGTTGGTGAAGACCACGCCTCTAGGGTTGCCCGATCTTCACGGATTGACAGCGGGAGTGGACGAACACACGTAAGAACACGAAGAACACGAAGAACACAAGAACTCAAACACGATACAAGGACATGTTTCCCTCACCGGTAGGTCCAAGGCGGTCCAATAGAATCCCAAAGGGAGAGATTGGCAAGTAGAAGGTACAAGGAGAGATCTTGAGGGATTGTTTCTCTTAACGGTCAATCCAACCGATCCAATAGAGTCACCCGAAGATGAAAGATTGGCAAGTAATCAAACTACAAGTAGAGGTCTTGAATCCACAAGAGGGATCTTCTCCACAAGGGGAGGCAACACTACCAAGGGGTGGGTAAGGAGCCTATGCTCAACTCTCTCTCATCATAGACTCTCCTCTCTAGAGATGGAGGGGTACTCCTATATATAGTCTAGGCTTAAAGGGCAAAAGGGGAAAGGGTTACATGGGTCAAGACCCAGATCTGCACACAGGCACGCGCAGGGCCGGTAGTACCGGGCTGACCGGACTGGCGAAGGTCCGGTAGTACCGCTTAGGGGCGGTCGAGACACCCGTAGCTTCTGGGCTTCGGCGGTAGTTGCTCCGGTAGTACCGGTCGGACCTCGTCGGTAGTACCGGACATCTGGGCGGTAGTACCGGCGATGCAGCTGTGGCTCTTCTTCCTTCTCCTCTTCCAAGCCACCGTCTTGTTGGGCTTCATTCCTCTTGTACCTCGGTCATCCTCTCGTGTACTCGTTACTGGTCATCGTGACAAACCTAGCCAAGCAATGGGAGCAATGGTCAAGTAGTATACCGTTCCAAAGTGTCATATCGAGGGTCACATAGAGGAAGGAGTTCACCTTTGATGTCCATGGTGACTTGTGATGTATTGGAGTGCTTGACATGGTGATGGACGTGACCTGGGCTACATCATCGCCCCCCTTTAAAAAGAATCGTCCTCGACTCTTGCTTGTCATCACCATGTAAAGGAGGTAGATGTGTTGATCTTGTAATTGGGTTCACCATGTAGTCGTGCTTGATGGAAGAAATATGTCACCTCTTGAATGTTCCTTTGCCCTTCATGTAACCTACAATGCTCACAAGGAAGACAAAACAACACTCAAAGAGTAGCCAATTCTTGAAAGTCATCGCATGAGCGCTTATGTAGAAGGAAGTCACCTTAGCAAGATGCCAATGTGCTCTTCTTACAAAATCTTCCATCATAGGAATGCGTGGTTGAAACAACTCATGGAGGCTCATCCAAAGGTACGATCTACACATCAAAGACCAAGCAAACCATGTGTGTGCAAAATAGAGGAGCATATCATGAAGGACATGTCCATTCTTTGTAATAACACCATTAGCACAACACACATATATGAAAGTGAATGCATAAGCAAGGTCAATGTGCAAACAATCCAATGAAACTTCAAAATGTGGAAACACAAAAACTCCATGAAAATGTGAGAGGGCAATGATAGCTATCTCATTTTGATCTATATGATCATTATTGCACACAAAGCATTGGAAAGAGCAAGTTGTCAACATTCTTGGTGCAATAAGAGAAGAGTTTGGCAAAAACACACAATGAAGAATGTCCAAAATATCATCATGGGTGCAAAGAAACCATAAGAAATAGCAAATTTTCGAAATATTTGTTGCAACACCAAAGCACTCATGACAAGACATGCTCAAAATGTCATTATGGTTGCAAACAAGCCATCTCAAAGAACAATTGGTCATCTTATTTGTTGCAACACATAAATCATTCATATGAAAGATCAAGGAGACATTCTTGTCATAGGGAAAACCAATATCACAAACATGTTTGCAAACAAACCAAAAGCAAGAAAAATTATTCCACTTGTTTGATGCAAAACATGGAAAGGGCATTAGAGCCGGGTTCGACCCACAACTCAAGTGTATGCTCTCAAGAGCTCTTTTTGTCAACTCATGTTCAATTGAGGTTGACATTATCATGCGTTTTTCGGCACACACAAGACACCATATGAAGAAAGTATGTGCACGGTATATGAACACATCATCCATCATGAAGTGTCTCTTCATTTGCACATCACCAACCACACAAAAATCAATTGGAAAATATGACATATGTGGATGGTCACTATGCAAAGTGAAGGATGGAACAAGGTCCATAAGAGAAAACGAAACATCTCCAAAATGTGAGAAAGCTATGGGGGCAATCTCATTATCAAGCATTTCAACATTATTGCAAGCAACACATGTGAAAGAGAAATTGTTCAACACGTTGCATGCCACAATAGGAGAAACATGGAAACATTCATAACAAGGCATGTCTATGGTAGAAACATCACAAATGGGGGGGCAACTCCACATGATCAACATTGGTTTCAAACAAAGTATCACAAGGGAATAGGAATGTATCATATGATGGGGCAAGAGAATCATCCATAGCATGCAAGCAATCATAGTTCATCATGTCCACTAGTGGGATCATGGTCACATCAACACCCATACCTTGATAGTCCCGCTCATGTGAAGTAGGTGTTGAAGTAGTAGGGGCTTCCGTGTAGCCGACTTGTCCAATTTGAAGTAGACATGGGGTGGCATCATCATCATCCTCCATGTAGATCTTCTCCATTTGAATCATCATTGTGTCAAGGAGTGGCGTCTCATCATTCACGGAACCTAGCACACAATGAGAGAACACACTAGAGGTAGAGGGTAAGTTGTTAGAATTCGAATTGGCCTCACAAGACCTATCAACTACCTCACTCAACTCAAGTGGTGTATCACTCATTCCCTCAAAGTGGAAGTACTCAAACTCACATATGGTGGAGGCAATCAACTCACTCTCACTCTCACTCAAGTGGGATAAGTGGCTCTCATTCTCACATGGGATTGGTACCATCTCATAACTCAAGCTCATAGGGATGGGTTCGGATTCCTCAACTCCATACGCCACCATGGTTGAAGGGAAACTCCCATGCTCAACCTCCTCAACAATCTTGCCTCCAAAGGTTAATGCCATCGTGAGGGCATCATCACTCGATTCCATTGCCGAAGGGAACATCCCATGCTCGGCACCATCATCACTTGGCCCATGGTCAAAGGTGATAGCATACTCCATGCACGCCTTCTTGGTCGAAGGGAAAATCCCATGCTCGACCATCTTGTCATCTCCTTGGTCACCATCTTGTTCACCAACTTGGCATTCCCACATCAAGTGACCTCTTCCATTGCATAATGGGCACAAGAGATTGGGACATTCTCGTGGATCATGTCCTTGGCCTTGGCAATTGTCGCATAGAAGGTCTTCATCTTGCCATATGAGGGCCAATGTGGTGGTTGCACTTGGTGTAGAGGACATGTCATGAGAAGTGCTTGAGAAGGGCGCCATCATGGATGTGGAAGTTGCACCTTGAAGTTGTAGTGTTGGAGTAGGTGCTTGATGGTGTGGCATCCGATTCAACTTCTCATGTCTTTGTTGATGTTCTTGAGGGTAGGGGTGACGTCGAAAGTCGTTTGGATGCTTCTCCTCATGTCGATGTCGGCGTGCTTGTTGTTTTGGTGACCTTGTCTTGGAGCTCCCACTCGAACTTGGTGATATGTTCCAAAGCTTGGCAAGAGTGTCGATGTCGGCTTCAAGCTTGTCCATGTCATGAGCTATCTTGGCATCATTCTTGTGGCGCCTTTTTGAGCGTGATGAAGAGTGTAGGCGCTTGCCAAGCTTGTCGATGGCGGTCATGAGATTTTGGAACCCTCGATTGTCGCCGAACTTGTCCAAATGCTCATCAAGCTTGTTCTCTTGAGCATCCAACGCTTTGGCATTTTTCTTGTGGCGCCTTGTTGAGCTAGATGGGTCTTGGCTTGTGTTGGCCTTGTCGATGCACTTCTTGGGGCGCCGCCTTGGTGTTGAGGTAGAATGTCGAAGCTTGGCGCTCTTGGCAATGTCCTTCTCATGGGGCCTTCTTGAAGTAGATGGAGCTCCATTGGATGAATGCATGGTGGACTTGTCAGGGCTCTGTCTTGAGCTTGAACCATAGTAGGTTATGCCGTCCTTGAACACGGTGGTGATGGGGTTCATCTCCTCTTGCATGTTGTCGAAGGAGTAGTCGATGTCGTCGCACATGCATGAAGAGTGGTAGTCGAAGACGTTCTCCACCATGTCATCGTAGTTGTAGTCGTAGTGGTGGCGCTCCACCATGTTGTTGTAGTCGAAGTCGGTACCATATGATGAGGCATATGAGGACAGAGCTTGTGTAGTCGGAGTCGTGGTACCGCTCCATGTCATCGATTCGTGTGTACTTGGAGTCGATACAATATGATGAAGGTTGCTCGAAGTCGTGGTACCGCTCCATGTCGTGGACGCTTGAATAGTCGGAGTCGTAGCGAAAGTCTTGGTGATGATCCATCATGTCATGGGGTCATTGTCGGTGTAGCCTTCCCCCATGTCCTCAATGCTTGGGGCATCATAGTCCATGTGACTCATCGTGTATTCGTTATCATCTTGGCCTCCATAGTTGCATTCACTCTCCCTAGACATGTTAACTCACAAGACAAGTGTATATGTGGAGTGGAAAGAGACTAGAGCACAACCTCTCACCTTTGTCGATAGTATTGGACGTCATGGACAACCAAAGGGAAACGGTCACAAAGTAAAGTGCTTGTGTTCAAGTATCCAAAGCAAACTCCAAAACACACACGGCTTAAAAGTGGATAGGAAGATATGGTATGTGGAAAGCAAATTGAACCAACCGGAAACCAAGATGTTGTAAAGGCAAGTAGAGAACCACAATGATCACAAAGCAAATACAAGTAAATCTCAAAAGATAGGAATGTAGTTCAAGGAAACACACACAAGGATAGATAAATGAGACTCATGCAACCAAGAAGTGAGCTAAAGAACCATATGATCCTAGCGAAGACTATAAGCTCGTGTTGCACAAGTACAAGGAGAGCCACTAGCTCGATTGCAATTTATTGGTGGGCTACTAGATTTGCACAAAATGTACCACCTACTAGATGTTCATCGAGCTTGCGCACTTCCTACAAGAGATGGCAAGTGGTGTTTCTTTCTTTTCTTTTCTTGCACTTTTTGCTTCTTTTCTCTTTTCTCTTTTGACTCTTTTCTCTTTTGCGCACACACTTCTTTTGATGCCACAACAAGATATATGACATATGAACTAGCGCATGCAATTTTGCTCGGAAACTACACGGTGCAAACGTGCAAAGCCCAAGCAATCATTAAGAGCTAGCCTCAATAGGACATGGTAATCGCAAAAATATAGTGTGGCTCACAAAGGAATGGCAAGGGGAAAAGATTCGTGATGTTGTACCTTTGGTCAACGATCTTCACCCGTTGTTGTCGAAGTGTCGTGCTTGCCCATGAATTTTGGTGATGGTGGATGTTGGATCTACCAGAATGGTGATGGAGGTCTTGTCCGTAGCTTCGAAAGGAGCCAAAGAGCACCAAAAACGGAGTCCGGATGCAAAAGGTATGGCCAAAACCGTGTTCAGAAATTGTTGTTTTTGTGCAGGTGCGGAAGTACCGGGCGAGATTGGTCGGTAGTACCGGCCGAGGTCAACGCAGGTCCGGTAGTACCGGGCCAAATGGTCGGTAGTACCGGCCGTGGTCGCTGTTCATGCCCGAAGTTGAAATTTCGCGATTTTGGGCGGAAAAACGGAGTGAAAAACCACAAATCGGAGGCCGAAATGATGGAATTAGGCTATGGGAACGCAAAGGAAGGTAGATCAACAAGTATAGCAATAGATCTATGGATCAAAACCTACCAAAATGCACAAGATTCATAGATCGATCCAAAAGAAATTTGGGGCTATTTTTGGTGGAAATTTTCAAATTTATCAAAATCAAAGAAAATTTTGGTGGATTTGGGGGTGGAAACACAAATCAATCCGTGGCAACCTTTGCTCTGATACCATATGATGAAGACCACGCCTCTAGGGTTGCCCGATCTTCACGGATTGACGGCGGGAGTGGACGAACGCACGCAAGAACACGAAGAATACGAAGAATGCGAAGAACACAAGAACTCAAACACGATACAAGGACACGTTTCCCTCACCGGCAGGTCCAAGCCGGTCCAATAGAATCCCAAAGGGAGAGATTGGCAAGTAGAAGCTACAAGGAGAGATCTTGAGGGATTGTTTCTCTTAACGGTCAATCCAACCGATCCAATAGAGTCACCAGAAGATGAAAGATTGGCAAGTAGTCAAACTACAAGTAGAGATCTTGAATCCACAAGAGGGATCTTCTCCACAAGGGGAGGCAACACCACCAAGGGTGGGTAAGGAGCCTATGCTCAACTCTCTCTCATCATAGACTCTCCTCTCTAGAGATGGAGGGGTACTCCTATATATAGTCTAGGCTTAAAGGGCAAAATGGGAAAGGGTTACATGGGTCAAGACCCAGATCTTCACACAGGCACGCGCAGGGCCGGTAGTACCGGGCTGATGGGGCCGGTAGTACCGGACTGGCGAAGGTCCGGTAGTACCGGACGATTTCCGATAGTACTGCTTTGGGGCGGTCGAGACACCCGTAGCTTCTGGGCTTCGGCGGTAGTTGCTCCGGTAGTACCGGTCGGACCTCGTCGGTAGTACCGGACATCTGGGCGGTAGTACCAGCGATGCAGCTGCGGCTCTTCTTCCTTCTCCTCTTCCAAGCCACCGTCTTGTCGGGCTTCATTCCTCTTGTACCTTGGTCATCCTCTCGTGTACCTTGGTCATCCTCTCGTGTACCCGTAGTAATCGTCCAAAGTGTCATATCGAGGGTCACATAGAGGAAGGAGTTCACCTTTGATGTCCCTGGTGACTTGTGATGTATTGGAGTGCTTGACATGGTGATGGACGTGACCTGGGCTACATCAAACGCCATGTTGGTCCGTTCCTCCACGCTGACGAACGCCTCACCTTGCGCGCTCGACCCTTGGCCAGGGAGTCAGCCAACGACAAGTGTCCTCCGTGCCACCGGCCTCTGCTCCGGCGATTCTCAATTCTTGCCTCCATTGTAGACTGCACTGGACGATTCTGAGATCGTTGCCGCCGTAACCCTCCCCGGACCGCGGTTAGTGCATATATTGCTTAGTACTCTCAGGCCGATGGTTTGAAGGTTTTCCTCATCTCCATGATTCAAATATTTGTCCCCAACTATACAGGGAATAGTACAGTTAACGTTCATAATAGTTGAATAATTTACATGGAATTATCTTTTTACTACGAGGGAATCGAGTCTTCTTGATCTATATTTGCGGTCTGACTATACTTGCAAATATTGACTAAATAGACATTGAATTGGGGTATGGTTTATTTGCTTTATTGTTACTCTTTGGCATGATGAAATTCAGTGTTCCTGAACACTATGTGACCTGCAAATATTTGCAAATGTTGTTTTGGGAAGTCTAATTATTACACTACCAATTATCCATCCGTTTCAGGTGGAGAACGTTGAACCTTCTATGGTGGTCAATCAAAATCAAGGCTTCCATTACAAGTGCAGTGCATTATTTGCAATGAAGCATGAGAAGTACCTGTTGTATGAAGTCCACATTTAATGCCTTTTTATATAAAATTCAGTTCAGAATCTTGATGCAGGTTTGGACATGTCAATTTGTATCATGGAGCTTCATTTTCCACCAATTACCATTGTAGTACAGAACTACTACATGTTTGAATCTAGTCCATGTATGTATCTAAGATATCAATTGTATCAAGTTCTGATTTACAGGTTGATCTGCAACTAAATCCTACTCGATACTTTGACCAGGCTTTCTATTTTGAAATTCTTATTTCTCATTTTCAATACTATCTATTCTTTTACGCTTCTCTAGATGGATTTATTGAGAGAATGATGAGGATATATCCATGAACTATGGTGATTTTCCATGCTTGAACGGGAAGGAAATATTGAGTTTGATTGATGGTTATTATCAGGTGGATTTATTCCTAGCTAAAAATAATACTTTGATATATGTGAATTATATACTACCTAATTCATTGTACGGAGTATTATTATTTGATTAGATTTGCCATCTATCGAAATGGCGTCAGCGGGAGGAGAGCGAGGACGACGGCCACAAGACACAGGAAATTGGCCAAGCTAAATCAAATAATAATACAATGAATTAGATAGTATATAATTAACATATATCAAAGTATTATTTTTAGCTAGGAATAAATCCACCTGATAATAATCATCAATAATCATCAATCAGACTCAATATTTCCTTCCAGTTCAAGCATGGACAATCACCATAATTCATGGATATATCCTCATCGCGGCCACTTTTGTTGGTTGAAACTAAAAGATGGTGTCTGGGGCCTAAGAGCGAGCTAAAAGGAGACAATTACTTACTTTGGTCGGTTTGGTGGGTTGTTATGCAGGATTATGTGGAGCTCTTTCTGTGCTAATGCTTCAACAATACTTCATGTTCACTCTCAGTTGAAAAAGATAAGAAGCCATTTCCCCAAAGGAATTATCAGGTATACTTTATTTCAGAATAAAGATACTCGCGTGTTTGAATAACCTAGCGCATGTATATAAATTTAAAAAAAAGATGCAACGGAAGTAATACAAATTAAGCATGTGCGCGCTGCTTCAATTAAGATAATAACAGCTTGAAGTGACTACCATCTTCTGAGGCGAAATGTGAAATTGGATGATAAGATAGATAACCTACACAATTAGTATTCTCTACGAATTAAAGATGCTAGACCATTGTAGTTTCCAGAGGAAAAAAAACTCCATTATAACATGTAATACTTGCATGTCTATATCATTTGTTTGGTCCAAGAAATTGTTTCGTTGCATTCCGTACGAAGTTTAATGTTAATGTTCAGCAGTTGCATTTTTGAATATTTATTAGCCATTTTTACAAAATTACAATGCTCATCTAAGACGAAACAGTTCTCAAACCTCTATTTGGTAGGGCTTATTTTAACACTCAGAATCTCTACAAAAAACAACACATGTTACATGGGAACTTCAATTAGCATGCACCCTCTTAGTACTATTCAGTTCCTCGCGTTTCTTCTCCCTTGCACTTCTTGAACAAAGGGTGCTCATCCATGCGATGTTGTTTGGTCTGGATGTTGATACATATTCTGCTAAAGTTTTTCGTTTCGAAGTCGGGTTTTCTATCCCGTTGCAACGCACGGGCATTTCTTGCTAGTACTCACCAAAGGAGCTTGCGAAGACGGTTTGGTGAGCAATGTTTTCTTTTCAGATAGATTGAGAGATGCTGCTTCAGTCCCGCATTAGATTTTTGGAGAAGGTAATGTGCCATAGCCGAATTAATGGGGTATAGGCCATACTCCTTACTATACCCCATCTATATATTGGTCCGACTCTTTCCTTAGTTCCTCTGAAAGGAATTCTAATCTTCGACAAAGTTCAGTAACATAGTTCGTGAGAATATGATTAGAGGTATTTATATTAGAAAGCTTCATGAACGAATCTATGTTCAATCATCTGAAATACCAGTGAAGGATTTAGGATTTTTCCATTGGGTATGCCGCAAAAAAAATTGTTGGTCATTTCAGTAAAATTTATTTAACAAATCAATAAATAATTGTAAATTTGCATTGTATTACGTTATAAAAGCAATAAATAATATGTAATTGAAATATTAAGTACCAAAGGTGCATAAATTATCATACAAATAGTTTCAAACCCATACTAATAGTCTCAAATATGCATAAAAGAAACATACAGAACTACTTCTTTGACTTGGCTGGCTTACGTCTCCTTAAGGATATGAAAGTCTCCACTATGTCATCTTCTCCACCTCGGAGAATTAACTAAATAATTCAAAAATAAATTGTATAAGTAAGATAATTGTCTATGTACGGCATGTATAAAAAAAAGCATATGGGGTGATATAATCATAATTCAGTCATAGATGATATAATATCTGTACAGAGATAAACAATATGGACAATCATAAAATATATGCTCGTGATCAATACAGACAATCAACTATTTGCATAATTACCGCAGCGGACGACGAAAACCTTGAGGCGTTGTGGCGAGCAGCGTGCCCACGGCCAAGTGCTCCGCAATTCCGATCAGATGCTCCGAAGAAATCACTTCACGTCTCGTCCCCCTGATAATCTGGCCTTTGGGTGAGGCGTCGTGGCGGCCGGCGGCCGGCGGCGTAGTCGCGACCGCCAGACGCGAGCGGGGTTTTGATTAGATCGATCTGATATGTATTCTTCAGACGTAGTATCTCTGTACGAGAATACGCGGAGGCGAGCAGTTGTGCTCGATTCGTTTTGCATTTTTTTCCCTACTAGGTCGCACACGCACGACTTAATAAGCTGACTGGTTTTGCAATTGAGCAGAGCAGTTTTGCACATCGATCAGGCCCCTTTTTTCTTCCTATACTAGTACTAACGTACTAGTACTAGTACGTTGCATCAATTGAGCAGAGCAGTTTTGCGCTGTATTTGCGTCCTCAGGCCTTTTTGATTTTCAGCAAACAGAATTGACATATTTGTACCGTTCAGTCGTGCACAGAGACCGACATGTTGCAATGTTCGCGAGACAAAGCACGAGAACATGGTTCATGGGTTGTGAGACGTGTGAGATTTGACATTGGTATACATGTACATAGATCTTTTAGAAATACATAAACATACTTTCTCCTTGTACATCTGCATAGCACTTTGAAATATTAGTATAAATTTGTAAATATAATGTGTGTACGTGATTATATAGTCTGCGTGATGCATATTGGGAAATGCCCCAAGCTACCAACTTTTAAATTAGACCTTTAGCTGTTGGCTTGGAATTCCTGAACTTTGTGATCGATCGACATTTGAGCAGTGCTCAAAATGAAGCGCGAAATTGTATGAGACCTCATTTTACTTCATGACATTGAGGGTGAAAGTTTATTGAATTCAGTAATATATGATTATTGTGGCTCTTTGCTCAAATGAGATCAAAGTTATCATGTGTATTCTTTTACTTATCACTAGCATTTTTGCTTGCATTGGTTCATTTCTTTTGATGTCTCGGTTAGTACATTATTATATGTCTCCATTGATTTTGCTATATTTTTCTGATTTTGTTGCTTTTTTTTGTGTAAATAAAAAAATTTGTAAGGCTACCTGTATGCTGCACGTGCATGTTTACTAGGTATAGGGTGTCCGATTGGAGATGCTCTTGGACCTTTGTTGCCGTGGAATCGAAGGAACGACATGTCCATACCAAGTGATATATAGCTGGACTCGATTGTATGACCTCTCTAGTTTTGTGTGCCTTATCGTGCCGTGCATACCTACGCTAATCATGTGTTCTATTATGAGGATGAAGATATCTGATGCCAAATCATTGGGGGTGGTGGCGAGGCTTAGTTGCAGCATGCATGTTGTTGCCACCACATATTTGAAGATGACACGTACATTGTTTAATTCTCGTGTAAAGTATAGCAGCTCATGGCCACATTACACATTACGTTTGGTGCAAAAGTGGCGCATTAGCTGTAATCATGTTACAGTTTTCCATATTCTTCTAAAACATAAAAGTAATTTATCTAATATTTTTTGTTTGGTGCGGGCAGAGAAAAGTAGGAAGAGGTAGCTGTTTTAGTATATAAACCAGCTTACATGATTGTTGGTTTGTTTAAGGCTATTAATTATCCCTGCCTGTCTGATGGACAAATCATTGTTTCCACCCTGTCTAGAACATGTGCAGCAATTGCTGCCTTAATATGCTGCATGATAGCATGGTTAGACAAATATTCCCCTCCTCTGGAATTTGGTTAGGGCACAGAATTCTTCCAGTGTACTGTAGTTGTTATATACACTTGCCATATGATGGGCATAAAAAAAAGGGTTCAGGCCAAGGTCACCTTCTCAGAATCTGCTTAGCGCAATACTGAACAAAGTGAGTTGTCAAGGAAGGAAGTTCTAGAAAACTAGTGGTATCTATTCCGGTATTCCCCAATGTTTGCCTGTGATACATACATGCATGCACGTTCCTGTTTGTCTATCACCGGGTTGTGTTTAGGTGACGAATCATTGGACAAAAGGCAAGCAAGTGATTTTATTTGCTGAAACGCCATGCAATTGATTCTGGCAGAAAGATTACATGTGGGCCTCATGCCCCCCTCTTTTATTAATTATAAAAAGTTATATTAAAATAGGCATTATACGCTGCTGACACTCTAGAGGCTAGACAATGGGAAGAAGCAGAGGGCAATCAAGCTGGATTTAGTTTCTTCTTCTCTTTACTGTTATCTGCATGCTTCAATGCATATGTGACTCATACCGTTGTGAGCAAATCTATCTGGTCAGAGTGTAGCTCCTGAGTCCTGAGTAAGAGCAGTGCTCATTTAATACGTATCTAGGAACATAGGAGTAGCAGAAGATTGCAAGTTCTGCATGAAAGCAACATTAAAAGCAGAAAGGCAATGAATAATAACCGAAGGTTACAGTAGATTTACATGGCAGCAACAGTTAACCCTACGAGTACTTGGGTGTGGTGGTGGTCAACCATGGAGAACACTATGGAAGGCAAAACTGAGGACCCAATAAAAAGCCTTCCTTCCTCTTCTCCAATGCTCCTAACATTCCCATTTTAACAAGAAATGGAAGATCGACGCATAAGGCAGAATACATGCATATTGCTATTAATTTGCTACTAGTACAGACTACAGAGTAATGATCTGAAGCATTTGAGTTACCAAAAGAAGCTTGTTCTCGAGGAGCTTCCCTTCTTGCTATGGCCTCGCTTGGATGACTTCCCCTCGCCGCCTTTCTCCGTCTTGTTGCTAGCTTTCTTTCGGGAGCTCGTCGAGAACCTGGTGCGCCTGTTATCTTCTTCCTCGTGGTCGTCGTCCTCCTTTTGCTGCTTCTCGTTGTTGTCGGCGGTGTGCTTTCGGTGGCCTCCGTCTTCGTTTCCGACAGGCGAGGAGGGCTGCACCTTGACCTTGGCTGGTCCAGTGGAAGCATCAGAGGCGAGGGAGTCGTTGTCGTCGCCATCATCCTGGTACTCCTTGCCTCCTTTCCTGCCATGGGTGATGTAGGTGTAGCCATAGCCATCATCCACATTGCTCCCATCACTGCCGCTTCCCTTGCCGCCGCCAGCGTCATATTCGTAATAGCCTTGCATGGGGGAGGCCAGGTACATTGTCCACCCGGACTCGCTGCTGTTGCAGCCCTCGCCATCATCCCCAGTGATATGGGAGGAGTCCATGGCAGGGAGGCAGGCAGGGAAATGAGAAGATCTAGTGAATGGAATGCAATGAAAGGGAGGAACAAGAAAGGAAAGAAGAGAGAGAAGAGCCAAGGAATAGCAGCAAGCAGAAGTAGAAGCAGCTACGGTCAGAGGAGAACACTGGACTGGATTAGCTAGCCTTCACTCTCTATTTATGCTTGCTCTGGAGCACTCATGAATGCAACATTGAAGAAGCCATTGTTGGTCTTCCTGCACTGCAACATGAGGAGGAAGAGGAGGTTGAAGAAGTCCCTGACACCCAGCCATCTCCTCCCTTCATAGGAGAGGGAGGGATTATTGCCGGAGAAACGCCAAGACTAGTTTTTCTTCTTTTCTTTTGCAGTGCTCGCGTTTGTGGCTTTGCGGAGGGAGGGAGGGTGGCTTCAAAAGGGTGGCAGTGTCCTTAAATGGGAAAGACAGCCTATCCTTCCAACTGTCTCTCATAACTTTGCCAACTGTCTCCGTGGCAGAGACCGGCCGGCCTGTTTCCTCCTCTGCACTGCATTGTCACAGGATTTTCATCTGTGGTTGCCCATGTGGCCTTGGCTCAGGGTGGGGGGCCTGGCTGGCTTGGTTGCCCATCCGCTGCTCTTGTTGAGGACCTTGAGGCTATCCAACATGAGTGCTTCTCTCGTGGTCACCACCTCACTTTGGCCATTCCTATGCTATGCAATGCATGCCCTTCAGTTCAGTGATACTGTCATGTACACCACTACTACTACTAGAGTACTAGTGCAGTAGTGCTATTTAATTTTCAGAAATAGCCAAACGGTTTTATGCATTCAGTCAGCCTGGCCTAGAACGTGATTTCTAAGAGCATCTCCGCTCGTGGCGCCCAAAGGCCGTCCGGACAGGGCGTCGTCCGGACTACCTTCCCATTTGGTCGCCCTCGCTCCCCACTCGCGGCGCCCAAATATTATTTAAATATGAAATTTTGATACGAAAATGCATATATTTCATTGAAATTTCATTCAAACTAACATAATGCATTCAAATTTAAATCTAGACCTAGACTAGATCTAGTAAGTAGGGTGGCACGCCGGGCACCGGCAGTTGGGGCAGGCGCCGGCCCTTGCGGCGGCGAGCACAGGACCCCGGCGGCAGCTCGAGCAGAGGCAGTAGAGGTAGCCGGTGGTGGAGGTGGTGGCGGCGGAGCTGGAGGTGGTGCGGCGGAGGCGGTGGTGGCGGCGGCAGAGGCTATGTCGGCCTCGATGGCGAGCTGCATATGGCCGGGATCCCACTCCGGCGTCGGCGGCCAGTCCTCCAAGCCGTCATCATCACCGTCAACCTCCTCCGCCTCTTGTTGAGGTTGCGGCGGAGGAGGTTGCACGCGGCCTCCTTCCGATCTTGCGCGACGAGCCTGCTCCACCGCCTCGTAGCGAACCCTCTCCCGTTCCATGCCCGCTGCGAAGTCCTCGTCGGTGTGTTGGTGTCGTCGTCGGTGTCGACGGCGTCGTCGGAGTCTTCGAGCCAGTCTGCAGGCGGCTTGGGGGCGAAGAAGGAGTGGAGGCGGTAGGCGTGCTCGAGCTCGACCTGCTTGTCCCAGTACGCCGAGTTCGGCTCGAACCTGGGGTCGTCGTGCAGCTCCGGCGCCATCGTCCCCATGCACGAGGCGACGTAGTCGAGCCGCGCCTGGCTGGCCAGCATGGGTGCAACGGGGACGTGCACTGGGTTCGTGGCCCATCCCTCGGGGAGGACGCAGTTCGCCGGCACCGGCGTGTTGGTGCGGACGAGCTCGCGCGCCTCGGCTTCCGTGAGTTGGTTCGCCGGTGGCGGAGGAGGCGGTGGAGGAGGTGGCGGAGCGTTGACGGCCGACGAGCCTGCCTCCTGCGATGGCCAGCCGCGGCGAGCCATGGCGCTCTACCAAACCTGGCTGTCACGGCGGGGCTCCCTCTGCGCTCGTCTCTCTTCCTCCGCGGCGCGACGGGGAGAGGCCATGGCTAGGTGTGGGATGGAGATGGTGGAGACGGCGAGGAATCCGCTCTATATAGCGGCCGGGGAGGCGAACGGATGAGGTCGCCTTAACTCCGGCCGTCCAACGGCTCACCTGCCACACCATTAACGGCTCGCCTGCATTGACGCCGCCGTGGCGCAGACGCTTCCTCGCCGCAGAGGCGAAGCGACGCGTCGCTGCGCCCGGCTGGGAAACCGAGACGACGCCCGGCATTAATGCAGCCTCTTGTCTCACTGCCAGGCGTGGCCCGCGCGTCGGGAGCCGACGTGGCGTCGCGTTTCCTTCCGTCCGGGGCCGCCCCAAGCCTCCCCGAGTTGAGGGCGTGGGCTGGGCGTGCCGGACACAAAACTGGGCCGCGCCGGACCGAATTCGCGTTTGGGCGCCGCGAGTGGGGGCGATTTTGTGTCCGGCACGCCCCAAAGGCGTTTGGGCGGCCGTTTGGGCGCCGCGAGTGGAGATGCTCTAAGCTTAAGTAACTGGCTGTTTCACGTGCGCGCTGCTGCATTCGTTCTCTTCATTTGGGGCGTGTTTGGTTGCCCACGGAGTTCCCAACCAGTCCCTGACGATGCAAATTTCGGCCATTTGGTTCCCTGGCCCGGCTCGTGTTTCTGCACCGCACGAACATTAAAGCAGTCTCGGGACATGCCCGCTAGGAACGCCGAATCGGCCGTTTGCAGGGGAGGGGAACGTGGAGCCGAGTTCGTCCAACCTCGGAGATGGCGCGAGCTCGCGCGCGCAGGCGAAAAAACGGCGGGACAAATTTCGGTCACCGCCCTTCAATTTCGCTCGCCTATTTCACCCCCTCCGCCTCCCCGTCAGAACTCCCGCCACCATTTTCCCCCTCTGAGCTCTCCCCTTAGCAGGTTTTGCATAGAGCAGCGGCAGCTACTCCTCCGGTGGTCGGATCTGGTCATCGGCGGCAAACGGTCTTCGTCCTCGACTCCGAGATGTCCTCCTCCAGCTCCTCCTCCTCCGTTGCTTCCCCGGCTATTGTAAGTCTGCTTCTCCATTGCTACCCTAGATCTGGTAATGTCAGGTTACATCTAAGTACAGGGGCGTAGCCAGGTCCCAAGCTACCATGGCCATGGCCTGGGGCGTGTGAGCTAGCTTCTTCGTTGATTTTAGCTACAGTACATATTGTTTTGTACTGTTCACTACTGTTGCATGTGGTTGGCCCGGGGCGTTAGTTCATCCTGGCTACGCTACTGTGTGAGTAGTATGCGATAGTATCTAGTACATCTGGGTAGTATGTCCTTGTTCTTCAATCTTGATGCGATGCGGTACTTTTTCAATCTTGTTGTCCATGCTTACCTCTTGATGTGGTACTTCTTCGATCTTGTAGGACCCCGATCTATCATCTACCTCTGTGCTGCCTTTGCCCGCGAAGCCGATTCGGTACGTTCCGGCACCTTCCATGTCTGGCGCACAACAAAGGGGGAAGCCGACAGAGTTCATCGCTGTGCAAAGGGTGAGGAACGGGGCACCAATGCAGTGGTCAAGTGCTTTGTCCACCTTCGTGCTCACTAGGATGGCCGAGCTCGTCAAGGATGGGCTGCCTAATGAAAGCATCATGAAAGACAAGAACTTGGACAAGGTTTGCAAAGATGTTCTGCTTTTCTGCAGCGCCATGGTGAGCAACACCCAGTTGTACAATCATCTCAGAAAGTGGAGATATAGGTGGACATATGTCCGCACTTTTGCACAAACTGAAGGAGTGGAATGGCGTGAGGATTCCAACAGTGTGTACATGGATGATGCGGCATTCCTGAAGCATGTTGCTGTAAGCTTCCTCACTTCTTCAATTTGTCCTACTCTCTACTTGCTTTGTGTTGGACTAACAGTTCCATCATTTCAGGTCAACCCGAAGGACGAGTGCTTCATCAACACGCCAATTGAGAACTATGACCAGATGAAGAATATCCTCGGCAGAACACGTGTGCAGAATCCTCTTGTGGTCAACACACTCCACCTTGCTCTTAGCTACCTCATGGATCATGAAGAGGAGCATCTCGCCTATCTTGCCTCAAATGAGATAGAGCGGAAGACGTGGTTCTACTCCTACTATCGCGCGCTCTTCCGGGCGATGGAGTGATGATGATGTTGCTGCTGATGTGCTTGAAGTCATGCCCTCTATGATGTCCCCTAGTATGTATGCAGAACCTCCTAAAACTGATGCCATATTTGTATATTTTGCAAGGTGGTATACTTAACCCCTCAAATGATGAACTTGTGGTGCGAGGCAGTATAGTAACCTCTCCCCAAATGATGAACTTGTGTGCATCACCAACAGTTGTTGTGCTGAATTTGTGATGCACCATCTATTTTGCTAACTAGTAGGACATGTTTAGTTCAAGCCTATGAACATTGCTGGTAACTTTGGTATGTTCACCACTCACGGAACATGGTAACCACATCAAGGTATTTGCACGTAACCAAACACCTTGACATTTGATCTGCTGAACACAAACATCAACAAAATATCGTGTAATCGAAAATTTGCATCCAGCCAAACGGGCATGGCTAGCACATTGTTAGCAACCAAACTACATGCACAACATGGCCCAGCTCGCGTTTCTCCAGGGCCAGGCCCAGTGGAGCCACGGATGCAAAGTCCCCAAAAACCATGCGAGCAACCAAACAGGCCCCTGCTGATCTGCAATTCTACATTAGGGCACCTCCAACCGCATGGCTGAAAGGATCGGTATGACACCTAGAGGGGGGGGGTGAATAGGTGCTACTCCAATTTTAGTCTTTTTCAATTTAGGCTTGACACAAAAGGTAAATTCTCTAGATATGCAACTACGGTGAATTTACCTATATGACAAGCTAGCAACTAAGCACGATATAATAAGGCGGTAAACAAGGATAGAGGTAACCGAAGTCAAAGCACGCGGAGACACGGATGTAATCCCGAGTTCCTCCTTTTTAGGGGAGTACGTCTCGTTGGAGAGGTGTGAACCAACACAATGGTTCAACGGCCACAAAGGCCTCACCCTCTTCTCCGGTGAACCGCACCACAAAGGTTTGGTTCACTTCAACTATCGGAAACCTTCGAGGCGGAGTCCGGAGCCTTTACAACAACGATTTGGGGCACAACCCACAAAGGATTGGGGGCTCCCAAACAGCTACAATCTGTCACAAAGACAATCAAGTGAGTACAATAGGGGGCTAGGTTTTCCTAGTGGAAACCCTAGCAAATGGTCCCTCAAGTGAATGAGGGGGAAATGACAAACGGCTCGGTGAAGATGTAGATCGGGGCCTTCTCCTTCAATCCTCCAAAGATCAACAAGTTTGGGTGGAGGGATTGGGAGATCTAGTGATTCTTGAGCTTGCAACAATGGGGATCTTGTATTCTGGGCGAGCTAGCTGGCTGGAGGTAGATGGAGGGGTATATATACCCCTCCCAGAAAAGTAGCCGTTGCAGAAAGAATCACACCGGAGACTCCGGTCCAGTGACCGGAAACTCCGGCCTGGGGCGGAAACTCCGGCCTACAGGGGCCGGAAACTCCGCCCCACACCAGGAGCTGAGCAACTTCTTCACAGCTGAGACTCGGGCCAAAACTCCGGTGCACTGGGGCCGGAATGTTTGGCCAGGGGCGGAAACTCCGGCCTAGGGGGCCGGAAACTCCGCCCCACACCAGGGGCTGAGCAGCAACTTCGCAGCAGAGGCTTGGGCAAAGACTCCGGTGCCCTGGGGCCGGAATGTTCGGCCAGGGGCGGAAACTCCGGTCCTGAGGGCCGGAAACTCCGCCCCACACCAGGGGCTGAGCAGCAAATCAGCAGCTTGCTGTTTCTTCGAGGACAAGACCAAGGACCGGAAACTCCGGCCTTGGAGGCCGGAAACTCCGGCCTGAAATGCTCCAGAAACTCTTTTCTCTTTTTGGTGTTGATGCATATGTTGTATACAATAAAACCTGCATCACTTAGCACCAGATTAAAACATCCAAAGTGTTGTTAACTAACACACAAAACTAAGAGATCACAAAATGTCCTTTCAATCTCCCCCTTTTTGGTGTTAGATGACAACACACGGATTTGCAATAAGTTCACCATACTATCATGTTTAACAAAAGGAAAAGCTCCCCCTAGATGTGTGCATATAACTCATTTGCTTTGGAATGCAAATGCACACATATAGAGAAACAAGTTCCACAAAAGGTGACATGATATGTAAACGATACAAAGCAAACAAGACATATCACAAAGTAGGTTGAGCCTAGAGATAAAAACCATACCTTGTGCATATAAATGTAGATAAACATCCATATAACCATAGCACAATAATATAGGTTCAACCATACATAATAGAAATCCAATGTCTTACACTCACATAGTTCACAACACAAGATGCAAATAAGTTCCAAATAACATAAAATGGACACAAGCGCAATAAAATGATAAAAGCACATGCTTGTGTCCAACCCATGCAAATCCCGGAGAGAACCTAATAGAACTACTTCTCCCCCTTTGGCATCGAGACGCCAAAAAGGGAAAAGAGCATAACTACACGAACCCATGGAGATCACCCGGAGCTTTCTTCCATGTCATCATCACCTTCCCCTTCTTGATTGTAGTCCTCATCGGAAAGGTTCATGGGAGCCTTGCCGGTGTTGCGAGAAGAGGAGGGCAATGAAGTCACATCCGCATAATCCGACCAAGGAAAGACGTCTTCGTTCCATTTCTCAAGAGGATAGTCTCGGCCGACGAGGAGGAGATAATAGGATTGCCATCTTCATCTTCTTCCGGAGGAGGAGTGATACTACCATTGTTGAGCTTGCGCAACTCCTTGATCATGATTTGTTGGTTGTCAATGATATGCTTCTCTCTCACATATGAGGCATGGTTCTCCTTGTGAAGTGCAACATCCATGCAAAGCAACTTTCTCTTCCACCAAGAGAGTTTACTCACTTCCGAGTTCACTTGAGCCCTTCCTTGAAGATAGGAGGGAGGGTCGGCATTCTTGCTTCTCCTTCTAGGCATTGGGGCCTCGGTCTCCGCTTCCTCACTACTAGATTGCGGAGGAGGTGCACGAGAGGAAGACGGTTGCTTGGTGTGCTTGCTAAGTTGGTGGAGAGTCCCCTTGGCATGCTTGGTGAGGCGAGAGGTATCGATGTTGGAGACCTTGGAGAGGATGAGCTTCATCACATAAGGTGCATAGAGAGGGTTCTTGTGCTCAAAAATGGCCCAAAGCAATTCACACTTGATGAAATCCATGACATCAACTTCTTGGCCTTCACAATCCGGACCGGCTTGGAGCACCTTGTAAGCATGGTATAAGAGATTGACAAGCCCTCCTCGAATGGCATCCACATTTCCGGCTTGAGGAGCAAGATTGAGCCGAACCATGCGAAGGAAAATGTTGAAGGTGGGGAGGAGGTCTTGATTGGTGCCAACGGATTTTGCAACTGAATATAAAGGGCGCAAGCGGCGTTTGTTGTAGGCTACCCCTTCCACATGCATCCTCTTCCCAACACAAGTAGTGGCACCCTTGAACTTGTATCCCAAACATCTTCCAAACTCCACAAAGTTAGAGGTGCACTTTTGAGAACCGGTCATCCAAGTCATGGTGATATCTTCATCATTATCAAACACCACTGTGGCAAAGAACTGATGCACAAGCTGAATATCATAATCTTCATGAACATGAGAGATGAGCCTCTCAAGTCCAAGCTTCCGAGCAATCCACACGGCCTCTTGAAAATAAGGCTTCTTGTCCAAGCTCTCAAGGCTCAACACTTTTTGCTCACACACCATATGCTTCTCAATGCGGGCATAAATCTCATTCATGATCAGCTGCTGCTCTCTCCTTGGAAACCTAGGATCATCGGTGTTGGATGGCAAGTCATAGAACTGCTGAGATCTCATCCGACGAAACTCGAGCTTCCCCATGCCCAAAACAGTGGTCAAGGAGTCAAAATGAGCTCTCTCGGCCTCTTCTTCATTATCAAACCACCTAGGGCAGCATGTCTTGTGGCTTCTTCATCTATGGTACCTGCTGTCTCAGACGGCCAGCGCTGCTGTCAAAAAGAAGCTTGTCCCTTGTTTGAGCACGGATGACTTTTCTTGGTGATTTTTCAGGATGTTTCATGGAAGCCTTTGTCCTCTGCCCACCTGTGAAATAACAGAATAGGAGAAAAGCATGGGGATAAGCTTGCATGTCCAGGAACCAAAGAAGAAGTAACCAAAGAATTCTGGGCACAAAGTCTGATCTACACCGGAGTTTCCGGCCTCAGGGGGCGGAGATTCCGGCCCTGACCGGAGTTTCCGGCCTGGAAGACCGGAGTCTCCGGCCCTGAGATGGGGAACCTCGATTTAGTTCAAGAAACTTTGTGCTGAGAATTCTAGGGTTAAATCTAGGATACACCTTGCCATCTAGAAGATTCTACACCATGAAAAACTAGGGGAACTACTCTCCAAACTTAGATCGAGGTGAAAAACCTAAGGAGAGAGAGGAGGTACCCTTTTTGTCCATGGTGCAGCCCAAACGAAGGAGAGGAAGGTCCCCGCGTTGGTGAGGAGGAGTAGGCCGGAGGCACGGCGGATTCCGGCGGCGGGGAGCAGCCGGAGTGGCACTTGAGACGGCGGCGGCTGCAGGGGAGAGGTTGGGGGTCGGGGGTGTGTGGGAGTTGTGAAGTCAACTCCCACCCCGATCCCCTTTTGGACCCCTGCGAGACTGCCCAGACCGGAGTTTCCGGCCTAAACACCGGAGTCTCCGGCCTAAGCCAGAGTTTCCGGGTTTAGGGCGGAAACTTCAGTCAGACCGGATATTCCGGCCCAAAGGACCGGAGTTTCCGGCCCCACCAACTCAAAAATGCCAGATTTTGTTGTTGAACATGCAAGATGCAAGAGGAGCAAGTTTTCAGAAGGGAGAGGCCTGGGATGGGACACAAAGTCACTGGAAATGGTACTTCACACTCAAACTTGGTA
Organism: Poa pratensis; assembly: GCA_947311845.1. Lineage (NCBI taxonomy): Eukaryota > Viridiplantae > Streptophyta > Magnoliopsida > Poales > Poaceae > Poa > Poa pratensis. The sequence goes on from CAMZMU010000094.1 coordinate 35,737,459, forward strand.
AGAGGCACAAAGAAAACATTAAGAAGCATCATTTGAGTGTGTTTTCCATAAAACCAACGGATAGGCAAAAAGGCCATAAAGCTCCAACAAGATCAAATCTTCACAAAGAAGATGGCGGTGGCCTAAGCCACCATGTATGAGTGTATGTGGTGTGACACCGCGAAGATATATCTTGGGTTCACCGCCACTACTCGTCATTTAAGCTCACAATTCATAAAATGAACAATATAGAGACAAAATGAGTTCTTTCTATCGGCATAATGGGGGGAGGGATAGTCCAATGGATTAGGACCGCACTCCCCCTATGTCCATGCCTACACCTAAACCAAACAAATAGCTAAGATATAGGTGTGTATGCAAGATATCAAGCGACGCTCCCCGAATCGATGATATTTAGCTCATGCCTCAAATAAGTGAACCTTGCTTCATCAAGTGGCTTCGTGAACATATCGGCAAGTTGGATCTTCGTGGGAATATAACCAAGCTCAATATCACCCCGGATGATGTGATCACGGATGAAGTGATAGCGAATCTCAATATGCTTCGTTCTTGAGTGCTCCACCGGGTTGTGGCCAATCTTGATAGCACTTTCATTGTCACATAAAAGAGGCACTTTGTCACAATGGACACCGTATTCCTTTAAAGTTTGCCTCATCCACAACAATTGAGTGCAACAACTAGCGGCCGCCACATACTCGGCTTCGGTGGTGGAGAGAGATATGCAATTTTGCTTCTTAGAAGACCAACTCACCAAGGACCTACCAAGGAATTGGCAAGCCCCGGAAGTTGATTTCCTATCATCCTTGCAACCGGCCCAATCCGAATCCGTGTAACCGGCAAGAGAGAATGTTGAGCCTTTAGGATACCACAAACCAAACCTTGGGGTATGAACCAAATATCGAAAGATTCGAAGAACCGCCGTTTGGTGGCTTTCTTTGGGAGCCGCTTGGTACCTTGCACACACTCCTACACTCAACACAATATCGGGTCTAGATGCACAAAGATAAAGCAAAGAACCAATCATAGAGCGATAGAGCTTTTGATCAACATCCTTATCTTTACCCTTTGGATTAAGTTCAAGATGACACTTGGTGTCCATAGGAAACTTCTTCTCTTTAGCATTTTGCATCTTGAACCTCTTGAGCATGTCTTGGATATATTTGGCTTGAGAGATGAAGGTCCCTCCACTCAATTGCTTGATCTCAAAACCAAGGAAGTACTTCAACTCTCCCATCATGGACATCTCGAACCTATCGGTCATAAGCTTTGAAAATTCATCATTAAAAGCTTTGTTAGAAGAGCCAAATATGATATCATCAACATAAAGTTGGCATATGAAAAGCTCCCCTTTAACCCTCTTGGTAAAAAGAGTGGGATCGATTTGCCCCACTTCAAAGCCACGGTCTACAATAGCTCTCTTAGGTGCTCATACCAAGCACGAGGTGCTTGTTTGAGACCATAGAGCGCCTTATCAAGTTTGTAGACATGGTTAGGGAAGTGTGGATCCTCAAATCCCGGAGGTTGCTTAACATATACCAACTCCTTTAAAGGACCATTAAGAAAGGCACTTTTCACATCCATTTGTTGCAACTTGAAATTATGATGTGATGCATATGCAAGAAGGATACGGATGGACTCAAGGCGAGCCACGGGAGCATAGGTCTCTCCAAAATCAATGCCTTCAACTTGAGAGAACCCTTGTGCTACCAATCTTGCCTTGTTCCTCACAACCATTCCATGCTCATCTTGCTTATTCTTGAATATCCACTTGGTGCCTATAACATTGAGGCAATCTTTTGGCTTCTCCACTAGATTCCACACTTTGTTGCGCTTGAAGTTATTGAGTTCTTCATGCATGGCTTCCAACCAATCCGGATCTTCAAGAGCTTCAAAGACTTTCTTTGGTTCCACCATAGAGATGTGAGCTTGATGTTCATTGAAATTTGCCAATTGTTTTCTTGTGGTGACCTTGTTCTTGACATTAACAATGATATTTCTAGATGAAGACTCTTTCTTCTCCAATCCTTTTTGACTCTTGCTATACGACGGGTTTCGATATCCTCATTGATGCGAGGAATTTCGCTTGATCATCTTGATCATTTGAGTCCCCGTCTTGACCGGAGTGTTGACCTTGATCATCTTGAAGCTCATCTTCAACAAAGGAAGGAGAGGGTTGATCTTGGTCTTGACCTTGGCTAGTGTTGACAATAGGAGAACTTGGTTCTTGAATAGCCTCTTGGTCAACTTGAGGAGGGCCTTGAACTTGTTCTTGGTAGGTGCATCATTTGCTTCCATAGAAGGTGCAACTTCAACTTGTGATGATGGATCTCCACATGAGTGGAGCTAGGACTTGCTTGAGGAGGCTCATGATGGATTTCAATGGGGCGATGGAAACCAACCCCCATTCTTCTTATTGCTTCTTGAGGTTCCTCATTATCTACATCACAAACATGAAATTGCGCCACTTGGGAGCCGTCATTCTCATCGAACCTCACATCACAAGATTCTATGACTTTCCCAACGGTCTTGTCATAGACTCTATAGGTGTGAGATTCGGCACCGTAACCAACAAAAACACCCTCTAAAGCTTTAGATTCAAATTTAGACAAACGAACACTTTTGTTCTTATAGAAACACTTACAACCAAAAACTCGGTAGTAGGAGACATTGGGCTTGTTGCCGGTGAGCATCTCATAAGATGTAAACTTCTTGCCAACACGAAAGAATAACCGGTTAGATGAGTGACACGCCGTGGAGATAGCCTCGGCCCATAAGAATAGCGGAGACTTAAACTCCGCCAACATAGACCTTGCCATATCCATGAGAGTCCGGTTCTTCCTTTCGGCTACACCATTTTGTTGAGGGGTATATGCAGCGGAATATTGATGACGAATCCCCTCTTCACTAAGAAACTCATTTAAGGTGTAGTTCTTGAACTCGGAGCCATTATCACTCCTAATGACCAAAATAGGGACATTGTATTGGCGTTGAACAATATTGGAAAAGTCGATGATGGTTTGTTGGGTTTCATCCTTCGTCTTGAAGAAATAAACCCAAGTAAATCTTGAATAGTCATCAACAATCACCAAACAATATTTCTTCCCACCAAGACTAGGTTGAGGCACGGCACCAAAGAGATCAACATGAAGAAGTTCCAAAATCCTCGTTGATGAAATAATGGTCTTGCCCGGATGGGGAGAATCATGCATCTTTCCTTCAACACAAGCCCTACAAAGACGATCTCTAGAAAAAGAAACATCCTCTTTTAGTCCAAGAATGTGGCCACCCTTGTGAAGACTTTGCAAAGTTCTCATGTTGACATGGGACAAGCGGCGATGCCACAACCACCCCACGTCGGCCTTTCCGAATAGGCATATTGCTTGAGTGTTGGTAGACCCCGAAAAGTCTACCACAAACAACTCATTTTCAACATACCCAACGAACATGACCTTTAGAGTCTTGCTCCTCAAGAGTACCACCATATCAATAGTAAAATGGACATCAAAGTTCATCTTATTAAGAGCACGAACGGACATAAGATTGTAACCTAGAGACTCAACAAGCATGACATTTACAAGGGTGATATCCCTTGCAACTACCACCTTGCCGAGACTCTTTACCTCAGCTTTTGAATTATCACCATAAGAGACGGTTATTGTATAATCTAGATTTGGTCTCAAGTCCGTCATAATCTCCTTGCTTCCGGTCATATGACTAGTGCATCCACTATCAACCACCCATTTCGATCCACCGGAAGCATAGTCCTACAAGAAATCATTGCTTGGATTTAGGTACCCATTTCTCAATGGGTCCTCTTTGGTTAGCAACAAGGGTCTTAGGACCCAAATAGAGTAATCAATGTAACCATCATATGGACCAACATATTGAGCATAAACATCCCCATAATAATCAACATAAAGAATATAGTTGGGGTTGTTATGCCCCGCAAAGTCACTACGAGTGGTCTTGCCCCTTGTGGCACTACCACCCGCAATGGAAGTCTCGGCTTGTGCGGGCTTGGTCTTGATCTTCTTGTTGTTGCCCACTTTCTTCTTGGGCTCGGCTACATAACCAAGACCCTCCTTCCCTTTGTGTGGTTTTTGCTCAAATAAGTAAGCAATACCCTTATCTTTACCTTTGGGAATAGAGGTCTTGGCACTAACATTTTCTTCAATAACATTTTCATGAACACGAGGAAGAATAGATATGCTAGTTGAGCTAGATTTAGAAAGTTGAGTTTGAAGTTGCTCATGAGACTTGACTAAAAGGGAGTGAGTTGTTTCCAAGGCCTTGTGAGCCTTGTCAAGCTTCTCCATATCCTCAAGAAGTCTAGCATTAGCAACCCCAAGTTCAACTTTCTCCTTTTTAAGCACTTTATATTTAGCAACGACATGATCTCTATCCTTAATGATTTTATTAATGATATCATCATTTTTAGCATCAAGAGACTCAAGTCTTTCCTCAAGAGAACATCTTTCTTCACTCTCTTCATCAAGAGAGGCATTCAAGGATGCTACGGAAGCATTCAAAGAGGCAATGGTGAGAGAATCCTCTCTCTCAATCTTACTCTTTTCTTGAAGAAGTTCTTCGGCCGCACATAGTTGTCTCATGAGAGACTCAACATGTTCCTTAGCTTCACCTTGCAAGTTAGTCATGAAAGTATCGAAAGCAACAAGTTCTTTCTTAATCACAAGACTAGATTGATCACTCATTTCATGCATAGTCTTGGGAGAAGGAGATGATACCTCGGTGACATTAGCCATGAGGCAACGAGCGTTGTTGGTGGAGAAGTTCTCATTGGGGGATTCAAAGAGAGAAGATGATGAAGTTGATACAATAGCCAATGCGGCTACCTCTTTAGTAGGTGCATCTTCATCTTCGGAATCACTTGTGGCATATTCTTCTTGTGCCACCAACACAATTCTTGGTGCCTTCTTGAAGAAAGGCTTCCTTGGTCTTGCGGGCTTCTTTTGGATCAACTTTGAATGGTCCTTGGGGATGAGCTTCCCACCATTTTGCTCTCGGTTCTCATAAGGACACTCTCTTATGTAGTGGTTCTTGTCATGACAATTGTAGCACGTCTTCCACTTTGAGGCTAGCTCTTTCTTCCCACTTGAGTTGTTCTCTTTATCAACCTTGGCTTTAGCTTTTGCCGGGTCTTGCCAAAACTCTCTTGTGGCAAGAGCTATATGACCATTTAGAGCCGGTTCAAGATCATTTGGAGCAATGTTGCTTGGGCACGCTTCAACCTCATCAAGACATACCACCTTGGCCTTCAAAGCAAGTGAGGGGCCTTGTTTCATCCCCATGGCCCTAGCACGGCTATCTTCGGCATTCTTGGTGGCAACCTTGGAGGCTTGCACTTCTTGCATAACTTCATTGGATGTCATTTCGTTGTAGTTGTGTCTTCCTTGAATGGCCTTCACCTCGATGGGCTCGGAAGGCAAGAGAGCATTCACATACTTCCTCTTGACATAAGCATCATCCACATAGGTTGCCCCCACATCAAAGAAGGCCTTTGCAAGAGTCTTGAGTCTTCCATACATGTCTTCATGAGTCTCATTGTCAAACATGTAGAAGCCTTCGGCATCATTGCTCAAAGACTCATATCGGTTTCTCTTCATGCTTTCATTCCCAAGAAATGCAACCTCAAGACAATTCCAAGCTTCTTTGGCGGTGGTGGCATTGAGAACATAATGCTTGTCACTTTCACCCACTGAAAGTTCAATCATATGGAGTGCGGAGGCATTGAGTTGCTTTTCGGCAAATTCTCTTCTTGTCACATTGCTTGGATCCGCAACCTTGTACCCATCTTCAATGATCCTCCAAAGCTCGATAGAGGCACTGTTAATATGAGATTTCATTGAGCGTTGCCAACTAGCAAAGGCTAATGCATTAAGCTTAGGTGGAGGACCAATGGGGTTTATGCGGGTGGTGATAGGTGGGTCGATAGGGTACCATCCCGGAACGTTATGGTACTCTTCCTTCCCATCTTCATGCTTGGTAGGAGGAGTGGTTTAGATCCGGAGGTGGTTTCCACCCCTTCTCATTTTTCTTTTTACCCTCCTCGGAATCACCTTCATCGGAGTTAGAGATACCCTCTAGTGGGATGGTTTCCGAAACCTTGGCATTTGTGAGTTTCATGAGCATGTCACGCAACTCATCAAATTTGACATTCATGTCATTCATGGACGATGTCAATGTTGTTTCCAACGATTTGATATCGGCCATGGATGCCATGGTCTCTTGGCCTTGGCAAGATCGGCCTCATCCTCACTTTGTGTCATACTTCTCTTAGGCGGTTAAACCCAAAACAAGAGAGCCTAGCTCTGATACCAATTGAAAGGATCGGTATGACACCTAGAGGGGGGGGGTGAATAGGTGCTACTCCAATTTTAGTCTTTTTCAATTTAGGCTTGACACAAAAGGTAAATTCTCTAGATATGCAACTACGGTGAATTTACCTATATGACAAGCTAGCAACTAAGCACGATATAATAAGGCGGTAAACAAGGATAGAGGTAACCGAAGTCAAAGCACGCGGAGACACGGATGTAATCCCGAGTTCCTCCTTTTTAGGGGAGTACGTCTCGTTGGAGAGGTGTGAACCAACACAATGGTTCAACGGCCACAAAGGCCTCACCCTCTTCTCCGGTGAACCGCACCACAAAGGTTTGGTTCACTTCAACTATCGGAAACCTTCGAGGCGGAGTCCGGAGCCTTTACAACAACGATTTGGGGCACAACCCACAAAGGATTGGGGGCTCCCAAACAGCTACAATCTGTCACAAAGACAATCAAGTGAGTACAATAGGGGGCTAGGTTTTCCTAGTGGAAACCCTAGCAAATGGTCCCTCAAGTGAATGAGGGGGAAATGACAAACGGCTCGGTGAAGATGTAGATCGGGGCCTTCTCCTTCAATCCTCCAAAGATCAACAAGTTTGGGTGGAGGGATTGGGAGATCTAGTGATTCTTGAGCTTGCAACAATGGGGATCTTATTCTGGGCGAGCTAGCTGGCTGGAGGTAGATGGAGGGGTATATATACCCCTCCCAGAAAAGTAGCCGTTGCAGAAAGAATCACACCGGAGACTCCGGTCCTAGTGACCGGAAACTCCGGCCTGGGGCGGAAACTCCGGCCTACAGGGCCGGAAACTCCGCCCCACACCAGGAGCTGAGCAACTTCTTCACAGCTGAGACTCGGGCCAAAACTCCGGTGCACTGGGGCCGGAATGTTTGGCCAGGGGCGGAAACTCCGGCCTAGGGGGCCGGAAACTCCGCCCCACACCAGGGGCTGAGCAGCAACTTCGCAGCAGAGGCTTGGGCAAAGACTCCGGTGCCCTGGGGCCGGAATGTTCGGCCAGGGGCGGAAACTCCGGTCCTGAGGGCCGGAAACTCCGCCCCACACCAGGGGCTGAGCAGCAAATCAGCAGCTTGCTGTTTCTTCGAGGACAAGACCAAGGACCGGAAACTCCGGCCTTGGAGGCCGGAAACTCCGGCCTGAAATGCTCCAGAAACTCTTTTCTCTTTTTGGTGTTGATGCATATGTTGTATACAATAAAACCTGCATCACTTAGCACCAGATTAAAACATCCAAAGTGTTGTTAACTAACACACAAAACTAAGAGATCACAAAATGTCCTTTCAATGGCGCAAACGGACACACAAATATGTCCATTTGGTCCGGTCCGCAGACACAAAATAGGACATTGTCCGTTTAGGGTGAGCACTGCACCCAACGGCAAACTGCATTTTTCCCCGGACATTTTTCTCTCTCTATTTCAGCTAGCTAGATAGTATGGCGAAATCGATTGGCCCTAGTACTAGTCACAAGCAACAGCAGAGGAGGGAACAGAGTTGCCTAGCTCCGAGGACGTCCGCGTGCGCGAGTCGCCGCCAGGAGGTCCGCCTGGAGCACACCGCCGTGCTTGTCCTCCTCGGCCGACCGTTGGCCACGGAGAAGCAGCTCGTAGCTCGAGCACGCGCCCAGGCCAGCGCGCGTCGCCGCCACGGAGCTGCACGACGGTCGCGGCCGAGAGGTTGGGCACCCACTCGCCGTCGTGGAGTACGGCGGCTTGGTCGACATGGGCCAGGAGGAGCGGCGGGAGCAGGGCGTGCTCGTCATCCCGGCGTCGACCTCAACCACGAGCTCGTTGTCCTGGGCGTGCTCGCCGTCCCGGGCGGCGGAGGGGAGGGCGACGGTGGAGGAGGCGCTCTTGGGGAAGGCCGGCTGCTCCACGCCCGCCACCAGCACTGCCTCGCCCTCAACCACGAGCTCGTTGTCCTGGGCGTGCTCACCGTCCCGGGCGGCGGAGGAGAGGGCGGCGGCATCATGGGCGATGGTGGGGGAGGCGCTCTTGGGGAAGGCCGGCTGCTCCACGCCTGCCACCAGCACTGCGTCGGACTCCTCAGCCACCGGACGCGCGCCCAGCCGGAGGTCAACGCCGGTGTGCTCCGATCTAGAGAGGAGAGACGGGAGAGAGAGGACAGAGACGAGAGTGGTGGGAGAGACGAAAGGGTGGGGTGGGTGGCTGTCATGTGGGCCAGGTCGAACACGAGAGCGGACAGAACGGACACCGAGGAGTGTCCGCCTCACCCCAAACGTGGATCAAATTTGGGCCAACTTTAGTCAGAACGGATAGTCCGCCAACAACTTGTCCGTTTGCGCCAACCCGTTGGAGGCACTCATTTATCTGACCAGACAAAAACGGACTAGGCTGGTCCGTTTGTGCAATGGTTCACTGAGTGCATCTGTTCATGGCCTCCTCTCTGATTGCTAGACGAGCATCACATCATTGTCCGAACTCCAATGAACACAGCGATGCGTTTCTTTTTCACCCGAGCTGTTGGCACAGACGGGCAAAATTGCCACCCTACAAGTCTGCATAGCTCTCCTAGAAGAGCAAAGAACAAGAAGACGAAGGAGAACAGGGTTGATTGACATTTGACAGCCGCTCCAGCTAGTCGTCCATCCACAAGTTGACTTTGCTTTCCAAGCCAAAGCCATGGCCATGCACGAGGCCATGGTCGGATATCAACACGGACATCAGACAGCGCATCGACGCGACGCTCAAGAGAAGGAATCCATCCGTCCGTCCGTCCGTTGAAGTGACCATTGCTTGCTCTGTGTCCAGCAGCGCATCAGGGAAAGGGAAGAGGGAGGAGCACGGTTCAAAATTGTTCCTTGCCGCTGGTACAGCAACGCTATCGCTGTTGCGCTGTACCCGATGACGGCATGCGGGCACGGCCGGCCATGGCATGGCAGGGCGTCGCATCCACCCATCTTATCCGTCCGTCCGCCGGCACGTGCGAGGTCGCCGTCGCTGCCGGCGCTGTGCGCTGCGTCTTGGCGCAGGCAGGCATGCGGTTGCGCGCAGAGGCGCACATGGAGTCCTCCACGGCCAAGGAGTAGGACGGAGTAAATTTTGGGCAGAGGCGGAGGCCAATGGAAGGCGCCGCCGCCCGGCGCGTCCTGGGGTAGGTGAGTAGAACGAACATGCTTCCCTCTTCGCTGCCACTGATGATGCCAGTGTTATGCAATCTTTTGTTTTGCTTATCCTCACCGGACCGATTAAAACACATATTTGCTCCGTGATTGATAGCATGTGCTCGTGATTAGTATGTTCTCGCCTCCTTCAACTTAGCCTTCGAAGGTCAACTGTTCACGTGTGTGTAAGTGCGCACTCATTACTAATTACTAAGTATATCAAAGCTGTGCGATTTCTCGCCCTGAGAGCAGCTGAGCTACTGTAGCAGCTACAGTAGCTCTGTAGAAAATGAACAGTGTTCTACAGTGCCACGATTCTGGCCGTCGATCGGCGATCTGACGGTCCGTACGACACGCCCGTGATTTTTTTGCAGAAACCCCCTTCATTTATCAACAAACCAACCCGCAGTCCACATCTTTGCGAAGAAAAGGACCTATATAAAATTAAAGCAAAACACGATGACTTTTTTTGCAAAAATGTCCAAAACGCCTCCCTTCCTCCTCCTTCTCCGCGCGACGCGGGAGCCGCCGCGGCGTCGCCGACGCGCTCCACGGCCGCTGCGCGCCTCCGCGCCCAGATCGAGCCACACGAGGGGCTTCGCCGTCCTCGCCTCCGCCTCCTGCCAGCGCGCCGCCTGCCGGGACGCCAAATCCGCGGCGGAATCGCCGTCGCCGCGGACGCTGGCCGTCGCGGCTTCCGCGCGTCGCCGACGCCGTTCCGGCGACCTAAAAGGGGCGGCGCCGCCGCTATCGGACCGCCCGTGCTCGCGTGCGTCCAGCGCGTCCACGCGCGTGTCCCAGGGCGCGGCGACGCGCCGCCGGCGAGCTCCGCCCCGCCGCGGCAGAACCCAGCCGCCGCTGACGCCAGCGTGACGTCGCGGCTGGTCTGGGCCGGCCAGCTGGGCCGCTGTTGGGCCGGGCTGGCTGCCGGCTCGGCCCTTTCTTCTTTTTTTTTACCCCTCTGTTTTTTTTTCTGCTTCTTTCTGAACTCTGAAATTCAATTAAATTTAAAAATGCAGAGTTCTCCCAAATTTCAATATATATATATCAAAACTAAACAAAATGTGGCACACAAAATTCCAAACTTGAATTTTCCACACAACAGTATCTTAAAGACCGAAATTTAATTAAAATTAAAGTGCAAATTTCTCCCAAATTTCATTATATACAAAACTAAACAATTTTTGACGCACATATTCCCAAACTTGAATTTTCCATACCACGATGTTCTCAAAGAAATTTAAACAAATTTTAAATTAGGAAAGGTGTAATTGGTCAAGGTGCAAACATTTTCTAAATTTCAGTACATTTCAATGTGGACACCTTCGCGTCATTCCGAAAAGTATAAATTTCAAAGTTCCCTTTCAAATTACTCAATTCATGATAATTTCTAACAAATTATAAAAAAACAAAAAATACTCATTACATATACTTTGGAACCTTCTCCGAAATATTTCAAACCTTCAAAATTCCAAATAATACAGACCATCTTATGTAAACAAATTCAAAGAAATGACAAGTGTTACAAAATCAAACTCTTTATATCTACCCATCACAGACAAAATGTCAACAACATTTCAGAATGATAAAAAAAAGCCAACTTTTTGTAGCAGAATGCAAACATATTTGAACATTTCAAATTGGTAAACTATCAAAGACAAACTACATACATTTCCTCTTATTATGTGAAGTTAAAATTAATATATACTCACACAATGCATTTCCTCTACTTATGTAGTTCAATCAAATACTTATTGCAACATAAATACACATTCCACCAAATCAATTAGCTGACTATTCGAACTACCCTAAAATACATCAACATCCCCATAAAAAAGTGCTTACTACTCTATAATATATCAACATGCTCAAATAAACAAATGCTAAAAATATATGGAGAAAAACAAACATGTTTTAATATTTTCAACTGGCGAATATTCGGATAAAATCTAATCGCACTTCCTCTAATTACATGGAGTTAAACATATTAAATGCTCACACAATGCATTTCCTCTAATTGTGAACTCAAATTAAACATTTCAAATTGGTAACTATTTACAAGTAATATGCACCCCTTCTATTTATATGTACTCCAATTTAAAAAACTTCTCTAATTATGAAATTCAATTGAATAAATGTGTATCCCTACAGATCGACTTCAATTGAATAAACGTGTATCCCCACATATCAACTTCAAATGACTATTGACAAAACAAAAAAATAGAAACATTTTGCAAACATTTCTATTTGAAATGTACCAACATGCTCACAAAAAAATGTGAATTATTTGAGTCAGCATACAAACATATTCAGAGATTTCAAGTTGCTTAATATTTGGAAAACATCCAAATGCACTTCCTCAAATTACATAGTTTTTTTTGCACATTCCAATTTGCTTAAGAATTTGACGCACTCTAAAATATATCAACATGCTCACAAAATTAAATGGCAACTATTTTTTGCCAGAATACAAACAACTTCCAATATTCCAAATTGCTTAATATTGGAAAAAGCATCCAAATGCACTTCTTCATATTACATTATTTCAATTTAATAAATACTCATACCATGCATTCTCTAACTACGGAGTTAAAATGAAAACTTATGGAAATAAGAAAACAAAAAAAACATTTTAAATCGCTGCGTACTTGGAGATACTCTACAGATCAAATTTCAATGGATTTTGGCATTTCGAACTACAACAAAATACATATTCTCTAACTATGGAGTCATTTTATAAATTTATGAAAAAATACAAACTAACAAATTCCCACAAAATTCAGTAAAGGCGCGCCGTGCCAACGCAACAAAAATCTACACTATATGCACGCAAACAATTTAATTCGGCCAAAATTTGAAAATACGGAAAGAAAAACACTTGCTCCAATTATATGGACAAATAGATGGAGTTGAATTTCACAAAACAAACTCCCTAATTATGAAATTCAGTTCGACAAATGATCTTTCGCACCCATTATGGACTTAAATTACAAATTGACAAACAGACATAAACATTTTCAAACCTTCCAACTTGCTTTAAGATTGGACATACTCCAATATATATCAGATTTTTTTTCTTTTCAAAAACAATTTGGGTAACTGTTAAACTTCCGACATGTGGGCCTACCCTATTTAAGCAGATTAGAAACAAAAATTGTAGAGGTAAACTTCTTCTTCCAAAAATCAAAACGTTTAAATATAAACAACTTTTGAGCATATACATTTCCAAAAACAAAGTTTCTTCCCCAAGTTTTCACAAATATGGAAAATATATGAACACTAACACAAAAAACTCCCTTCCTCTAATTACGTGGAGTTACATATATTAAATGCTCACATAATGCACTTCCTCTAGCTGTGATCTCAAATTAAACATTTCAAATTGGTAAATATTTGGAAATAATATGCACACCCTCTAATTACATTAAATTCAACTGAATAAATGTGCGTTTCCCACAGATGGACTTCAACTAACTACTGATAAAAAATAGAAACATTTTCCAACCATTTCGGTTTTATATGTGCCAACATGCTCACAAAAAAAAAAAAGTGAACTATTTAAGTCAACACACCAGCATTTTCAGACATTTCCAATTGCTTAATATTCCGATATTCCACAAAATATAGCACAAATGCTAAAAAAAACAACTAACTACTGACAAAAAAAATAGAAACATTTTCCAACCATTTCGATTTTAAATGTACCAACATGCTCACAAAAAAATGTGAACTATTTAAGTCAACATACCAACATTTTCAGACATTTCCAATTGCTTAATATTCCGATGGTCCACAAAAATATAACGCAAATGCTCAAAAAAAACAATATAATCATATCAAATTACAAAAATATTACAACATTTCATTTTGTCCAATATTTCGACACCATACGAACGAACTTTCTGCAAATGTAGGATCAAATTCAAATGGATTTAACTGATTTCACTTAAAAATTGACGTCGAAACACAAACATGATTGACCATTTCGATCCACTGAATATTTGAATATTGTATTTCTATCCACTGAATATTTGAATATTATATACAATATATCCGAAATGCACAAAAAAAATGCTACCTATTCATGACAGAATAAAAACATGTTCCAACATACCAATTTAGCTAACATTTTCGTTAACAAAAAATATATATACTGCAAAAAAAAAAAAAATCAACGGCACGCCAAATTCAACTAGTCATCAAAGACAGTCCATTTCGCGAGCGGAGAGCGCTCGTGGTACTGTAGATGAACAGTGTTGAACAGACCCGTGACATTTTTGCAAAACAAACCCTGTGTTTTACGGAATTTCTAAATCGGTCCTTCGTACATATAAACTGAACCGTCCCTAATTACACTCATTTTCCACACCCAAGCTAGGGTTAGCCGCCGCCGGCGGAGGCGACGTGCGAGGGCCGGGCGGCGGCGCGAGGGCCGCGAGCTCCGCCCCGGCCGCGAGCGCCAACCCCGGCCTCAACCACGAACGCCACGGCCGCGAGGGCGGCCGCGCGACGGACGGCCATCTCCGCCCCGGCCGCGACCTTCCCCTCCGCCTCCTCCTATGCACAGCCGGTCGCCGCCTCCTCCTCCTCTACGCTGCCGGCCGCCGCCTCGCCGAGGTACCGCGTCCTCCCCCGCGCAACTCGGCCATGGCGGGGACTACGGCCGCTCTGGTGAGCTCCCCTTTCCCTCTCCCCCGTCTTCCTCTCTATCTTTTCTTCCTTGCCCTCCGCTTGCGTCTTCCCTCTACTGCGTTCGCGAATCTGCGGGGCAAAGACACCAAATTCGGTGCTGATGCTCCGTCACCGCAGGTTGCGGCCAGAGGCACGAGCATGTCGACTCGGAGGCCCAGCACAGGAGCTTCGTCATGCGGGTCATGGCGGTTAGGAGCCCCAGTGTCTGACTGCAGAGAGCCATCAGCAGGAGGAACCAGAGGTGCGTGCTTCTACGATCTAATTTCCTTTCCCTTCTCACCGCAGATCTGAATTTAGTTGGAATATTCTTTAGAGTGCGACTTCAATTCAATTGTCAATATCATGCAGCTCGATGCTACCGGGATGCCCTCAATAATAATACTCAGTTTTAAAATCCATGTTGTTGCCGATTTTGTGCGGCCAATGAAGTGTATTCCTAGAGCTATCCTGATTTTGCCTCTCTTTTTGTGAGGTATTTACAATCTGTTGGCTGTACATACTGTCCCTACATAGTATTCATGTTACCTGATGCATGTGATCTTTCATTTTGTACAGCAATATCAGAGATGTTAAGCATGCACAGAGTTCTCTTCCATGATTCATCTCCTCGGCTTGCCTCTCGAGAGGTGTATAGTTTACATGCTAAGTTCCTTTGCTTACGACTATTTGTGCTCGGCCTGCCTATTTATAAACCTGGTTATTTAGTCAAAATATGAAAATATGTAGTTGTAGCTTTGTTGGCCTTCTTTTTTCGCTTATCTGCAAGTTGGTTGGTTCTTACGGTTCACTTGCCATCTTATTCACAGGTAACAGTATTTCCCCTCTTATTTCTGGAACCCACCCCATGCTACAGTGCTCAGAGGCGACGGGGAGGCGATCTCCGCGGCGTCCAGAAGTCGCCGGCGCATCTGGGGATTTCCCACCCTCCGACGGTCGCTCCGGCGACGG
The DNA here is from genome assembly GCA_947311845.1 of Poa pratensis. NCBI lineage: Eukaryota > Viridiplantae > Streptophyta > Magnoliopsida > Poales > Poaceae > Poa > Poa pratensis. Next base: position 35,752,584 of record CAMZMU010000094.1, read on the forward strand.
GAGGACGGGGAATCTTCAGATCCGCGCTCTAGTGAGTAGTTCGGGGATTGCGGGCGGCGTGGCCGTGGCGGGAAGGGCGGCGCCGTCTCGTTTGGGTGCTCTGCAGCTTCCCCTCCTCGGCGTCGTTTCTTCCGGTGCTTTCTCCGGCGCCGGGCGGAGCTTCTGGGGGTGCGGGAGACCAGGGTTGCAGATCTTCAAGGTCGGCATCGACGTCGGGCATCCGCGCCGGTCCATGGCGATGGCTTCGATCTGGCGGACTTCCAGCCTCCCTCTTCACCGCCAAGACCCAGGCGGTGGACTGAAGACGGCGGCTTCGTCGGCGGCTTCCTGGCCGCGGTTCGCTGCGTTCGTCGGCTCGGGTGGAGCTCGGCGGCAGCGCGCGGTTGGCGGTCACCGTGGTGCGGCGGCAACGGTGGGAGCTGGGCCTCGAGGACTGGTTTGCATTTTTCATGTTTCCTGAGGTTGTTCTGCTTTTTCGGTTTTATTTCGATCTGTAATCCTTTCTACTCAAAAAAAAATCTGATTATTTAATCAGAATCTGAAAATGCATGATTGCAGCTTTGCTACCTCCGTCCGCCGGCTGGACATGTTTTCTGCTCCGCTGTCAGTGATGTTGTGGTCTGCCCATCAATAGAGAACCACATGATTCGTTGTTTGTTGACGAGAGCTTCAAATTGCTTGGTTTCTTTCGGCTATGCTGCTCCCTTTTTGTTTTTCCTTCCATGTAGCTTTCGGTTCTGTAGATTGAAATAAATCTATAGTCTGTCCCCTAAGATTTGTAAAATATAAGTTTTCGTATACGCGCTTAGGTCAAGTAGGCCATAATTTCCTTCTTATACTGATGGAAAATAGAGCGGTGTTGTGATTCTCTATTTGGGATCTTCTCCTCTTTGTTTTGAGTAGTATTTAGACTCATGAATGACTGATTATCACATTTCCTTCTTATACTGATGGAAAATGGAGCGGTGTTGTGATTCTCTATTTGAGATCTTTTCCTCTTTGTTTTGAGTTGTATTTAGACTCATAAATGACTGATTATCACATATCCTTCTTATACTGATGGAAAATAGAGCAGTGTTGTGCTTCTCTGTTTGGAATTTTTTCCTCTCTCTCTTGAGTTGATGTTCTATGCTTTGCTTCACAACGTTCATGGTTTTGTTACTCATCTTCTCTGGACTGCCATTTTTGTTGAAGAGATCCATTTCCCTAGATTACCCAATGAAAAAAGCTCTTTGTTGCTACTTCGATAATGGAGCAGAGCAGGAAAGTTTATTTATTTATTGTGAGCTCTCTGATCATTTCCAACTTTGTCATGCAAGGAAGTAAGGCCAAACTAAATGTTAACTTGCATTAGTATATTACTTATCGTTAAGAGTAATAGACTGAAGAAGAAAAATATATGGTAATCTGTATTTTATATTATATCAGTTCAAGGATTACTCTTTCTTGGTAAGGTACTAGGTTTATGTTCTACAGCACCATCATTTCTGTTTCTTATGTGTTACACAGGTATGAATGTACCCTCCAGTTTAGATACTTACAAGGCCCATATGTGATTAAATTCGAATATATTTATCATGTTAGGTTGCTACATTGAGTGAAATGTTCACAGTACCTCTCAAACTTGCCCAAGTAGTGAGATAATCCACCTGGAGTTACTTACGCTACAGTTTTAGTGAGTGATTTTAATTCTTTGTTCAGTTAGATCATTGGTAATAATATTTGTCACCTATATGGCTCGCCATGAGAAGGAGCAGCAGGTCCACCCCCAGACGGACCTGGTGGCGCTCCTGCCAGTGGTGGTCGCCGCCGTGCTCCGACACTTCAGCTGCAGCGTAACAGCTGTCGAGTGCTGCTGTTTCGCTGATGAGCAGCGCATCCGCAGAGCCATTGGCCTGCCCCAATACTTCTCTTTTTCTTCTTCTTTACAATACTTAATAGTATGCTGATTCTACATGTTGGTTATTCTTTAAGTAGTCTTGCAGTTTGGAGCATCAATGATACTTCTTTAGGTGGCCATATGATTCAGAAGCTTTTTTCTGACAGTTGATGTGGTAGTAATAGAATATTCGTCAGCTGCACAATTTTCTTTAAAGCTTTAAGTGGCACAATCTGATTTAACCTGCTACAGTTACGTGATATTTTGCATATTCAGTTACTGGTGATATGCCTTTCATATTAGCAGTATTAGCATATATTTTCATATATTGGTTTCTTCACATGAGCCGAGGAACCCTTTTCATTTCAGAATAATGATATTTTTAATACACTGCACGATCTTCGTATTGCAAGTTAGCATCCGGTGTTACAATTAAAAAAAAAAATCAAATTAGTCATGTTGTTTTCATTGGTTCTTGCCACTGCTGAAGTTTGTGCAGCTATCTAACCGTGGAAAGCAATGTAAGCTACCAGGAGTTATTCTCCAAAATTATTATCTATCCCTGCATATTAGGTTTATTTGGATGCCTATTCTTTTTTTCAGTTCCCTTTTCTTTGCTGCCATAAGAGAGTACTCAGTTTCTTCTACTGTCTTATTACCATAAACTGAATGCACTTTATTCCAAAATTATTGCCATGATCTCTATGTGAAAGTGTTAATGGTGAATGCACATCTTCAGTTTATTGCACGTACATGCTGAATTTATCATTCCCGAACAGTTAGAAGAAGCAACTAACCACTCCATTGCCTAGCTGGAAGAACCAACTAACCTCTTCATTGCCTGACAATTGGCTCCGTCTATTTATTTTATGCTCAAGCACAAAGGTGACATCTCAGATCTAATATTTGCAACTACTGCGATGTTATACGGAACTACAATATTCGTTTTTTGTGTGGAGTGTCCTTTGTCATGTTTCTTTTGTTCCTATATTCAGCAATACGTATTATAGTTTACAATTGTATATATGTGCTTCTTAATGATTAAAGAATATTAGGTGTTTGGTCAAGAGGTGTAAATTGTATAAATATCATTTCTGTTATGTAGAAATGTTAGGTGTGTTACGGTTTGTAGTTCACCTGATGGTAGGCAAAATCCCATTTGCATCTATTTAAAATGTACAAAATTATTTGCTTTGTTTTCATCAACAAGACTCTTAAAATACCTGATCATAGCAATGTATCTAGGTGTAGACTGTTACTCTTGAACTGGCATCTAATGGTTAAATATAATATATTTACGATGCTTCCGAAATGACGTCTGGCCGCTCCTTTCTTGCAGCCATGATCTATCATCTCATTAGTGAGACAAGGTTGCTAATTTCTAAGTCGGATATATTCTTTATTGATATTGTGCATTTGTTTTACCTTCTTTTTTGTTCTGATGCTAGACTGAGCAAGAAGATGATCTTCTGTACAAGATTGGACCCAAATCTTTCTTTTCAAGCAGGTAATTGTTCCTTTCCAGAATCTGAACCATAGTGCCTTTTAGAATCTGAACCATCGTGCAAATTGGGCTCTTTCTTTCTGTTTAAAGAAAATTACTCTCACAACTATACCCTCCCATGGTTTATTTTTCATCCATTGCAGATTCAACATGTATTAGAAATAGCATCTGATTTCATGCAAAGCATGATGTAGTTACCTTTTACAGGAATGGGCATTCTGCACCTGACAGAATTAGCATCTGATGGATCTGCGTGAAGGTCTTCAAATGGAGTTCATCTATGACATAATTAGCATTGCTGAGTTCAAATCCTCCAACATTTTTTTCATAATATATAGTTTCATGCTAAAAAAAATACATCAAATTTGTCACCAAGGGCGCGGCGTGCCGCCGTGCCGATTACAACTAGTATGAATTATTTACAAAGAGTATGACTCTTATTCGTATTTGGACGCCATGGTCAGCGAATTAATACAAACATACATGGCCCATCACCACCATTGAAGTCGGCGTCGGTTCCCCAGGCGGGCGCAGTCCCGTCGCCGCTTAACTTCCGCCCACGCGACATGCTCATACACGGCGGCGTTAATGCGCGCCGCGCCTACTCGCCTCCGTTAAAAGCCGCGCGTTCTGCCATCGTGGCTTCACACTCTTGCCCTCTCCTCCTCATCTCCCGAAAATCTAACCATAGCCGCCATGACGAGCAGGCGCATCGGCGGAGCCGCGTCGAACGTGTCTGGGCCACACACCCTCCTCGTCGACGAAGCCACGACGCTTCGTGACAACGGCTAGCCGGCGCCGTCGGACACGCGGGGCGCCGATGAACTGGACGCTAATCGTGGGCGTCATCCCAGTGCCAAACGTGCCCACGCCGACGAGCTGCAACAGGAGGGCGGCGCAACTGCGCCACTATTGGGGGAGCTCACCCCGAGAAGCGCTAAGACCCCAGTGGGACCCGGAGCGCAACCCAAGCCGGTACGTGGAGTTCCGGTGGCTCCACGACGAGGAGATCAATCGCTGGGACGGCCCAGGGAATGTGGCCGGGCGGGGGGGGGGGGGGGGTCTTCTGGGATGTGACCGGGCGCACGCTCCCGTCCGTGATAGGGCACATCCGTGTGTCGGCGGGGCTCCCCTGGCAACCCCCTCGACGACGTTCGTGCCGCCTCCGCCATCACTGAACCGTTGGGCACCGAGGACGTCGACGGCCTCCCGCTCCCTCTCTTCCTCGTCACGCTCGGTGCCCTCCTCGTCGCGCTCAGCACCACACACGCCCAAGGACAGGGTGAAGGAGGAGGCGCACACCCCCCCCCCCCCCCCCCCCACACACGGTAGCGCACGGGCACCCTCGTCATTGGAGGGCGCGCACCGCCATCGCCGCCGAGGGGCAGCCTCACCATGCATCCGCCTGCGAAGAAGCAGCAGACGGAGGTGGCACAGATGCTCCGTCTTTAGGAGGCAATGCGGGACCCCGACCCCGAGGACACGCCAGGGCTGACCCGGGCTCAAGAGGACTCGGTGAACGACGTGTCGGTGTTGCCAGAGGCCGACGCCCTGGCGTGGTCTCTGATGGAGCACCTCCAGAGCACCGGCACGCCCTTCGTCGTCCGCACCCGCGGCGACGGCGAGGCAGGGCGGCGGCGTCAAGGAGGAGGACTGGGTCATTTTACAGAGGCCATAGATTAGGTTTAATTATTTAATTTATTTTAAATCGTTCAAACTTATAAAAAACCTAGATGTTTGAATGAATTTCGTATTTGAAACTTGTTTAGAAAACTCTTTTGGGGCCGCGCCGTCGACGTCCAATAGCGGTCCAATAGCGTTTCGATCGAGCGCCGTCGGACGTGTTTTGAAGTGGAGATGCTCCAAGATTAACTTTTTTTTAACGGTAGTGGAGTAGTAGCGGCAAGGTCTGTTGTGGGGGATGGTGTTTGCGTGCGCGGATTTGTCATGCATGTGGGCTTCCGTTCGCCGGTTGCCGGTGCTGCGGCCACATGCGGGGCTGTGTGTCGCGGGGGCTGCGCTGTGATGCCGTTCTGTTGAGCTTCTGTCGGCACGGCGCGACCTGGCCGTCAATCCGAAGCTGCCCGTGCATCGATGACATTTTTTCAAGACGCATGCTGTAAAGACTGTACATAGATTTTTCTTGTAAGCTAAAATCTGTAATACGTTAACCGAATAAAACGATTGTGAACAACACATCCGAATGACTCGAAATAGGCAACAACACATCCAAATGTATGGTCGTTATCCCCACATTTACGGATGGAACTCTGAGAAAAACTTAGAAATACGTCATGACCACATCAGAATTTTCTGAAACTGAAATCGTCACTCATATTCAAGTTATCCTCGCATCGTTGGAGGAGATAACGAATGCATGTAGACAAACAACTGAGTCAGTCCACACATAGATGTAGAGAAAAAATTCCGTAATAGTCAACGTGATTTGGGAAAAAAGCCTCGTACGCGCCACAATCTATGTTGACGACTGACGGCTTAGCCCGCTTATACCAGGTAGTGGTGGTGGGTGTGTGTGCGTGTGGGGTGGGTGGGGTGGGGGGGGGGGGGGGGGGGGGGGGGACTGCACACAAGATGGAAACACTGCCGACAACTAGACCTACACTGAACAAAATTGGAGCAGAAGGAAGGCGATGACAAAGACCCACTGGTCCGACAGCTTCGTCAACCACGCCGGCGAGACGGTGTTGAAGCCAGGTAGCATTATTCAATGTAGCGCCATGATACGCCTCAAATGTAGCTATTTTTTATCCATACTTTTATCATATCATTCTTGCATAATTTTGGTATAGTTTATATTTTCATTATTTGTTTTGGACTAACCTATTAACTCGGTGCCCAGAGTCCGTTGTTGTTTTCTGCATGTTTTTTTACTTTTCATACAATCAGTACTTTAAGATGGCAACATATCCTATGCATCCGGGGGCATTCATGTATCCGTGCATCCGTCTGTCCTTGGCCCTCTGATTTAAATCACACACACCGCATTAAAATCATGTTAATTTGCACTTACACGCCCGCTGCACATCCAACTCACTAAAATATTTATGATAATTCCCTCCAAACGTTTCTCTTTGTTCAAGACAGCCGCAAATCGACGGCGGCTGCCGTCGCCGGCGACAGCAATGGAACGGATACCTTCTAGGCTTCTAGCGCAACGATAGGACGGAACGCAATAAATTTGTACGGAGATGTGCTCACAGTCAAAGACTGCAGTGCATGCATGTTACGAGCCCTTGAGCCGTTCATGGTGGCAACCAGCCGCATGAGTTCTCGCCTTCCGGCGTCGATGCCGAGTGCTTGTTGCCGTCGTCCTCCACAACCGTACCAGAGCAAACCGTGTTGTGATGTTGCTGCCGCCGGCCGTCAAGGCCACCGTTGCAAGCCGTGTTGTGCTGTCGTCGCCGGTCGCCGGCAGGCGGCCGCCGGCCGCCGTGTTGAGTGGTCGTCGATCTGCCATCGCAAGGATCTATCTATACAATGGATCAATTGGAAAGATAATGATTTCCTTTTCAGCGGGCGTATTAATGCAAAATAGCCATGTTTTGTTACTGTGCGTGCGATTAAATCTGAAGGCCCAAAACGGGCGGATGCACGAACCACCCGGATGCATACGATACGTTGCCCTTTAAGATGCCCAAACATATCAAGAAAATCATGAAAATTGTATGTCATCGAGAAGCTTTCAATGAGCCAAAGAAGTAGTTGGGAGGGTGATGCATGTAAAATGCATACATGAACTTTGCATTATATTACTTATATTTCAATCATATTTGCATCATATAAGGGTTATATCATTGTTTTATATTGATTTTGGGAATATTTCATTGTTTCCCTATTTTTCTATAATTAACCCTGCACAGGCAGAAAACCCTATTTTCTATATTTTGATGTTTCAGGGAGCCAAACGACGTCCAAATGACCTGGAAATTTACGAGCACCAGTTTTTGGAAGGAACAAAGCGTGGGAGCGAAGGAAGCGAACAAACGGAGGCCCGAGGGCCAAGTTGAGTGGGCCCACTCGGCCAGATTCCTTGGCCGCGTGGGACCCACCATCTTGGGCCTCGAGGCTCCGTTGCCGTCGATCTTTTTTTCCGAGCCTCCGTCTTGACCTAAAAACGACTATAAAAATAGTCCCCGGCGCCCTTCGGAAAGGAGCGCTGCAGAAATACAGAAACCACGAAACAGAGACCTGGAGTTGTAGATTGGAGGGGGAAAACTCCGGCGGGGTGCTGCCGGCGTGGTCTCCATCTTCTCCAACGACTTCTCCACCGTCTCCATGATGAAGAGGGAGTAGTCCACCCATGGACTATGGGTTTGTGGAAGTAACTTATGTATCTCTCCTCTCTTGAGCTTCACTAATTAGTACCGTATGAGCTGCTGAACATGATTACGGTCATCTATGTAATACCTTTGTGGTGGTTCTTTTTATAAGTTAATATATGTTTGAGATTGCAATAGTTTTGTTTCAGTTATGAAAGTAGATGCACATTATGTACCCCGTTCTTGTTTACTTGTTTTGATCAAGCTTGTGTATGAGAGCGTGTGAGGGGGAACGTGTGCATTAGTTGGAGTAACGGGGGTGGCTAGTGCGGTGAACGTGAGAGAAAGTTTCGCGATCCACTTGGGTGTTTACCTTACTTTGTTGCCTCACTAGGGATAAAGAAAAATACCTTGCTACCGGAGATGTGGGTGTGACCATTGCCACTACTCCATGACTAGATCTAGCATGTTCTTATTTTAACTTCATGTCTTGAAACTTAATGCTATGCTCTGATTTATCTTAATTACTAAGGTGTTATGATTTAGTTCGTATCTTGGTGAAGTATAAGAGAGATTAATAAACAAAAGATCTCTATGTTAGGACGTGATGCCCATATAATTAATAACTTGTTATGAAACCTTTATGTTGCAATCTCATATGTCAATTCTAGTGTTCTATTGTCTACCACTTTATTAAAGAGAGAGTGCATTTGTGAAACCATGAACCCTGGTCCATTTTTAATCATAAGAAACACCTTTCCAACAACTTTTATCCACTTTATATTTCTACCATTTAAAAATCCGAAAATACAAAAATAATTTTACATCTTGCATTCACAATACAAAACCCAAACATATCATCCATCATTGTTTCCACCATCCTTGCATATTTATTTATCATCATTTCATATTTATTTACTGTTTTGCATTCATTTTATTTTGATATCATGCTCACACCTTGTGCTTGACAACCACTTGGTGAGGTTGAGGGCCAAAACAATTTACTTTGTTTTGTAGGTTTTCAAGAGAAGGATAAGATGATAAATCTTTCACTACTGATTCCCCGAGAGTTCGATATTAAACCCTCGAGTCACCCCTCGTGGGGAAAACCGTCTTTCCTATACTATACACTCTGCACTTGGAGTCTCAACCTAACCCATATTCTTTTGACGCAGGTAACTACGTCAAGGGCCATCGGAGGGCCACAGAGCGCCCACATGGTCGGGGGCGCATGGGGCCGCCGTGGCTCCTTTCCACCGTCTTTCGACGCTTATATATATGATTTGTCCCGAAACCCTTCGGGAGGATGAAGTTTCTGAAGTTCTGCAGCCGCAAGTTCCTTATCCGTGAAGATCCAATATGGGGACCTGTTCCGACACCCTGTCGAAGGGGGAATCCACTTCGGATCCATCATCATCAATCTTGATGCCACCATGACGACGTGTAAGTAGTTTCCATTTGGATTACGTGTTCATAGCGGTAGTTAGATGACATTTTAGCTCCTTTTGATTCTTAATACAATTATTTTATGAGTTGTCTTACATGATTAAGATATATATATGATGTAATCCATGTTGTGTTTGTTTGGATATGATTAATTGTCACTTTATAATCAGATCTTTTTATGAATTCTATTGGGATCTATTTGTTTCTTTGCTGCATAATTTGTAGTCATATATGCTCTTCGATTTATTTGTCTATTTTGACTAATTTTGATGGGTAGATCTTGAGAGAGAGTGGTGTATGATAGTGGGTTCAATCTTATATTGATCTATATCCTAGTGAAAGAAAGTGAAAAGGCTTGTAATGTGTTGTTGCCATTGAGGATACAATGATGGTTTCATTACCACACTTGGATGGTTTTGTTATTCTATACATTGTATCATCATGCTTACTGCAATACTTTGTATATTTTAACTTAATACTTTGAGATGCATGTTAGATTTTTGGGTGGATTATTAGTTATAGATGTTGTTGTATTAACAATCTATATTTTTTGAATGTAATGCCTATATGAATCATGCAATTGTTAATGCCTATAATAGGCAACATGTTCATGACTAATAGGCCTAACTCATGATTCTTTACAATTGTTTTGAAACGTTAAGAGAGTAATAGGTAAACATGTTGATAAATGGGTTTGCGTTGAGTAATGAAGATATGTTATTGAAGTGTGTGACCATACTCTTCTACACCAATCATATTAAGTTGGGAATGTACCTAGTATCATTGTATTATGATAGATACTGGTAGAGAGCGATCGTGTGTGGCTAATCACACAAGTTAGGCCGAGGATGCCAACGGGACATTGTCCCGCCACCTCCCGTCCTAGGGGTGAGATGACTGTACTTGCAAGAATAAACTGCTACTAGTTATGCTTGAGTTGTTTATGACTAATGCAAGTTTATTTGTCTTATGCATTTTCAACCTATCCATATTTGCTAGCCTCTTCGGTACCGTGCATTTGCCACTCTCATCTCAAGACATGGTGCAAACTTCATCGATGCATCCAAACCTGTGGAGGGCTTACTTTTGTTTTACTACACATAAACTACCTATCTTTCTCAAAACAATCATCATACCGCCAGTGACGGATTTTCCACAACTATTCCGAAATATATAGCCATGAAACAACCATCGTTACATTACATGACTAGATTTGTTTGTTAATTGTTATTTTGTATTGCATTATCATATGGAGTTGGCATGATGTTTATTTACATGTTACGATAGATCATTGCACATCATAAAGTTTAGTAAATTTTGCTCTATGTGGAGAACCCGAAAAATCTGAAATCACAATTTTCTCTCATGTACGCTCGCAAAATTCACGTGGAGTAGCACTCGACTCCTCCTTGAAAACGATTGGAACCCAACATGTTTTGGTGACTTTTAACATCTTTGTAGTAGGGTTTTTCGGGTCAGGCTAAGCTCATTTTTTTGGGGACTGCTTTTGCTACTCAGAGTTGGGCTCTCTGAAACTGAAATGCTCGCAATAAACTTTCTATGGAATGGACGATCCCAAGCATTCAACTGGCAAAATTCCAGTCATATATATTCATGCAACAATGGCTTCTGGTGGGCAAGAAGGACGAGTAAGCATTGACTCTGGCGGTCGCTAGGATCAGATACCTCGATTCAACTCTCAGAGCACCGTTGTCAGCTCCTCCTTAGTTCCTTCTCCATCTTTTGGTCCCACGTTGAGTCTGTGATGCAATACTGTTAAATTGTGGTGCGTGTGTATGTTTTCTGAACCTTTGACATTGCCGGTTTTTGCTGTATTCATTTAAAATCGGGCTCTTCTCGAGTTTCAGCCTAAGAAAACACAATAAGATAACAAAGATGCCCATCAAGGGAGGTTTTAGAAGTCTGTATCCTCCGCAAACAACTTCATCCATACATTTCTAAAAAAACTCATGCGTATTTGTTTCTCAAAGGACTCTTGCATCTATTTCCTTTACAGAATCCATAATACCCGCTTTTGATACACGCATCAAGTCGAACATTCTTCTTAATAGTTTTTCCCTCTCTTCCATTCCATCTAACCAACTCCCTTAACTGGTCGCTTGTAACTTTCTTTGTACTCATATGTTGGGTTTTATCTTTTCTACCAATAGAAAAGTACATTGCATGATCTAGAGATCTGACTATTGAGGTTAACTGTAACTGTAGAATTCAACTAAGCTAAATAAAAATCCGGTCTTAATTTATTACCATTTTTTGCTAGTTATCATTTTGATTTCTGATCTTCAGCTAGTTTCTCACTGAACGTTGTTGACTCATGTTCTGCAGGCAAGCACAAGCGCTCAATCCATTCTAGCAGTTGCAAATTTGCACTAGCATGGTCAGAAACCAAAATCTGCAAGCCATATGTGGAGAGTTGGCGAGTGATCGCGTATGTAATCAGTGGGTTGCGTCATGTGCATGTGTGCTAGACACGTTGTAAAAATGAATTAAGCTCACTGATCAAAATCAATTGGCTGGACGTATTCTTCTATAAAAATGATACGTCTTCCATGATGTATCCTTAAAAAAAATCTGCAAGCCAACAAGCGGTGAATTAAGCTCAATTAGTTGCTACGGTTCCCCTCACCGTATACCGAAGATAAAAAATTAGTGACAGAATAGTATTGGGGTACCTGTAGTCACTGCTTGCTAAAGATTTTCTTCTGACGGTAGCGCATCAGACAAGGAGACTTCACCAGGGAAGCAACCAGTCTGATGCATGAATGCATGATGATATATAGTAATGTCACACTAGTTGGCTGGAACTGGTTATTTTTTTAGAAATGGGAGTATCGCTCCAGCCTCTGCATCAAAATGATGCACACCGCCGAGTTTTTATTAAAATAAAGGTATACCAGCATCCATAAGTACGAATTATTACAACTCACTGATCACACAACGTGGAAACAAAAATCAGCCAATAAAAGAGGAACATACTATGCATCTATTCTTCTAGCATGACGCCACCCATTCTCGCAGAAGATAGCCCGAATGACCGCCATCATTCGAGTACATCCAGAATCCATAAGATCCTGTTGGGTGTGTTAAAGTAGGAGCAAACACATTTGAATCCAATGGGTAGCTCGGGAGACAAGCTGCAAGAAATAAGGAGTTTGAACTTTATTAAAGACAATATCATTTCGGCAATTCCAAATTGCGCGAAGAAAAGCTGACACGCCAATACGTATCCGTGCTTTAGTACTTTTATCCACCCCATTTAACCAAGACCCAAACATATGCGACACACTTGTCGGAGGTGTTAAGTCTAAAGTAAAATAAATGAGTCTTCAAATGTTTTTAACAAAATGAAAACTATAAATAAATGTTCTATAGACTCTTCTGACGTATCCGTGCTAGACCTGATTAATAGGCCACACATAAACCTCTGACTTGTGTGTTTATCTAAGGCACTTTGGTTGTTGCCGACAATGAGTGATGTAAGTTTAGGACAACACAAATGCACAGCTAGCCATGCAAAAAGGGAATACCCGCGTTGACTTTTTTAGTGGTTGATCGTGCCATCACGACCCTGATTAGCTCAGGTCCTATTCTTCTTGTAGTCGCGGATTTAGTTTGCTCCATGCATTAGTCTTTTAGACTTTTAGTTAACAAACCAAGATGCAGTTCAGAACAAACTTCATGAGAACCACATTTATACCTAAGCTGAAGTTTAACTTATCCCGTATAATTCAGGCATGCATTAAGCTTGAAACATCCCCATTGATGGGGTGTTTATTTATCGGGTCTTAAGATTAATTTCTATAAAAGCGAATTGTTTTGTTTTGGCGAGGCTCAAGAAAACGCCGCCTTGTATGCTGAACTCTTCGGCTGCGAGCAAGGTCAATTTCCTATCAACTATTTGGGTATTCCGATTCATTATCGGAGACTCACAAATGCTGAGTGGAAAAAGGTGGAGGAGAGACTTTAGATACGTTTAAATAGCTGGAAAGGCAAGCTTTTACCCCTCGGTGGAAGATTGGTTCTCATAAACTCCGTACTAACGAACATGGTACTGTATATGATTTCATTCTTCCAATTACCCAAAGGAGTCTTCAAAAGATTGGATTACTTCGGAAGATGGAGTTTGGCAAACCCTTCTTAGGAGGAAGTATGTGGGATCTCAAGCATTATCTCAGATTCTTTGGAAACCTGGCGATTCACACTTCTGGGCAGGCCTTATGGCTACAAAGAAGTTCTTTTTCCCACTAGGCTTTTTCTCAATTACGGATGGATCGGAAATTCGTTTCTGGGAGGATAAATGGCTAGGCCAAGCCACTCTCCGAGAACAATATCCGGCTCTATATAATATTGTACGAAACAAGAGCGACACGATCTCTAAGGTGTTGGGTAACTCCCCACCAAATGTTTCGTTCAGAAGAACTTTAATCGGGACAAGACAAGCATCCTGAAATGCCTTGCTCATCCGTTTGGATTCTGTCCAATTATCGGAAGGTCCAGATAAATTTCAAAGGAATCTTACGAAGAATGGTAAATTCTCAGTTGATTCTATGTATAGAGCTATAATTCTACCCGAAATGCCAGTCGATACTAAGAATAATAACAAAATTTGGAAGATGAAGATCTCGCAAAAAATTAAGGTATTTGCGTGGTATCTTCGTCGAGGAGTAATTCTTACAAAAGATAACCTTGCCAAACGCAATTGGCACGGAAGTAAAAAGTGCGTATTCTATCAACATGACGAGACTATTACACACTTATTCTTTCAGTGCGAGTTTGCTAGATCTATATGGTCAGCCATCCAGATAGGTTCTATCTTATATCCCCCGCGTAGCGTTGCAAACATTTTTGGCAATTGGCTAAACGGGGTGGATCCTAGGTTTAAACTATTCAGTAGGGTGGGAGCGATTGTCGTTATTTGGTCGCTGTGGCTATGTAGAAATGACAAGGTTTTTAACGATAAAAATGCTTCTCTTATGCAGGTTATCTACCGGTGTACGACAACGATACGAGCATGGTCGGCCCTGCAGCGTGTGTTGCACCGAGACTTGTTTTTGGAGGTGACGTTGCGTTTGGAGGCTGCGGCCAGGGAGTTATTCTCCCGGCATGGATGGCAACATAGTCTCCGGATCGACCTACCACCATCTTAGGCGGCTGTACAATTTCTCATTCTGATATGTAATCCGCCTTTTATTTTTCCGACTCGAGTACTGCTGAACTTATGGCTGTGTGCATCCTAGCTATGCAGAGGCCGGGTGTAATGCTTAAAAATTTTAAGTAATAAAATCCCTTTATCAAAAAAAAATCCCCATTGATATCTCAGTCAGCCAACCGACAAATATATACACATGCGGAAAATCACAGGAGTATAATTAATGTTTTCACCTGTAATATGACAATAAACGATCCAAATATTTGGGCTTATTTAATCAATATTTTCTCTTTCAATCAATATTTTCTAGGGATTTTTCAGTTTATGCCTACTGAGGTTGCCCCACTTGCTTAGTTTTCCTCACTTTCCCCACTTCACTTTACCGAGCATCGCAAATGGTCAAACAGGACGTTTTCGTCGGTCAAACTCGTTGCATGTTACTTGGCTGAGTACTGACGAGTGGGACCACTTAAAATGCTTTGACGAGTGGGACCGTTTGAAATGCTCTGACAAGTGGGACCGCTTAAAATGCTCAGACGATCGCTGACAGACGTGACTCGATCGTGGTCTCTCTGACGATTAAAAAGACGTAGTTCCTTCGCATGTTTCACCTGTTTTACGATGATTTAAAAATGATTAAATCATGAACATCATTAATTTGACAAAACCAAAATTGGGAAAACAATATTATTTTCATTACTGTTTCTTCTATAGTACAAATGTTGTTCTTGCAACATTTTTTACAAACTAGACTACTAATACTAGTTCTAATGCTACTGCTAATCCTAGTAGTACTAAATTTTCTGCTTCTTCGACATCTGTTGTACAACATCGTCCTCGTCGACGCGAGTCCTCCTCCTCCTCCTCTCCGTCGGCTTCGTGGTCGTTGTCCCCCTCGTCATTGGTGATGTGGTCGTCGTCGGGGTCAGCCCCCTCCTCCTCGGCCGCTGCCTCCTATTGGGTTGCGTGCATGTGATGAGTCCCAAGTGCAGGAGATCAATTATAGTACCTTTTAATTAGAAAAGGTTGTCGAACCCACGAGGAGCTGAAGGTATTGGTTAGCAAAATTGATAAATAAAACAATAAAAGATGCAAGTGTTTTTGGTATTTTTGGTTGTATAGTTGCAATGCAGAAAATAAACAGTAGCAAGTCAAAGCTCTCAAAGAGAGAAAGCCCAATCCTCTTATGTGCAAGAGGACAAGCTCAAGTGATGTGTAACTTATATGTGGAAAACGTTCCCGAGGGCGGCATGGATATTGCTAGGCATAGAGATTTATTAAACAACACGTTGAATATCTTGTCAAGTTTTAATCTTCTTTGGACGGAGCCATTATTAGGTATAGCTAAATAAATAAACTACAACCCCTTATGATGGATCATGTGGCCAAGTAAATGACTGCACAAGAATTATTAAGACATAAAGTCCCACCATAGCATTACACTCTAAGGTCCCCGATACTAATACCCTCATAATATAACTTCATGATTCGGTCCCAGGTTTACATGTCCTCCAAGTCTCCCTCAATTCATTATACTACGGTGTTCTCCTATGAGCCCATATAGGTGAAGTGTTGTGCAGTCGACGTTCGCACAACACCATCATAGAATCACATAAAAGATAAACTCTTGACAAAATACCAACACATGTTATATATAAATCATTGCCAATTCATCCTATGCCCTCAGGAACATATGGGAACTACTCACAACGTGCAAACATGATAATATTCAGTGGCATAAGTGGTACAACACAATCTGAAAATATAACTTCACCACCAAATAATGACAAGTACTCAATCACAAACATGAATAGTAGCACAAGACAAGTATCTAGGGTATAGCAACTCTCAAACTACGAGGGGACGGAGTGGATCACGGAGATGATGATGGAGATGGTGCTGGTCTTGGTGATGGTGATGGTGTAGAGGCCTCCTCCCACGCCAAGGAGGAGAGGTGATGACGATGACGATGATTTCCCCCTTCTCCGGAGCTCCGGAGCAGCAGGATCTGATCCCCCTCGGAGGAATCAGGAGTTTCGCCGCCGCCGCGGCCTCGGATGGACTTGGAAAAATTAGGGCGTAACTTTTCGGGGAGGACGAAGGCGTCGATAAAAAGCCCCAGGCGAGGAGGTGCCCGAGGCCCCACTTAGTGGGTCCCACGCGGCCAGGTACTTGGGCCGCGTGGGCCCACCCCTTTTGGGCCTCGTGGCTCTCCTCTCTTCGGTCTTCTTCCCTCTGCCTTTCTCTCGACGAAAAACCAGCTGTGTATTTTCCCTTTTATTATTTGGGTTCCTGTAGCTCCTGAAACATTAAAAACAAGAAAAAGGAGGTTTTCTGCCTCCCAGAAATTAAATACCAAAAATAGGGACTTTGTATGAAAGTCCCATAAATCATCTAAAACATGTAAAAACAATGATATAACAATGCAAATAACATTCTAATATGATACTAAAAGTTGTATAAATGATGATATAAAATGCACGTATCAACTCCCCCAAGCTTAAACCTTTACTCGTCCTCGAGTAAGTAAGGACATAGATCATTACATGCATCAATGGACTTATGGTTGATAAATAAATACGAGCATTGTATCATCATCATATTCAGTTGCAATGTAAGATTAATGAACTAAAACTCATACACATGAGGGCAACATAAGTAGAAGCTCTAGCAATCACCCCTTACTTTTGAAAGCAAATAACCATTGTATGTTGGACAATTGAATCATACTATTTTTCACATGCTTTTGCTCTATAATGGCCATAGAGTATTGATGAAAATCTGAATATAAAAGGTGGACACTTTGGAAAGATATATATATGAGTAGAGGTAAAGCATGAATAAGTTTCATCTAACTTCTGAACTTCTCTACTTAAGTTAATGATTGTAATGTGGTAATCCTTGGTGTCAAGCTCTCATTCCCCTATCATAGCATCTTGAATGATTAAGTTTAAAGTGAAAGCAAATATGAGTAATGTGCTTGACAAAGTACAGGTTGAAAGTCTCATGCCCCTTGAATACAAGTACCTACTCCATGTGTTACTCAACTTGGAAAACAAAGCAAGTTCAAGTTAAATATCATTGTAAGTAATAATAGTATCATTAAGAGCGTCAACTGGGGTACCTCTTGTCCCAGGATATGGAACAAGCCCATATCAAAATGACAAGACAAACAAACATAATGAACAATCTCAACACCCTTTTTATTTACCATTGGATAGCTTTTTATTGTAAGGTGTATCACAGAAGGTTCACCATAGCATGTAAGTAAATTTCCACCATGAATGATGCATGGCTTAGATTAGCGGCCCAGGCGTCTCTCTAACCATTTATACAAACTCATTTAAACTCACTTCATTTCCTCATTTATTTCACCCATGGTAAGCATCCATAAACAAAAGTACATGATATCAACTAAATGAGATGATGTGCAATGTTGAAAGCTTGCCATGTGACAGCACATATGAGCTAACTCTCAACCAAAGACATTTGTCAAGCCCACAACATCATAATTTTAATCACAATGGGTCATTTTTATTATGCAATAAAGTAAAGTGTGCATCAAGTTCGTGAGAGCTATATAACCAACTTTTCCCATAACAATCAATAACATAAGCATTTTAATTCAGAGGTATAGATAACACAAATATCATGATAAACATACTCGGAATAGCATAAAGCTAATAGGTAGATATGGTGGACTCACTGGAAAAACTTTGGTTGAAGGTGTTGGAAACAAGTTTTTACTTGTTGGAATTTTTGGGCTAGCAAGAGGGAGAAAGTTGACCATCTAAATGCATGCATGAGTGTCCATAGAACTAACCATTCTCTTTACTCATTTTATAATGGGGTGATTCTACAATTGTCCAACACACTCAAGTTAATTAGTTCAAGGCAAGATGTGACTGAAACTTCTAAATATGCCACGCTCATTTGCATGAGTGTTACCCATAAATCTCCAAACAAGGGAATCATGGATGACACCATACTTTCATATTCATTGATAAACTACAAGATAGAGATACATGATAATGCTCCATGAGCTCACACACGCCTAAGAGATATTGATAACTAAACGATAAAAGCAAAACACACCATGACTAGATAGATATGATAAACTAGTAGAGATAAAGACTAGTGGAACTCCCCCAAGCTTGACGTTCTGCAAGAGCCTTCTTTGCTGCGGCCTCCTCCTTCTCATATTCTTCCTCCCATTCAGCCATCTTCCATGGGAAAGGCCTTCCATCACGGAAAGATGTAGGTGGATCATTGTACCTGAGGGTGGCAGCTGCTGCAATTTTCTTGAAGCGTTCTTCATACTCGCAGTTCTGGTTCTCTACATCCCACATAAAGCATTGGATCTTCTCCATCTTCTCGATGACGTCCTTGTATCTTTCCTCTAGTTCTTCGAGCCTCCCCTTGTACTCTTCAACCTTCTTCTCCAGCTCCAGGTTCATGAAGTGATGAGCATCAAGGCTGCGGTAAACCACAGTGCCATACCTGAAGGTCTTGTCTTCCAGATCACCAGCCTTTCCTCCACCGTACCGGTGGCCTTGGGAGCCTTCACCTCCTCCACGAGCAGCACACCCTCCTTGAAGGTCACGGCCTTCGGTGGAGCCATCACGGAGTTGAGGTAGCGGTTCACAACACCTCCCTTGGGGACTCTCCCCCTCATGGTTGGATCCGGAGCAAGACATGGCTAAACCCTGACAGACAGAAACAGCAAAAGCAAAGATCGCTCGAGAACGCTCGGTGCGAGATTAGATCAACGAAAAGGGGTATATATTGACGGTTTTTAGGTCAAGACGAAGCGTCGGAGTCGAAAACGAGACGGAACGGGACTCCGAGGGGCAAAAGGAGTGGCCCACGCGGCCCAAGATTCTGGCCGCGTGGGACCCCTTGTTTCCTTCCTCGGGTCTCCGCTTCGTCCAGTTTTCTTGTCCCACACGTTAATTTCCATAAAAAATGACTTCCGTAAAATTTTACGCAATTCCGAGAAACTTTCCAACACAAAAGTTACCTATTATTGATTTTGGGTTTCTGAAACTGCAAAATTCTTCGCAATTACCTCCTCCGGTGTCTTTAAATTCAACTCCTCCACCTTTCCGATGAAGCTCTTTCCTGCAATATAATGTTTAAGGCGTTGTCCATTGACTACATGAGGTTTACCTTTCATATCACCGTGAAGACGGATAGCTCCTGAACGGTACACCTCCTGTATCACTAATGGTCCCTGCCACTTTGAAGCTAACTTTCCTGCAGAAAACTTGAAACGAGAATTGTACAATAAAACTTGATCACCTACTTTGAATTCTTTTCTCTTAATTTTCTTGTCATGCCAAATTTTAACTTTCTCTTTAAACATTCTAGCACTTTCATAAGCTTCGTTTCTCCATTCATCAAGTAGGTTTAAATCAAGAATTCTCTTCTCTCCGCAGTCTTAAAATCAAAGTTCAATTGTTTAATAGCCCATCTAGCATTATGTTCTAATTCAACAGGTAAATGACAAGCTTTTCCATAAACCATTCTATAAGGAGACATTCCCATAGGATTTTTAAAAGCAGTTCTATAAGCCCATAATGCATCATTAATTTTAGTTGGCCAATCAGATCTAGACTTATTCACTGTCTTCTCCAAAATGAGTTTAATTTCCCTATTACTTAATTCAACTTGTCCACTTGTTTGAGGGTGATAGGGAGATGCAATTCTATGGTTAACATCATATTTTGCCAATGTTTTTCTAAGAATACCATGCAAGAAATGAGAACCACCATCAGTAATTAAAAACCTAGGAACACCAAACCTGGGGAAAATGATGTCCTTGAGCATCGTCATTGCTGTGGCATGATCTGCACTCTTGGTTGGAATTGCTTCCACCCACTTTGTAACATAATCCACTGCAACCAAAATGTGAGTATGTTTTGTCTTTGACTCTGGGAAAGGCCCCATAAAGTCAAAGCCCCAAACATCAAATGGCTCAAGTGGCAAAGAATAATTCATAGGCATTTCATTTCTCCTACCAATATTTCCTACTCTTTGACATTTATCACAAGATTTAACATATTCAGCACAATCCTTAAATAAAGTAGGCCAATAGAAACCAGATTGTAATACCTTTGCACCTGTACGATCTCCTGCATGATGCCCTCCATAGGACTGTCATGACAATCTCTTATAATAGCCTGTTGTTCATGCTCAGGTACACAACGTCTAATAATACCATCCACACTTTTCTTATAAAGGAAAGGATCATCCCAAAAATAATGTCTAAGATCATAAAAGAATTTCTTTCTTTGTTGA
Source organism: Poa pratensis (assembly GCA_947311845.1). NCBI lineage: Eukaryota > Viridiplantae > Streptophyta > Magnoliopsida > Poales > Poaceae > Poa > Poa pratensis. The sequence goes on from CAMZMU010000094.1 coordinate 35,773,163, forward strand.
AAAGTGAAGTGTGGAGGTAGAACTTACCAACAATAAAATTTGCATAGTTGGCAAACCATGGTGATGCAACTTTAGCACTAGAAACATTAACAATTGCAAGTTGTTCATTAACAAAGCTATCATTAATAGGAATAGGATCATCAGGTATATTTTCCATTCTAGAAAGATGATCAGCTACTTGATTATCTTCCCCTTTCCTATCAACAATGTGTAAATCAAATTCTTGCAATAGAAGTACCCATCTTATTAATCTAGGCTTAGCATCTTTCTTATGCATTAAGTATTTAATGGCAGAATGATCAGTATGCAATGTGACTTTCGAATCAGTAATATAAGGTCTAAACTTGTCACAAGCAAATAGCACTGCTAAAAATTCTTTTCAGTTGTGGCATAATTCCTTTGAGCAGCATCAAGTGTTCTACTAGCATAATAAATGACATTCAGTTTCTTATCAACACGTTGGCCCAAAACAGCCCCAACTGCATAATCACTAGCATCACACATAATTTCAAAAGGCAATTTCCAATCAGGAGGTTGAATAATAGGAGCACTTATTAAAGCATTCTTCAAAATATTAAAGGACTCAATGCAATCATCATTAAAAGAGAAAGGAACATCCTTTTGCAAAAGATTGGTTAGGGTTTTGATATTTTGGAGAAATCTTTAATAAACCTACGATAAAAACCTGCATGCCCAAGAAAACTTCTTATACCTTTGATGTCCCTTGGGTATGGCAGCTTTTCAATAGCTTCTATCTTTGCTGGGTCAACTTCTATTCCTTTTCCAGAAATCTTATGCCCAAGAACAATACCTTCAGTAACCATGAAGTGACACTTCTCCCAGTTTAAAACTAAGTGTTGGTCTTCACAACGCTGCAAAACTTTGTTAAGGTTGAACAAGCAATTATCGAAGGAAGTACCATACACAGAAAAATCATCCATAAAGACTTCCATTATCTTTTCAATATAATCAGCAAATATAGCATTCATGCATCTTTGAAAAGTAGCAGGAGCATTACATAACCGAATGGCATTCTCCTATAAGCAAATGTACCATATGGGCAAGTAAAAGTGGTCTTTTCTTGATCATCCTTATGGACAGGAATTTGTGAGAAACCTGAATAACCATCTAAATAGCAAAAGTGAGAGTGTTTAGATAACCTTTCTAACATTTGATCAATAAATGGCAATGGGTAATGATCTTTACGAGTTGCTTTATTTAACTTCCTGAAATCAATACACATCCTATAACCAACAACAGTACGTTGAGCCACAAGTTCATCCTCATCATTTGGAACAACAGTCATTCCACCCTTTTTAGGAACACAATGAACAGGACTAACCCACTTACTATCAGCTATGGGATAAATGATACCAGCTTCAATAAGTCTTATTACCTCTTTCCTTACCACTTCCTTCATTTTTGGATGGAGACGGCGTTGATAATCAACAACAGGTTTTGCATCCTCTCCAAATTAATTTTATGCATACATAGAGCTGGGCTTATACCTTTAAGATCATCAAGAGAGTATCCAATGGCTGGTCGGTGAGCTTTAAGCACATCAAGTAATTTCTCTTCTTCTTCAGCTGAAAGGTTAGCACTAATAATGACAGGATATATGCTCTTCTCATCCAAATATGCATATTTCAGATTTGTAGGCAAAGGTTTTAATTCAAAGCTAGGATCCCCTTTAGGTGGTGGTAGCACTCCTAAATTATCAGGTGGGATATGCAATTGTAATTGTGGTGGTTGTTGCCATAATATTTGTTCTAAAGCATCCTTTTCCTCATCATTAAATGGTTCATCTTGATTAAGCATATAACGTTCTACAACATCTGTTGAAGCTACAGCTATATGTGCAAGAGTTTCAATTATATCTTCAGAAATTGGCTCTTTCACAACATGTTTATCAGCAAATTTGGAAAAATTGAACTCAAGTTTTTCACCAGCACATTTAATAAACACTTTCTCTTTAGGCAAATTAATTTCAGCACCAACAGTGTTTAAGAAAGGTCTACCAAAAATGATAGGACAAAAAATCTTGAGGACAACCAAGCACAATAAAATCAGCAGGATATTTTATTTTGCCAACCAATACTTCAACATCTCTAACAATTCCAAATGGACTAATATAATCTTTATTAGCAAGTTGAATTGTCATACCTGTCTCTTCCATAATGATAGGATCAATATCAGGCTTGATTTCAAGATAAAGAGAATATGGAATGACACTAATACTTGCTCCAATATCACATAGACCATGATAACTTGAAGTCCCAATAGAGCATGATATAACAGGTTTACCAACTTTGGCCGAATTACCTTTGATGACCTTAGTAGCATCTTCACATAAATAAACATCAACAGGGTCTTCTTCATTTAATTGTTTGATAATTGAAATTTGACTGTTGACTTCCACCTGTTCATAAGGCTGAGAACATCTTCTTTTACTCTTGTTAGTAACAGCAATAAGTAAATTCTCCTTAATTTGGTTTGGATATGGAGGTGGTTCAACATACTCTTCAATTGTCACAGATGACACTGGTTCTGCCTGTTTAATAACTTTAGGAACAACAATAGATTGTTTAACAGGTTCAACATAAACTTCAAAACCACTTTGAGGAACACAGATATGCTCAGCAAAACCTTTAGCTATCTCAATTATAACATAAGGATCAAGATTAAAAGTATCACTCAGATTTTTAAACAACATAGAAGTAGAGAAGTTCTCTACACATGAATATCCATAATCAAAATAGGCTCATTACCTTTATCAAGATCCCAATGACTAGTATTTTCAGAAATAGTTTCCAATAAATTCCTGATAACCCCCAAGAGCAAGGGATCACTGTAGCACCTCTCAATGTGGAAGTAAGGTATCGATCCGCAGGAGCAAGAAGGAAAAGTTATCTATTCCCTACAACTAAAGTGTCACAAGTTTTAGTTGATTATGCACTAAACAAGTTTAGAGAACAAGATGGTTGGTTTGATGGATATACAAGTGTCCCAATCCTCTTCTTTGCAAGAGGACAAGACAAAGGTAGTAGCAAGTGAAAGCTCTCAAAGAGAGAAAGCCCAATCCTCTATGTAGCAAGAGGACAAGCTCAAGTGTGTGTTTCTTATAGAACAATGGACATGGTTCATGGGTTCACTTAATCCTCTCTCTCTCATCTACGGTGATCATCATGTTATAGATAAAGTACACACAATTGTCATGTTTTAATGGTAGCTTTTTATGACGGCTATATGTCCTAAAACACATAGTTGAAAGAAATACTCATTTGTGTTGCTAGGTCACCCCTCGTAAGGCTAGCGTGGTTTCTCTCACTCCCACATCATACTCTTTCTTTTTACCCCCGGATAAAGGATGTTGGGCGGTACTGTGTCACTCAATACCTATGCCGTGTCACATCGGCTATCCCGTACCCACATACATCATACTTCTTAAAGAACAATATTCTATCAAAGCATGACAAGTCATAAAAGCTCCAACACAACGGTAAATGCATAACAAAACATCTCACACCACAATATTCACCACAAAGGTATTACATAGATGACCGTAATCATGTTCAGCAGCTCATACGGTACTAATTAGTGAAGCTCAAGAGAGAGGAGAGATACAAAAGTTACCACCACAAACCCTAGTCCAGGGGGTGGACTACTCCCCCTTGATCATGGTGATGATGGTGAAGAAGTTCTTGCTGTAGATGTTGATGATGAACACGCCGGAGGGGGGTGGAGCCCTCCGGAGGCGATTCCGGCGGCGTTTCCCCCCTCCGATCTTCTCCGGCGGCAGCCTTCTGACTCTCTGTTTCGTGGTTCTGTGTTTCTCCGCCGCCTCCTTCCAGAGAACAGTGGGGGACAATTTTTATAGGCGTTTTTAGGTCACGACTAGGTCGGTGGAGCAAAGATCGACGGCGGCGGAGCCTCGAGGACCAAACGAGGTGGTCCCACGCGGCCAAGATTTTAGGCCGCGTGGGGCCCTCTCATTTCCCGCTGGTTGGGCTTCTGGCCTTCATTTTGAGCCCATTGCGTTCGTCTCGAAAATTCTGAAGCGTGCTCTCTGACCTTGCCCTTTTTGAGTCCCGAAGCTTCCGGAAAGTCTGAAACACTAAAAAAGACGTTTTCTGGAAAAGAGGGTTAATTCCAAATAAATGGGAAAACTATGAAGTATTCTCAAAATCATTATAAAACATTGATATAACCCTTATATGATGCAAATATGATTGGAATATGAGTAAATAAAGTGCAAAGTTCATGTATGCATTTTACATGCATCAACATCCTCAAGCTTAACCCATGCTCGTCCTCGAGTATGAAGGTGATAAAACTAACATGGACTTTGCAATTTAATACTAACAATGGATATCAAAGATGATTACAATTGCTACATAAAGTCAAATGATTCATTCTTCAAAGGAGTAGCAATATGCAAGATAGTTTATGAAGTGATATCAAGTATTCAAGACAAGGATGTTCATTGATAGCTCACAAAGTGTAACATAGAAGCAAGTAATATGGACCACATGTATGCATAATGATAAGTAAGAACATCCTACAATGGTCATAGAGTGTAGATGAAAATCTGAATATATTTGGTGGACACTTTGGAAAGATGTATATGTGAGTAGAGGTAAAGCATGCATAAGTTTCATCCAACTTCCAAACTCTTCTACTTAAGTTAATGATTGCAATAAGGTATTCATTGGTGTCAAGCTCTCATTGCCCCTATCATAGCATCTTGAATGATTAAAGTTTAATGTGAAACAAATATGAGTAGTGTGCTTGACAAAGTAAAGGTTGGATGTCTCATGCCCCTTGAATACAAGTACCTACACCATGAGTTACTCAACTTGGGAAACAAAGCAAGTTCAAGTTAAAAGTCATTGCAAGTAATAAAAGCATCATAAAGAGTTACTACCGGGGTACCTCTTGTCCCAGGATATGGAACAAGCCCATATCAAAATGACAAGACAAACAAACAAAATGAACAACCTCAACACCCTTTTTATTTACCATTGGAATAGCTTTTTATTGTAAGGTGTATCACAGACGGTTCACCATAGTATGTAAGTAAATTTCCACCATGAATTATGCATGGCTTAGATTAGCGGCCCGGTGAGTCTCTCTAGCCATTTATACTTACTCATTAAACTCACTAAGTTTCCACATTCATTTCATCATGATAGGCATCCATAAACAAAAGTACATGACATCAACTAAATATAAATAAGTGCAATGTTGAAAGCTTGCCATGTGACAGCACATATGGGCTAACTCCCAACCAAGACTATTGTCAAGCTCATAACTTCATAATTTTAATCACAATGGTTCAGGTTTATTAAGTGCAATAAAAGTAAAGTGTGCATCAAGTTCGTGAGAGCTATATAACCAACTTTTTCCATCACAATCAAATTCGGAGGTATAGATAACACAAATATCATGATGAACATACTCGGAATAGCATATAGCTAGTAGGTAGATATGGTGGACTCACTGGAATAACTTTGGTTGAAGGTGTTGGAAACAAGTTTTGACTTGTTGGAATGTTTGGGCTAGCAAAAGGGAGAAAGTTGACTTGTTGGAATGTTTGGGCTATCAATATAAGTTTCCTCGTAAGATCATGACAAGGATTCTTGCGAAGGAGTTCCTTTAACCTCCCCCAAACTTGAGTAATACTCTCTCCCAGATGTGGCCAGAAATTAAATATATAGCAGCGGTTCTCATAAGCTTCTTTAGGAGTAAAATATTTAAGAAAGAAAACCTTCCTCAAGATATTCCATTCAATAGCAACCTATTCATCAAGAGACCTGTACCAATCACGAGCGTTACCATATAAAGACAAATATAATAACTTCCTTTTTACCTGATCTTCAGAAATACCAGGAAGTCTAAATAAATCACATATATCTTCAATAAACTCCATGTGTTCACGTGCAGACTTAGTTCCATCACCTGTAAATGGATTTTTCATAACTCTTTTAACATGACCAACGGGAATTTTAAATCCCACTTTAGGTATCTTAGACACAGTAGTTTCAACCACTTTAGGAGTAGTGGCATAAGCACTGTCATATAGAGCAAGATGCAGCGAGGAACGATTCACAAATGCCATAGTAACAATGAGATAGAGCAGTAAATAAAATTCAGCTTTCAAGTTTCCTTACCAAACTTCTTACCAATAACGCTACGCTCCCCGGCAACGGCGCCAGAAAAGTGTCTTGATGACTCCCAAGTGCAGGAGATCAATTGTAGTACCTTTCAATTAGAAAAGGTTGTCGAACCCACGAGGAGCTGAAGGTATTGGTTAGCAAGATTGATAAATAAAACAATAAAAGATGCAAGTGTTTTTGGTATTTTTGGTTGTATAGTTGCAATGCAGAAAATAAACAGTAGCAAGTCAAAGCTCTCAAAGAGAGAAAGCCCAATCCTCTTATGTGCAAGAGGACAAGCTCAAGTGATGTGTAACTTATATGTGGAAAACGTTCCCGAGGGCGGCATGGATATTGCTAGGCATAGAGATTTATTAAACAACACGTTGAATATCTTGTCAAGTTTTAATCTTCTTTGGACGGAGCCATTATTAGGTACAGCTAAATAAATAAACTACAACCCTTATGATGGATCATGTGGCCAAGTAAATGACTGCACAAGAATTATTAAGACATAAAGTCCCACCATAGCATTACACTCTAAGGTCCCCGATACTAATACCCTCATAATATAACTTCATGATTCGGTCCTAGGTTTACATGTCCTCCCAAGTCTCCCTCAATTCATTATACTACGATGTTCTCCTATGAGCCCATATAGGTGAAGTGTTGTGCAGTCGACGTTCGCACAACACCATCATAGAATCACATAAAAGATAAACTCTTGTCAAAATACCAACACATGTTATATATAAATCATTGCCAATTCATCCTATGCCCTCAGGAACATATGGGAACTACTCACAATGTGCAAACATGATAATATTCAGTGGCATAAGTGGTACAACACAATCTGAAAATATAACTTCACCACCAAATAATGACAAGTACTCAATCACAAACATGAATAGTAGCACAAGACAAGTATCTAGGGTATAGCAACTCTCAAACTACGAGGGGGGCGGAGTGGATCACGGAGATGATGATGGAGATGGTGCTGGTCTTGGTGATGGTGTAGAGGCCTCCTCCCACGCCAAGGAGGAGAGGTGATGACGATGACGATGATTTCCTCTTCTCCGGAGCTCCGGAGCAGCAGGATCTGACCCCCCTCGGAAGGAATCAGGAGTTTCGCCGCCGCCGCGTTCTCGGATGGACTTGGAAAAATTAGGGCGTAACTTTTCGGGGAGGACGAAGGCGTCGATAAAAAGCCCCAGGCGAGGAGGTGCCCGAGGCCCCACTTAGTGGGTCCCACGCGGCCAGGTACTTGGGCCGCGTGGGCCCACCCCTTTTGGGCCTCGTGGCTCTCCTCTCTTCGGTCTTCTTCCCTCTGCCTTTCTCTCGACGAAAAACCAGCTGTGTATTTTCCCTTTTATTATTTGGGTTCCTGTAGCTCCTGAAACATTAAAAACAAGAAAAAGGAGGTTTTCTGCCTCCCTAAAATAAAATACCAAAAATAGGGACTTTGTATGAAAGTCCCATAAATCATCTAAAACATGTAAAAATAATGATATAACAATGCAAATAACATTCTAATATGATACTAAAAGTTGTATAAATGATGATATAAAATGCACGTATCAGCATGGAAAACAAAATTTTTGCCACAACTTACAACAACCTCCAAGATCTACTATGAAGATACAAGTGACAAGACATGCATATTTGATCCAACTGTAAATCATTACCGACACCGTGAAGCGAAACAGATGTCGATGACGACGTTGATGAAGCTTGTGGAAGAACTCCCTCAGCTAAGCCTAGCCGATAGAATGTCGTAGACTCCGCGCGTTTCTCCTTGATCCAACAGAGTGAGATAGAGTCAACCGTTTCTCAACGGATCACCACTTTGAGTTTCGCACACATACATCGGATCTAGTCCAGCAGGGCTTCGCTGTCCACAGTTGAAGCACTCACCGCTGGTGTATATAAAGGTGGAGATTTTAACACATGAGAAGGATAAGAGAGAGATTAGATCTAGATCTAATCTAATCGGAGAGAGGGATCCTCTAATCCAACTAGAAGAGATCTAAACTTGTCTCTCCAAAGAAGAGGGGGTGGGGTTTATATAGGAGGCCTTGGGGTTGGGGAAGGGGAAAGACTTCCCCTAGACCAAGTCAGTTTGGGAGGCTTGGGGGAGGGGAAACCCTCCCCTTTTGGTGCGCCGGCCCTAGGGAGGAGGAGGAGTTCTCCTCCAACTCCTCCTCCCAAACCGCCTCCCCCCATGGGCCCTAGGCCCATTAGGGTTTAGCCAAGGGGGAATTTCCTCCCTTTATGCGGTTTGGCCCACGACCTCCACTTGGTGGTGCGGCTGCCTTGGTGGGCCACTAGGGCCCACTAGGCAGCCCCAAGGTGGGCTCCTTTTTATTTTTATTTATTTATTAATTAAATTAATTAATATTTAATTAAATAATATTTTGTCTAATTAATTTTTATTTGAATATTTCCTTTTATAGAATATTTCCCGAATTAATTACTTATCATATAAAACACTTTTACATGATCCGGGACACCCAGTGTCCGCAGACAAAATACTCCGGATAAATATTTCCCTCTTATATAAGGGCTATTTTTCGAATTGCCCTCAGAGGCCTCCATCTACACAGTTTTGCCCCTAGCTGCGAATGGTGCTCAGTTTTGACCTTTCTTCGTGCGTAGGTACTATGGCGAGGCCAAACGGCCAGTCTAAAGTCCATTCCGTTAACTCTTGACGAGTGGGACCGACATGTCATATATTTGATAATTTTAGATAACAATTTTTTGACATGTTTAAATTTCTGACAGGGGACCCACATGTCAGAGATTTAAAGAACTTCTGGAAAAAAATGTGGATGATGTCAATGGAGGTCTGAAATTATATTCATAATTGTTAATAGCAATTATTAGCAGTGCTTAATACTGGTCTTTAACAATGGTTAGCCTCATAATTGTTACTAGCCGTGCTTAATAGTTAATACGACCGTGCCCAAACACCTGCGCCGCCGCCGCACGGCAAGGGCCAGCCTGCCGCCGCACGGCCATGGCCAGTCTACCATCGCCATCTGACCTCCTGCTTCATACCATGGGTGGATATTCTCCTGATCTTCCGTGCTAGTGTCGTCACTAGGCACGTTCTTGTCCTGAAACCACTCGCCGGCCATTTTGTTGCGGACAATTTTTTTTATAAGATTTGGAGAAAACTTTGGTTAACCGCAATGGCAATGGGGCCTTCTTATTGCGCAGAAGCAGTGCACTATGTTATCCATGGTGGAACAATTAAACACATCAAGGAGATCCGAAGCGCATTGAAACCGTCTGCGGAAGTACATAGAAGGAAACTTTACTCAACAACCTCGTTTTTTCCCAGATTTTTTTTGACAAAACATGACATTAACCATTTATCCGCCATGATATCAAAATGCGACCTCATGTTCAGTTGAAATGATAGGAAAACAACTGCAATATTCACCGTGTCATCAAGACATGTCACAACCATGCATCTTGACCCGTGGTGTACATCTGTCGAACAATTGACGTTCAATTACGGTTTGGTCAAATTAACTGCAGTTGAAAATAATGTGATCCATCTAGACACGTCACAACCATGTTGTACGTGAACTGGCGCGATAAGTCGATGTTTACGTGCATACCTTCATACGTGCATTTGTGCCATGCCATGGAGCGCGGTCTGGACGCGAACTGGCACGCAAACTGGCACCCACAACACACGCTTTGGGACACTGAATTTAAAATAATATTGCAATATACTAATACACTAAATCTGCAGGATTTCCGTATTTTTTTTAAAAAATCTCAATTTATGTGATTTTTCTCCAAACAGGGTCAAAATTGGCCGCACGACCATTCATAGCCAAGGTGTGAATTTTTGATTTTTTTTGTGGTATTGTGTAGAATGATGCTATACTACGTTCTTATGTTTTTTTCTATGATTTTGGGATCAAGCTATAACACACTTGTAGTTAAAATTTCATTTAATAGCGGTAAATCCAATTCAACTCGTTTACTGGATGGAATATGGCTAAAAAACTCAAAAGTTCAAAATATTCAGCTATTATGTCTCCAATATGATATACTTTGTGTGAAAATTGTGAAACTCTAATTTGCATTCTTATTTGGGGTACCTGCTTCACAAAAAATCAGAATTTTGACAATAAAAACTATGAAAAAGTTTCAACTTTTCTTGAATATTTCTTCAGCAATACTTTTCACAATGTCAAAACCCATGTTTGTGACGGGTTTGGTATTGGTAGAAATAACTTAGCCATGCATATGGTCATGAAATTGGTCATCTAGCTTGAAAGCCATGAATCTTCTGTCCATTTTGCGAAGACTTTTTTTAGAAACCGTCATATTGCAAGTTTATGCATTTTGATTGATATTTGTACACTAAAAAGGAATATCCCCGCATGATTTTCATTTTTTATGAATTTTTCTACGTGACGGTTCAAGGTAGGTATTGAATTTTTCAAAAAGAAAATCGTGCTATTGTGTAAAATCGTGGTATACGATTTGTGTGATTTTTCTGTAATTTTGGAACGAAACTACATGGCACTTGTAAATCCCATTAAACTCATTTAATGATGGAATATGGCTAAAAGCTCAAAAATTTCAAAATATTCAGGGATTATGCTTCCAATATGATATACTTTGTGTGAAAATTGTGATAATGCATAAAAACATAACCCCTTAATTTCTGGGGCAAATATGAGCGAATGTGATTTCCCCCTAGATTCATGGGGTCATCTACCCCAGTGCTACATTCAGAGTTTATAAATTGGTCGTACACACTGTAAACTAGCGAGTGGGAGTAAACATCCCACCCTGTATGACTCCACCACTAGCACAAGAGACCATGCATTAAAACTAGAGAGTGTCAATGCCACATTCGGGGTATATAAACCTGTTCTAGTGATGTGGGAGTAAATTAAATAGTTATCATGATTTAATCATCAAATTATATTAGTAACAAACCAAACTCAGATATACCAAACTGGTCAGGGTGGTATATCTGCTTGTTGTAGGTGTGCCGTGGTTGCTTTTGCTTGTTTGATGTATACTTCTGACCAAACATTTATTGAATAAATTAACAAAAAATGCTGTATGGATTATTTCGACGCAAATGTCGGTGGTCTCAAACTTGTTTTCGAAAAAAGGCTAGCACACAGAAATTGGTGTTAATTGTCCGGTGGTGTTTAGACACTAGGCTTTGTAATCTTTTGAGTTTCAAAAGTATGCAGTTTGTTGTCTTTTTCGACTAGCGATTATAGGAGAACGTAACATATTTGGATGGTGTTCATCTCATGACGCAAAGACCGGAGAGATACCTCTTCCATTATCTAAGTTTTTTTTGTATTTGTAGATAACAATTCTTGAATATCTTGGGGAGACATTTCTTGCCTTTTTGGATCAAACATATTATAGGTTAGTTATTTTAATTTATTTTCCAGCTGGCATATAGCATGGGTGATCGGTCCTTCTACAAAAAGTCGTGCTTAAGTTCCTAACTAACCGAACTACTTTTTGAGCGAACAAAAGGTCAAGAAAGCACTGGAGGAGTGGTGCAGACTATGCATCTCGTAATTCCTAGTTTTTTTCCTGTGGCTGCACTGATTTTTCTTGGACAAACCATCTATTGATCTCGTACCACCACACGGTCTTGCTTCTATATCGACTGTCCTCTCTGTTCGATCATGCTCGAGACTTTGGACTGTTAAGTCTAAGTGTGGATTGTCTACCTTTTCTATCAGTTTATAGTTAATACTCTTGATTGTGTTGGGTAGTAAATGGTATCAGAATCCAGAGTCTCGAGTTAGAGTACCGACCTTCGTTGTTTATTAAAAATTGATCCTAGCTCCCTTTTGTGTCCAGTATAGTACTCTTGAGTCATTCGTGAGTTTCTCGCGCCGCCGTTCTGTCTCCTCCGGTTTGCACGTATTGGCCTCTCCAAATCACACGTGAGAGGGGTGTTACAATATATGTAGATTGCACTAGTTTTTTCCATCAGTTCAGATTTTTGATTGCATTGGCTAGTACATGAAATTTGACATATTTAACCTGTTTGAATGCCATTTGGCAATATGATTAGTGAGGCATAATCGGCACATGTAATTTGTTTTCAGCCCTAGGTTTCTAGCTCTTTCACTTTCTATGTGAGTATATTTGACTTGGAACTACGCTACTTTGCAATAAATTAATGAGGCTGTGTGCATCAATTGGTACAGAGACAGGGGCTCCGCTCTCCTTTTTTTAAAAAAATGGGACTATAATTGAGAAATAAATAACTAGGCACAAACTTGATCGTCCTAGAAATATGATAACCGTGTGAAAAATATAGAGCTAGTTACTCCTAAAGGTTTTTCTCCCGCTCAATAACTTTTCATTCTTATTATCACCAGACGTCTTACAGAAGATTGTTTACATCAGCGTTGTGAAGTCTTTAGAGAGATGGAGGCAATCACAACGAAAAAGTTGAGGTCTGTAGGGGGGAGGGTGGGATAGGTGATCTGGAGAGACTATCTTATGCGTTGCGTGCATGGGCCGCCAGTTAATCAACCCAGCTGCATGGAAACGATTCAACAATGACGTAGCCGTTCACAAAGCGGGTGGGGAAATAATCTTTTGAAACGATCGTGCGACGCTGCTGCTGACCTTTGATCGATCGGTCTCTCTCTGGTTAGTTCTTCTGTTCCTGTGAAGGCGCTTGACAAGAGCCGTTCAGCAGTCTGTTCCTTCACCTTGACTCCACTCCAAGCATATATCTCTGTGGGCAGAGGCCAAACGGCTTCACGACAACCCAGCGTGAACTCAGCTAATCATCCTTATATATAGTATGTGTGCGCGGAATGTATACATGTGAAAAGAAATGTGTCATCTAATGCGTCACATCACCTAATCAACCCGGCAGCAACCTGCAACCGTGCACGTAGTCGACATCTATTGGCTTCTAAATTAGCTCTGACATGGCATACGTGCATTTACGATTAGGCTACTTATACAAATCTTATTGGGTTAAGCCGCTTGTGCATATTGAAAATTTAACTTTACCGGTTAAGTTGTTTTAATTTGGTCATCTGCAACCGTTCGCTCTCAAGACGTAACGAGCAAACGGTTCATTATAATTTGATTGCGAGGAAAAAGAGGGTGGAGGAGCGAAGCATAGGGAGAAAATTCACCGGGACGATGACAGATCGATGGTCTTCTTATGGATTTCATTGTGTCGTTGCTGCATGGCTGGAGGGTGGTCTCAGTGGGCCGGCTATTGTCTCTGGCGTGTCAGCCACCGTCACAATGAAGCGGGAGGAGGAGGGGACAGTGGTGAGAGGAGGCTCGAATTCACAATGGCGCGTGGTGACGAGGAGGAAGAAGTGGGTGAGAGAGGGAGTTGGGGCAGTCAGACTGTAGATGAGATAGAAGACAGAGGCAAAGAGGTGTTCACTCCCTAAGGAAATGGGATGAACAATCACGCCTCAGAGATGCTCGATAACTACCTTTCTTATTTAGGCCACAAGTAGTTTTATTTTTGCATTGCAGAACATAGAGAAAACAAAAGGTGAAAGAAGACAAGGATGTCCATTTGATAACAACATACAAGTGCAGTTTGCATGCACCTTATAAAAGAAGTGGTGAAATGCGCACTTCATCACTCCACGCGGGCTACACGGCAGGGCCCCAGTCCACTGAACACTGCCACCCCACCTCTAATCCCCTCGCCGCGGCCTAAGGGCGCCGCTGGGCAAAGTACATGCCGAGGAGGCGGCTGGGGCCGGGGGGGTTGTTCGATAGTGCAGTGCGTGCCATGGCGGGGGGGGGGGGGGGGGGGGGGGGTGGGTCTGACGGCAAGATTGATCGAATCTAGAATGGAGCAGATATGCTAGGCGGGAGGCTGAAGTGGCATGGCGGTGCAGTCCGGCAGCGCACGCTATTCTGAAGTCGGCACGATGACGCTGTTAAGGATAACAGCGATGTCAGGGAGATGGCGACGATTGTCGTCACGATTGCCGGGCATCGGGACCCGGAAGTTATGACAATGGTGCTTCGTGTCATGTGTGTTACAAAGGAGTGTTGGAGTGGGGTGCTCTTGGTGGTCAATGAAGGAAGCGCAAGTCGTAGCACACATAACTCTATGTTTGGATTCTAAGTTCTCCAGGTCTACAAGCTTTTTCTATGGGAGAAGAAGAGAGTCAGACGAAAGCCTATCCTCGATCTTATGTCGGTACTATCAGTGACGGCATCTTAGTGCATCGCTCCCTTGTTAAAGGCATCAGCAGGAGCTCCACACTTACTCCCTACGCAAGAAAGGCATGGTTTCTCTATGTGAAAACTCAAGCTTTGGTTGGCTGAAGTGGGTAATGGCGGTGTTTTCTCCGATTCCCTCCTCAAGGCATCTCTGTGGAGAGTCGGTATGTGGACGTTATGTGGAGATCCTCCCGCGTTAGGGTTGGTAGATGCCAGCAGCATGTCCGGATGGTTGGTGTACGCCGAGGCGACGGTCTCAGGAAGTGATTCGACTGTGGATCTTTGGGGCAGGATAACAATGCCACGTTATTTGAGTGTCAATCATGTGACACTAGTGCGGCGGGGTTATCGGCCCGGTCAACGCGCCTAGAGGACGTGGAATTGTATGGCAGAGTGGAATCCATGGATGTGTTGATGCGACGGCCGTAGTATGTGGGTGATGATATTTGTGTTGATCGGGCTACAGGTAAATTGGTTGTGCAACGTTGCAACTCTAGTTTGAGTTGTGCTATGTCTGGCTAGCGGCCTCGGAAGGAGGTATCGACTGATTGTGTAGGACACGCGTGAGCGGTGGAGGTAGGCTGTGGCCACCGATAGTTTATAATCTTCAATGGTATTGACCTTCTATCGTGTAGGCGATGAGGTTGCCTTCGATGTGGGAGGACTGGTGGAGTGTTTGCTTCTTCACCTTCGTTGTGGAGTCTCGGGTGTGTTACTCCCATAGCAGTCACGACTTCTTGTCTCCGGCGGTGCGAAATCTGTTTGTTTGGTTGTGCAGAAGAGTGAGGAGTCTGCTGCCCCCGCAACAATCACGAGTGATTCTCTTTTGTTTGTTTTTGTTTGTGGGGTTTGGCGCCGTCGACGAGAATGGACCTGGTCATAGGTGTATCGGTTTTTGACTGGTTTTTCATAATTAACTGGGCAACATTCTTCTTCTTAAATCTTAACCAATGAACCAGACAAAGCTTATGTCTCGCGTTTCAAAAGATAACAACATGTAACTTAATTTCGATAGCAACATACAGTTATAGGCACATGCCGCACATCACAACAATTGTAAACTGAAATATAGTCAGCTAAACCAAGTAGACAAATCTCTACTATATAATATCGTTAACCGTGTCTGTGGTACGTCGCCGTATATTTTTCAGTTTAGCCCTTCAGGTTTGGGAAAATCAACCCGCACTCCGTCCTGGTTCGTGGCGCCGTTGTTATAATTTAGCCCCTTCATTATTTCGAAATTAAACCGCAGTACCTAATCCCAAACACACGGAACAGTCGCTGCTGCCTATTCTCTCGCTCGCGACGGACGCCGCCACTGCTTCCGGCCAGCCTCCGGCCGGCGAGCACAGCCTCCCTCCTCTCCTCCGGTCCTCCCTACGCATCTCTCCCATCACGGCCTCCTCTCCGGTGCCCCGAGCCGCCAAACTTGCAAGGTCCTCTCCAGGAGCATCTCAACGGGTGCGTACATCTGGGGTTAGGCCCCGCCGCCATATCCGTTGACGCCGGCCGCCGCACTCCCTGGACTCTGCGCCGCCGGCCGGATCCAGGCCGCGCGGCCGCCCTGAGCTCTGACAGCTTTGCCTCCCGCCGCACGCATGCCCGGTAATCTCCACCGCCTGTCGGCCACACGTCCCGAGCTCTCCGCCAAGCTCTGCAGCCGATCAACTGCATCATCAATCTTGTAAGCGCAGGCCCTGGAAGAACTGATAATGTTGGAATCTGAAGAAACAGAGAATTCTTATTAGCTAGGTGCGGAGGCCGCTCAAGACGCGCCGGAGCAAATCGAGAACGTCGACCAAAACTTCTATGCCTTCAAGAACGAGCACACATGTAAGTACTTCATTGCATTTGCTTTGCCCCATGATTTGTTTTGTACCATTGGTAACGAGGTTACAACTGAACTTAATTCAATTGAAGTTGTTTGAACTGAACTGATGCAGTGTACTCTGAACTAAACTGTATATGCAGCGGAGATGAGCATCTTGTACAAAAGAAAGGAGGGAGCTTCAGGCTCATCATCCCCGTACGCGGCTGGGATTCAACGAGAAGAGCAGGACGACCACGTCGGCAAGGAGACCGGTGTCAGGTAAGAAAGCTAAGATTGTTTACCTATTTTTGCTTTCGATTTATGAAAAAATAGATAAAAACCCTTTCAGGTTTAAATCATTCAGACAAAAAACCATAACATTAAGGACGAGTCAAGATGGGGTCCTCAAGTTTCAGCTACGTACCTGGTTTTCTCGTACTGATGTGTTCTCTTGTCGACGTGAAGCCAATAGTGTAGCTCATGAGCTAGCCAAGCTTGGCAATTTTTGTAATGTGAATGAAGCCTCTGTGTGGGAGGATGATGTACCGGCACATGTTGCCATGGTTGTAATGGGCGATATGCCCCTGGTTTAAGTAATAAAGTGTGTGCTTATTTCAAAAAAAAAAAAATGGGGTCCTCAAGTTAGGTAATCAGTTATTTTCTACCTTGATTTTCTCAGCTTACACCGCATTTTTTCTTGCTGTCAGAAACGTGTTATCTCTTTGTTACCATCAGAAAATATGGAGACACAAGAACTGTAATTTCAGTATGTGCATCTTACATTATTTGTCATCTAGAAATTTAATTGTCCACTCATGTAAGTGACAACCATTTCAGTGTTTCACTTACAAATCAGACATATATCGGGTCATCATGTCTCGAGTTACATGGGGGCCACTTCATAGATCTCCTAAGTTTAAGCAAGATGCTCAATGGATGGCAAGACCAGATATGACAATGCTAGAACAATAACAAATACAGAAAATGGAATTGTAAGGAAGGCGGGATGAGAAGTATAACGCTATGTCTTCTTACAAGGTGACACGAGTGCTAAATATGTGGTAGAGAAAACTATTTGTCAAGGTTGACAAAATATTCTGAATTTTTATTGTCTAAATCTCAATCAGCCCGTAGCAACGCACGGGCACATTTGCTAGTACTAATAGTATCCCTCAATACCTTCGAGCGGGACAAGAACCATGCTATGCTCCAGTCCGGCCTCGAACTAAATTTTGTATTTCCTTGCGTGCGCAGACCACCAAGACACGTACATCGCCAGAAACCGCTGCAAGTTCTCACTAGAAAAAGCAGAGCAATCCACATATAACGAGACAAAACCCCACAAGTAGGGGGACAAAGATCACAAGCACTGAAGCATACACCAACCACTATAAAAGCAAGCAACGCCTTGTCCTCCTGGTGGCGGCCACCACCATTTGAAGCTAGAAGAAGAACAACAAGGAGAAGCCCACACGGCAAGTTAACAATGGGGAGGTCTCCTCTCTGCGACGAGAGCGGACTCCTCAAGAAGGGCCCGTGGACGCCGGAGGAGGACGAGAAGCTGCTCCAGTTCATCCAGAAAAACGGCCGTGGCAGCTGGAGGAACCTCCCGAGGCTTGCTGGTACAGTTCACCTTCTAGGACGACGATCAAGTTTGTGTATGAGATTGTATTCAAACAGTTGTAGTCCCTTGATTGAACACCTGGTATTTATGTATGAAATTGCAGGGCTGAACAGATGTGGCAAGAGCTGCCGGCTTAGGTGGACCAACTACCTGAGGCCGGACATCAAGAGGGGCAAGTTCTCCCAGGACGAGGAGCAGACCATCCTCCACCTCCACTCCCTCCTCGGCAACAAGTAGGTCGCCGTAGCCCATGCTTACAGTACACCAATCAATGCGTCACTCGAACTCCATTGATCTGAACGCACGAATTGCTCACCTAGTGCTGTCACCTGATCAGGTGGTCGGCGATCGCGACGCACCTGCCGGGGCGGACGGACAACGAGATCAAGAACTTCTGGAACACGCACCTCAAGAAGCGGCTCATCCAGATGGGCTTCGACCCCATGACGCACCGCCCGCGGACCGACTTCTTCGACGCGCTGCCGCAGCTCGTCGCGCTCGCGGCGCTCCGGGACCAGCTCGGTGCTGCCGCCGTCGAAACCTCGGCGACGGCGCAGCTGCAGAGCGCCGGTGCCGACGTGGTGCCCTTCCTGCAGGCCGCAAAGCTCCAGTACCTGCAGTGCCTCCTCCAGTCCGCGGCCACCACAATTGCCTCGGCCTCAGCGGGCTCCAGCGCCGTCTCGGCGTCTGACGTCCAAGCGGCTCTTGTTGGCGCCGCCGCATGCTCACCGCAGGGCACGTCGGCGGCTGATGCTGCTGCCTCAGCGTCAACGGCCGGCGATCAACAGATGTCGTGCACGTTTTCCGAGGCGCATCATGTCGCTGTTAGCGACGACCTCCTCCTCGGCTGTGGCGCCGCCGGTGTCTTCGATAACTACTGCCACGGTGGCTCGCTGCCTCCCCTCGCCGATCTATCCGACGCCACGGACGGCCGGTGCAGCGCAACGGCTTCGTCCAGCTTCGGTGGCGGCGCGAGCAGCCCTCTCCCTGGCCGGAGTTTTTCCCCGAGGACGACCCCTTCATCACTGATTTCCTCTGACGCCCTAACACAACACACTCTATACGTGCGCGGGTACAAGCAGTCAAACACACGTTCTTATGCGCTTATCATCAATCGATCTGTAAATTGTGCAGTACACATACATGCTTGCATGGCCTACGTATAAAAAAAACATCTGATGCAGTTTTCTCCAAGTAGCTAGTCAGAGTATGACTTTGTTGTTGAAAATAAAATAATCACTCTATTTCGACGATAATGCAAATGAAAGAGCGACCTTCGGATGTGCATTATCTTATTATTATTACTCCCTCCTATCCGTTAAAAGTGTCGTGGAAAATCAACGTCCCATGTACAGATCTATGCATATACTAGTGACACATATTTAGGATCGGAGGGAGTACTATTATCAAAACGAGGTCCAACGTCGATAGCACCGAATTAATCTGTCTTACAAAAAACAATCGAGACCAACATATGGTCTCCGGGAGAGCAAAAGACGAAAATCCACATGTTGGCAAGAGGTCAACCACGGTAGGAAATTCATCCATCCATGCTCATTCATCCAACAAAAGAGGCTAGATCGTGGGGTTACTCGAAAAAAGATTTGCTACGGCGAGCGCATACTCACACAAAGAATCACACTAGCCAGCTTCCGAGATGGAAATAATCATTTGCAGGAGGTTGAGGCCATCACTTGACCTCATCTAGTCGCTGCGTTTGCCGTCGAACATTTCGATCCGACCCATCTGGACCCAAAGACGGCCACGCCACCGCACCTGTGCAACTTTGACAGTTATGTTTTACGTATGCTAGGAAATGGTTTTAGAATTATGATGCTGTGAAATGTGAAGTCTAATGATATAACGTTGACTCGATCAAGTTGGCTAATTTTCTTGTACTACATTTGATCCGAATTAATGGTCGCGAGTTGTACACCACGTTTGTACTATACTAGCTATCCGTCCGCGACCGTTAAAAGGGATCGGAGGGAGTAATAATAAGATAAATTTTAGAAAATTTTGTTTGCACAACTATGCTGTCCTTGATTTTCCGAATGGGCAGAGGTTCTAAATTGTAATGTGCTAATGTAGTACAGTAGTATAGTTTTTTCTTGAACGAGTAGCTGAACATGAATGACAAATTTTCGATGTTCCACCAGGCAAACTGAAATTCTCTGACACTGTATATATGTCTGGAAGATCCGTTTTGCAACTTTGCTAAATCATGAGCGTGTACACTCGTGAAAACTCGCGTTGACGGGAGAGGCAGAGGAGAGGTTGCTCTCTTGGGCCTTGCTTGATTGTTGGCGACCAAACCTCCTACTAATGAGACTACAATGTTTCAGGTGATTGTGCGTCCAACATAAAGGTAGTGTGGGCATTTTTTCCCCTTAAAGAAGAATAAGTGGCTATCATTTTCCATATCTTTTGTTGGGCAGGTATGAGTTGATTCACTGCTCACCGAATCTAAAAGACCTAGCAACCCTCACTTGAGAAACTGAAACCCAATTTTTTTTAAGGATACGTCCAACCAGACGTATCGGTTTCAAAAAGAAGAGACCAAGAGACCGATTACAACGCGTTTAGGCACATGCGCCAAAAACGCCACTCCACCGAAAGAGAAAAAAAAGGGATCACTCGCCAACCATCCACCTGTCTACGGAACCTAAGCTACCCCTAAACAACCTCGCCGCCCGCCACAGGTCAGCCTCGGTCTCCACCATTCTAATGGTAGTCGCTGCTGAAGGTCTGTACCCTCGAAAACCACGCCGTTCCTATGTCTCCACAAGCTCCGGCAAATCAAGTTGATCGGCGTCCACAAGTCCTTCTCATCGTTACCTCCCGGGGTCTTGGACGGTAACCAATCCACTAGTCGATCATCATGGGCAGGGACCCAGTCCGCTCTACCCCACTTGCTCAGGAAAAAGTGCCAAACCTCTCTAGAGAGGACACAACCAAGGAGAAGGTGGTCTATGTCTTCTCCCACTTGGTCGCACAACGGGCAGGAGGCCGGTCTCGGCAGCCCTCTTCGCCCAAGGCGTTCTGCAGTTCAACATCTGTTCTTCAACGCCAGTCAGAGGAAGAACTTGCATTTGTTGGAGCTCGGGAACACCAAATCTGTTGGGCCCCATCCAATCCAATCTTGCCTTCGAAGAACGCCCTGTAAGCCGAGCGAGCTGAGTACGTGCTATTCAGATGAGCAACACTCTATTACGCTTAGAGTAGTAAAGATAAAGACAACCGAATGGAAGCCACGGTGAGAAATAAACCTACCAAAAGTCGGTTGGGCCAATCAAGATAGAAACACTACATGACTTCTAAGCACATAAAGTCAAACCTGCATGCTACATGTTATCTTGATGGTGGTTGTGCTGCTGCTGTAGGGACTGAAACTACGTAGCGGGACTTTTCTTTTTTAGTTTCTTCTTCTTTTTTCTGACGGTGTGCATCCGTCATGCCATTAGTGTATTGCGTTGTTGCAGAGGCTGGGCGTAATTGGTATCTTCGCGATATTAATATATTTCCTTTATCTAAAAAAATGCTACATGTTGCCGCCTTTCCCCATGCCTCAAGTGTGGATTCCATCCAAAAAAATCAGTGGTGTCGTTTGGTACCGGTGAATTGAGGTGCACCGCCGAAAAAATCTATGCTTTTGTCACTCTATGAATCTATGAGACACCAAAATCAGTGGGGGTGCCATTTAGTACGGGTGATTTGATACATCATAAATCATACAAAGGATTGAATGAATCGGGTAGAATAAACATAGTCCATGAGACACCAAAAATCTAAGTTCTTTTCCACCGAATTTTCGAATTTGATAAATAGAGTCACCGATGTATAAACCTCGTTACTGATCAAATGTCCTAGGCTTATCATGTAGACCTCATCAGAGTTCGCTCGTTAGGGAGGCAACTATGTCGAGCCGTCGAGGATGGGGAAGGGCGACGAAGGTGACCGGCCGATACTACGGGAGCCTTTGTGGGGGCGAGGAGTCACATGTGCCCGCGACGCTGCGTGCCGGCTTTGGAAGGAGGTGGCACCGGTTTGGGAGGTGGCGGTGCATGGCAGGTTGGCGTAGGAAGGCGGTGGTACAGGGCAGGTTCGCGTGGGGAGGCAACTCTCCATGCAGCAGGCAGGCGTCGCGCACGGGCAACAGAAGAAAGAGTAGCGTTGTGGGGATGGCGGCGTGGTGGAAAGTTCTAGGAGAGATCACTCGCGTGATTAGAGTGCAAGATCGAGGAAGTTTGCGACCATGATTTGCACGGATCAGGTCGAGGGACAGTTTGAACGGACCATGCTATGTTTAAATGATACTCCCTCCGTTCCGAATTACTTGACTTGGGTTTGTCCAAATACGGATATATCTAGACACTAAACAAGTATAGATACATCCGTATTTGGACAAACCCAAGTCAAGTAATTTGGAACGGAGGGAGTACATCACTAGGATATTCTGAATCGCTAGGTGGAAGCGATCGTACAACTAATGTTATTTGGATCATCCGCTCGGGTTATTATTAGTTTAAGCGATTTGCACTACTCAAGTAAGGTCGAGAAATAGTTTGAACGGACCATGTTATGTTTAAAGGATACATCAAGGGGAGATTCTGAATAAAAATGATAAATCTAAATGGTTCCTGCGTAGTCATCTTACAGATCGATCGTTACGTACGAGAGCTCCTCGTGGAAACCTAGCGCCGCCACCACCTCTGCCTCCACCATAGATCGGTTCCCCCCTCCTCCGGTCGGCCTTGCCGTCGTCGGGAGGGGTGGGGAACCCTATCTATGAGTGGAGTTCTCGATAAAAGTAGTGTTTTGGTAGATTGGTTAGGGTTTTAGTAGCCATCTTCTTCATCAATGGAGATGGCATCGTTTACAATAAGTAATCTTCGGACCGTCGTTCGACGACGAGATCTCCTTCCCGACGTCAATAGTGGTTTTGCAAGATTAAATTTGTGTAGGTATGGTCCTTCAGATCTTGCTTCACCGGATCGATTTTGGATTTTTCTCATGATTGCCGCGAGGAGAATTGTCATCGCAATTTTTGTTCCGGCTGCTACGTCCTCGACAATGGTGATTCGTACTCTCGGCTCCCAGCGACATCGACCAGGTTGTTCGGTTGCTTTTCCCTGAAATATCGGTGTTGTTACTCTTGTCGATGTTGGTTGATTAGTTTAATGGTTGCGTGCGTGCACGTAGCCTTGCCATTGCGACTCAAAATTAAAATTGTGGGAGAACACTCGTTGATATTTACAGGTCCGTGCTTTTGTATCGTTGTGATATTTCAATGGTTGCCTTCGGAAAAGTACAAGATTGTGTCATGAAAGAAGGAAGAGTTTGAAGATTTTGAAAATTTACTCGGTTCTTGTAGACTTTATTTTGTAATCACTGTAGTCAATTCTTATATCTCTAGCATGTACTGTTCGCTACTATAATATATCATGATATTGATTGTCAAAAAAAAGGGGGAGATTTTGTATCGTCAGATCAAGATGATTAATAATGATGATTATGAGGTACGACTTAAGTGGATACATCATTGGGAGATTTTGAATCGTTAGATGCATGCGATTGTATGGTGATGTTATTTGGATCCGCCCTATCTGGTTCTTTTTAAATTAGTGGTTGATACCCAATGATGCTATTATAACGGATGCCAGAAAACAGTCTTGATGGCGTGGAATTACCTGCGTCAAAAGAATATGGGTTAGGTTGAGACTCCAAGTGCAGAGTGTATGTAGTAGTGGAAGACAGTTTTCCCCACGAGGGGTGACTCGAGGGTTTAATATCGAACTCTCGGGGAACCAGTATTTCAGGTGTTATCTCCTTATCCTTCTCTTGAGAACCTGCACAAAATAAATTGTTTTGTGCCCTCAACCTCACCAAGTGGTTGTCAAGCACAAGGTGTGAGAATGATAATAAAATAATATGCAATGCAAACAATAAGTAAATATGCAATGATGGTAAATAAATATGCAAGGATGGTGGTAGTAATGATAAATGATATTATTGGGTTTTTTATGATGTATGCAAGATGTAAAAGTATTTTTGTATTTTCGGATTTAATAATGGCAGCAAACAAAAGTGGTGATAAAAGTGTTGGAAAGATGTTTCTTATGATTAAAAATGGACCGGGGTTCATGGTTTCACAAATGCACTCTCTCTTGATAACGTGGTAGACAATGGAACACTAAAATTAACATGAAAGATGGCAAGACATGGTTTGACAAGTTATTAATAATATGGGCATCACGTCCTAACATAGAGATCTCAAGTATAAGTTGTTCTCTCTCTTATGCTCCACCAAGATGCGAACTAAATCATAACACCTTAGTAATTAAGATAAATCAGAGCATAGCAATAAGTTCAATGACATGAAGTTAAAATAAGAACATGCTAGATCTAGTCATGGAGGTAGTGGCCAAGGTCACATCCACTCTCCGGTAGCATGGTATTTTTGTTTATCCCTAGTGAGGCAACAAAGTAAGGTAGAAAACTCAAGTGGATCGCAGAATTAACTGTCACGTTCACTGCACTAGCCACCCCCCGTTACTCCAACTAATGCACACGTTCCCCCTCACACGCTCTTATAAACATGCTTGATCATGACAAGTAAATAAGAACGGGGTACATAATATGCATCTATTTTCATAACTGAAACAAAACCATTGCAATCTCAAACATGTATTAACTCATAATAAAGATCCACCACAAAAGGAATTACATAGATGACCGTAATCATGTTCAGCAGCTCATACGGTACTAATTAGTGAAGCTCATAGAGAGGAGAGATACATAAGTTACTTCCACAAACCCATAGTCCAGGGGTGGACTACTCCCTCTTCATCATGGTGTCGGTGGAGATGTTGTTGGAGGGGAAGGTGTAACAGCCCAAAGTTGAGAACCTAAAAACCTGAGTAAAATTTTCGCTTTTGTGTTCCATTGCATCATGGCATCCATATTCATTTGCTAAACACCACACTAATGGGTTTGGCAACATTGAAAAACCCAAATGCCAAACTTGCTCTAACAAACTTCAAAACAATGGAGGCACTCAAACTTGCAAAACAAAATTACTTTGACATCTTATATTTGTCAAGGAAGTTCCAAGAGTTCAAAAAAAAAAAATTTGCACTTGCTCTAAAAAATCACTAGGGTATTCTTCAAGTTTTCAAATTACCAAAAATCCCTAGACAACCTTTCTAAACAAAAGTGGTCCAAAACATTTTATTTTGAGACACCAAAATTTGTGGAGCTTCTACAGGCTAAGGGGAGCCTCCCCAAATTTTGTCATAATTTTTTAAGATGTTTAAGCGCCTTAATTAAATCCCTAAAGCCACAGGTTTTATAATTAAATCAGAAAAGGACCTATCCGTGATGGAAGAAAACTGCCAGGGGTTTTTGCAAATCCGCCGTCGTCTCTCTCCTCGCACTGGCGCCACAGCGCGCCGTGGCCATGCCGCACGACGCGCCCTCGCCGGGGCCCCCTCTCTGCTCTACCTCCACCTGCAGGAAGAGGAGCAACACGAGGCTCACCTGCTCCACTCCCTTCCCCGATTTTCTTCTCCCAGTTTTCCTCTCTCTCGTGCCCTGCCATGGCGGAACCGTAGCCGCCGCAGTCGACCACCGCTCCCCGCCACTGTAGTCCACGCTGAGCACCGCCGTTTGGGGCAAAAGCTTCGCCGCGTCGCCTGCTACCTCTCCGCCAAAGGAATCGAGCCGGGAAGCCGTAAATCGCCGCCGCCGTCCGTTTCCTTCTCCGACCACGGCCGAGCTCCGCCGTGCGATTGCCGCCATTCCCGTCCACCTCCGTCTCCGCCGAGCACATCCACGAGTCCAGGGTGAGCCCGCGAACATCCCCGTGACCTCCTTTCGTTCGATCGTAATCCGTAGCTCGAGTTCGTAGCACCTCTCCGTCGAGTTGGAAAAATCCGGTGCCATTCCCGGATTTTTCCGGATTTTCTTCCGGACCGAGAAAATGGCTACTGGACTCATCCCGTTTAGCCCGGTATACACCCGGTATTGGCCCGGAAATAATTCCGGATTTTATTTTTCCGGTGTCAAACCCGGAATTATCCGGACCTGAAACCGGATTGCTCCCGGTACCAGACCCGGAATTTTCCGGACTTGAATCCGGATACTCCAATGAACCTGTTTCAACACTAATACAAACCCCTCTCAGCTCACTCTTTGGTCTGGATTGCACTAATGAGTTAAACACCTATACCCTGCATCTCTCACATGCTCATGTCATATCATCTGCAAGTTAACCCTAGGGTTTCAACTACCTTAATCAACAAGTAAAGATGATTCATGACCTAACTCCACGGGGTATTCGAAATGTGCCCCTCTAAGCATCCGAACTCCGTTTAAGTTGAATAGATTGAATCATCCTCATCCCGGGGATTTAAAATGGCATGTCATCATGTGTTTGCGCATTGCATTTGTTAAAGCTTGTGTGGTGATTGATTGTTCTTCCGTTGTTATGCTTCGATAGATCAAGCAGCCGGGGTTACACCGCAATACCCCGACGATCCGTACTACCAGCACGTTGAGCAAGGCAAGCGTAATCCCCCCTCTGAGCATGTCTTATCCTATATTTCCGCAAATATTTTCTCCACTATAATATTGCATGCGGTTCCAAATGTCAATTTTATTGGATTAGAGTATCCTATAGTTGCATTAAGTTTCCGATGCCATTACCTGTTTCCCTCCTATTATCCATAGGATTGTATTGTTGGCCTGAATACTTAACTATGCTATGTTGATGCTTAGCCATGCTTAGTTAAATGTTTATTCGTCCGATGGATATCATGTTGGAAACAGGTGTTGAAATGTTCGGATGATGGTGGAGAAATTGTGGTGACAGGTAATAAAATGCTTAAAGGTGGGGATGAGAGGCCACTATGGTTTGGTGGTGCTTTGTCTCACTCTCGCCGCCTAGGTGCGAGTTCTTTACCTCTTGAACCAAGAATGAGCGCGCTTCCTTTCGGTGGGGTATATGGAGCCCTCGTCGACCGACTAACTTGTGCGGGGCTAGCCAGGGTCCTCTAGTTTGAGCTTCCATTTGCGCGTGCGTTGAGACCGACAGACTGAGGATGGTGGTGTTTAGGAAAATGAGTGGCCACGGGGCAGGGTGTTGGAGGCACTGAACCTGTCCCGTCCTCACTGATGATCCTGGGTTAGTCTCAAGCAAGGTAAAGGTTGTAACCGTTCCCACTCAGCCGGCTTTCCCCGGAAGAGAGCTAAGCGTAGGCAATGAGCCGGGCGGTACCGAAGGTAAACACAGTGCACCCCTGCAGGGTTAAATCTTTTCGAAAAGCCGTGTCCACGGTTACGGACAACTTGGGAAAGGACGATAAGATCATAGAATAACTTGAACGGAATGATTAAAAACTGAGTACTAAAGGTACTACTCAAGAATGCAAGGTTAGCTTCCTCGAGGGTGATTCGGGGAGGTGCCTTTGTAGAACAGGTACAGTGGTTGATGATGAGAAAGGTGATCAAAGAAAAGAGTTACTTCTTACCCCTTTTAAAAATACTCTGATTAGTCGATGCCATGGAGTTATGTTTTCATAAATAAAATCAGCTTTATGCAAAACAGCCATAAAACTTGAAAGCCTCATCGAGCTAAAGCTCTATATTTAATCTTGCGAGTTCGTCGAACTCAACGTCGTTTGTTTTGTTTCAGAGGAGGACTTCACCGACCTCGAAGGTGGGTTCTTTGTGGACGTCGACGAGTAGTCTGGGGTTCCCAGGTGGCAGCTTGGGACATCCCGGAACAGCTGGCGCTGAATGTTTATCTGTAGGCCTCTTAGGCCATAATTTGGATCTTGTTGTTTAGAACAACTTAATTCGCTTCCGCATGTTGTAATGTTGGGTCTGTGACCTCTGGTTGTAATTTGCTATCTTTCTCTATTATAAGAGTTGAACTATAATGATTTGTGTCGTAGAGTCTGTGATGTGCCAGTTGTTCCACAAGTCTTGATCTCTCTATTATGCATTGATAGTTGTGCCTGTGTTAAGGCATCAATCGGGGTGTTGCGTTGCCGATGATCAATTCCGAGCAACGCCTGCCAAAGGTTTTGGCCGGGGATTGGTAAACCCGTAACCTCCGGTTGTATCGCTTAACCGGTGACACACAGCATCACTGTATAGCAGTCGGGTCGGGGCGCCACAAGTTGGTATCAGAGCAGTACTGCCTGTAGGAAACCCTTCTACTGGTCGACGTTGAGTCTAGTGTTTGTGAAAATATTTTTAACCTAAAAATGAGTTGTGAAAACCATCTTAGGATTCTTTTTACTCCTTATCTGGTTACACTCTAATCTCGGAGCAATCTTACCTCGATTTGAGTTAAAGGTTTTACTTCTCATCTGTTACTTCAAAATGATTAGTATCACGGGTTGGGTTCTACCTTTAGTGTTATGTGTCCGGTTGCTCCCGCTGCGTTGCAATCCAAATCAACTCAGATGTTTCTACCGAGTCTGATCACTTATTCCTTCTTGGGTTTTAACCCAAGGACTTGAACAGAAGGTCCCGGATTGTGCCAACTAGAGTGTGTTGAATCACGTGGTTTCTTAACTATTGAATCCCACGCTAGTAGTACATGATGCTGATCTTTGACCCAAGTTCTATCTTGTTGATCCCTTGTTAGTTGTTACACAATGTATTATCGTCCCTAGTCTGTGTACTTGAGTAGACGCTAATGCTATTGTTCAACCATTCGGAGAAGATACTAACTGTGTCATTGTAAATTCTCCAGAATGGCTCGAGGAGGCCGTGGTAACCACAATGATGAGGAACCACCGCCACCACCCTCGATGGCTCAGGTCTTGATGGCCATTGAGGAGAACCGTGGGCGCAATGAGCGCTGTTGAGCAGTTGGTGCAGCAGAATGCACAGAGGAATGGCTGCAACACTCTCACTGAGTTCCTGCGCTCGCAGCCACCCACCTTTGCTGATGCTAAGGAGCCACTGGAAGCTGATGATTGGCTTCGCGCCTTGGAGCGCAAGTTCTCCGCGCTGCATGTCCCAGTGGCCGAGCAAGTCAACTTCGCCACCTACCTCTTTGGTGCGGCTGGCTGTTGGTGGGAAAGCCATGTGGCATTGTTCCCGGCCAACCATGTCTTCACTTGGGCGATTTCCGCACTGCCTTCCGTGCGGCTTACATCCCTCAGCCGATCATGGATTTGAAGAGGAGGGAGTTCCTGGATTTGCAACAGGGACGTATGGACCTCCGCACTTATGGTTGTGAATTCAACCATCTCTCTCGTTACGCCCCAAGGGACGTGACCACTGATGCTGACAAGCAAGAGCTGTTCCGCAAGGGTCTTCGCCGCAGCTCCGCTATGAGTTGTTGCCCTTCAAGTTCCAGACCTACCAGGAGCTGTTCAACCAGGCTCTTACTCTTGAGCAGGGAAGAAGGAACTTGAGGCTTCCAAGAGGCCAGCACACGGGGACCACCAGAGTTCCTCGGGTTCTGAGAGCAAGAAGCGCAGGGTGTTTGTTCCCTACAGCGCTGTGCCGCGTGCTCCATTCATGCCGAGGGCCGCGGGATACAGGCCACCACCTCCGCGCCCCACTACTTCGACATTGGGTCAGCGGAAGTGGGTATCGTCCTCAGCTACCTGCTCCACCTGGACTCACTTGCTACACCTGTGGCCAGGCTGGCCACTACTCCAGGGAGTGCCCCCAGAAGGCACCTATCAGGGAACCCTGCACGAGCCCCTGCCACCCAGCTGGCAAGGCTGGACCTATTGTGCGTGGTCGCCTGAACCACGTCTCTGCTGAAGAAGCTGAAGAGGACCCCGGCGTCCTCATGGGTGAGTTACGAATCAACCAATTCAGCTACAGTTTTGTTTGACTCTGGAGCATCGCATTCATTCATATCTATAGCTTTTGCAAAAGACCACAAATACCGTTCGAGAAATGAGCCATCCCTTGGTGATCTCCACACCTGGCTCCAAATGGCAAACCGATGGGGTTACTCCTGAGGTCCAGATTAATAGGTTACTCGTCTTTCCTTTCTTTGGTAGCTCTGAGGTCAAGTGGCATTGATGTCATACTGGGCATGAACTGGCTAGCCAAATACCGGGCTAATCTCGACTGTGCTGCCAAGACCATTACCGTGACCACTTCTTCCGGCGACATTGTTGAGTATTGGTCTGCACTCAAGACCTCCATCTTCAGTCATACCCAACTCACCGAGATCCTCCTTTGCTTTATGGAAGGCGAATCCCCTCCTGAAATCCAGGACATACACGTGGTGTGTGACTTCCCGGATGTGTTCCCGGAAGAATTGCCTGGCATGCCTCCTGACCGAAGTGTGGAGTTTGTCATAGATCTACTTCCCGGTACTGCTCCGATTTCCAAGAAGCCCTACCGTATGCCGGTGGAAGAGTTGGCTCTGTTGAAAGAGCAAATTGATCAGCTGTTAGCGAAGGATTTCATTCAGCCTAGCAGTTCACCTTGGGGTTGTCCGGTACTCTTTGTCAAAAGAGGATTCTACCGTGCCTCGTCTAGTCTCTGACTATAGACCGTTGAATGCGGTGACAATCAAGAACAAGTATCCTATTCCCCATCAATGATCTGTTGGATCAGTTAGCTGGTGCAACGTATTCTCCAAGATGGATCTGAGGTCAGGATACCATCAGATCAAGATCAGAAAGGAGGATATCCCAAAGACGGCATTTGTTACTCGCTATGGCTCATATGAGTATACCGTCATGTCCTTTGGTCTCACCAATGCTCCAGC
This sequence comes from Poa pratensis, assembly GCA_947311845.1. Lineage (NCBI taxonomy): Eukaryota > Viridiplantae > Streptophyta > Magnoliopsida > Poales > Poaceae > Poa > Poa pratensis. Next base: position 35,803,741 of record CAMZMU010000094.1, read on the forward strand.
TACTTTCATGAGGCTCATGAACTCCATCTTCATGGATTATCTCGACAAGTTTGTCGTCATTTACATCGATGACATCCTCGTTTATTCCAAAACCGATGAAGAGCATGCCGAACATCTTCGGTTGGTTCTGACACGACTTCGAGAACACCGCCTCTATGCCAAGTTCTCCAAGTGTGAGTTCTGGTTGGATAATCTTGTCTTCCTTGGTCATGTGATATCCGCTAATGGTGTGGCTGTCATTCCCGACAAGATTCAGTCCATTTTGGATTGGAAAACTCCAATGTCAGTCAAGGACATCGTAGCTTTCTCGGATTGGCAGGTTACTACCGCCGATTCATCGAAGGTTTCTCCAAGATAGCCAAGGCCCTGACTGACCTTCTCAAGAAGGAAAAGTTCGTATGGACGGACAAGCTGAAGAGAGCTTCAAAACACTGAAAGCCAAACTCACGTCCGCTCCTGTGCTTGTCCTGCCGGACACAAGCAAGGATTTCGTCGTCTTCTGTGACGCCTCTCTGCAAGGCTTGGGCTGTGTGCTAATGCAAGATGGCCATGTGGTGGCATATGCTTCTCGCCAATTGAAGCCGCATGAGCACAATACCCAACTCATGATCTAGAACTTGCCGCTGTGGTCTATGCTTTGAAGCAATGGAGACCATACCTGTTTGGTAACCGTTGCGAGATTTTCTCGGATCACAAGAGTCTGAAGTACCTCTTCACCCAGCCGGATTTAAATCTCAGGCAAAGGCGTTGGTTGGAGTTAATCAAGGACTATGATGTGAGTCTGAACTATCAACCCGGCAAAGCAAACGTCGTGGCTGACGCGCTAAGTCGGAAGTCCTATTGCAACAATCTGATGATTGAGAAGGCCCAACCTGCTCTTCATGAAGAGTTCGCCCGTTTGAACTGGAAATTGTTCCCTCTGGCTACCTTGCAAATCTGGAGATCAAATCTACTCTTGTAGACCAGATTAAGGATGCTCAAACGTGACAAGGGTATTCAAAATCAAGAGAACATTGCTAGCGGGAAGGCCAAATGTTTTCTGTCAATGAATCCGGAGTTGTTTATTTTGGTGACCGCTTGGTAGTGCCAAAGAAACGAAAATTGAGGGAGCTGATCCTCCAAGAAGCTCATGAATCACCTCTCTCTATTCATCCCGGTAGTACCAAAATGTACCAAGACCTTCGACCACAATTCTGGTGGACTCGGATGAAACGAGAAATTGCCAAGTATGTTGCTGAATGCGACACCTGTCGACGGGTAAAGGCTGAACATCAAAGGCCTGCCGGCACTCTTCGCCCTATTGCAGTCCCGAGTGGAAATGGGATGAAATCGGTATGGACTTCATCACCGGGTTTCCCCGATCTCAAAAGGGCAACAATGCAATCTGGGTAATCATTGATCGACTGTCCAAGGTTGCTCACTTCCTACCAGTCCGTGATGATATACGGGCAAGTCAACTTGCTGACTTATATATGGCTCGTATTGTTCCATTGCATGGGGTCCCTCTGAGGATCATATCGGACCGTGGAAGTATCTTTGTATCCAAGTTCTGGCAGAGTTTCCAAACTGCTATGGGGTCCCGTCTCAACTTCAGTACCGCCTACCATCCTCAAACTGATGGTCAGACCGAAAGAGTGAACCAAGTTTGGAAGACATGCTTCGGGCATGTGTAATCTCTTTTGGCAAGGGTTGGGAAAAGTATCTCCCTTTCGCGGAGTTCTCCTACAACAATAGCTATCAAGCTAGTCTGGGCATGGCTCCATTCGAGGTTCTATATGGAAGAAAATGCCGCACTCCTCTAAATTGGTCCGAGACCGGAGAGAGAGCACTCTTTGGTCCGGATGTGATCAATGAAGCTGAGGAGAAGGTTAGAATCATAAGAGAGAATCTGAAGATTGCTCAGTCTAGGCAGAAGAGCTACTATGATAAGCACCATCAGGAAATTCACTATGAAATTGGTGATAAAGCTTATCTCCGCGTCTCTCCCCTTCGTGGCGTTCGCCGCTTCGGTATCAAAGGGAAATTGGCCCCTCGCTATGTTGGCCCTTTCACCGTTCTGGCCAAGCGAGGAGATCTTTCTTATAATTGGAGTTACCGGTCATCTTCCCAAATGTACATGATGTGTTTCATGTCTCCCAACTTCGCCGGTGTTTTAAAGATCCTATCCATGGAGTCAATCATGAGGAGCTAGATCTCCAGGAAGATCTCACTTATCGCGAGCATCCTATCCGTGTCCTGGATGAAGCCGAAAGGAAGACCCGTAACAAGACTACCAAGTTCCTCAAAGTTCAATGGTCTCACCATTCCGAGGAAGAAGCAACTTGGGAAAGAGAGTCTAGTCTTCGTGAGGAGTATCCCGACTTCTTTCCGCAATCTTAGAATCTCGGGACGAGATTCCTGTAAGGGGGTAGAATTGTAACAGCCCAAAGTTTGAGAACCTAAAAACCTGAGTAAAATTTTCGCTTTTGTGTTCATTGCATCATGGCATCCATATTCATTTGCTAAACACACACTAATTGGTTTGGCAACATTGAAAAACAAATGCCAAACTTGCTCTAACAAACTTCAAAACAATGGAGGCACTCAAACTTGCAAAACAAAATTACTTTGACATCTTATATTTGTCAAGGAAGTTCCAAGAGTTCAAAAAAAATTTGCACTTGCTCTAAAAAATCACTAGGTATTCTTCAAGTTTTCAAATTACCAAAAATCCCTAGACAACCTTTCTAAACAAAATTGGTCCAAAACATTTTATTTTGAGACACCAAAATTTGTGGAGCTTCTACAGGCTAAGGGGAGCCTCCCCAAATTTTGTCATAATTTTTGAAGATGTTTAAGCGCCTTAATTAAATCCCTAAAGCCACAGGTTTTATAATTAAATCAAAAAAGGACCTATCCGTGATGGAAGAAAACTGCCAGGGTTTTTTTTTGCAAATCCGCCGTCGTCTCTCTCCTCGCACTGGCGCCACAGCGCGCCGTGGCCATGCCGCACGACGCGCCCTCGCCGGGGCCCCTTCTCTGCTCTGCCTCCACCTGCAGGAAGAGGAGCAACACGAGGCTCACCTGCTCCACTCCCTTCCCCGATTTTCTTCCCCGTTTTCCTCTCTCTCGTGCCCTGCCATGGCGGAACCGTAGCCGCCGCAGTCGACCACCGCTCCCCGCCGCTGTAGTCCACGCCGAGCACCGCCGTTTGGGGCAAAAGCTTCGCCGCGTCGCCTGCTACCTCTCCGCCAAAGGAATCGAGCCGGGAAGCCGTAAATCGCCGCCGCCGTCCGTTTCCTTCTCCGACCACGGCCGAGCTCCGCCATGCGATTGCCGCCGTTCCCATCCACCTCCGTCTCCGCCGAGCACATCCACGAGTCCAGGGTGAGCCCGCGAACATCCCCATGCCCTCCTTTCGTTCGATCGTAATCCGTAGCTCGAGTTCGTAGCACCTCTCCATCAAGTTGGAAAAATCCGGTGCCATTCCCAGATTTTTCCGGATTTTCTTCCGGACCGAGAAAATGGCTACTGGACTCATCCCGTTTCGCCCGGTATACACCCGGTATTGGCCCGGAAATAATTCCGGATTTTATTTTTCCGGTGTCAAACCCGGAATTATCCGGACCTGAAACCGGATTGCTCCCGGTACCAGACCCGGAATTTTCCGGACTTGAATCCGGATACTCCAATGAACCTGTTTCAACACTAATACAAATGCATCTCTCACATGCTCATGTCATATCATCTGCAAGTTAACCCTAGGGTTTCAACTACCTTAATCAACAAGTAAAGATGATTCATGACCTAACTCCACGGGGTATTCGAGATGTGCCCCTCTAAGCATCCGAACTCTGTTTAAGTTGAATAGATTGAATCATCCTCATCCCGGGGATTTAAAAAGGCATGTCATCATGTGTTTGCGCATTGCATTTGTTAAAGCTTGTGTGGTGATTGATTGTTCTTCCGTTGTTATGCTTCGATAGATCAAGCAGCCGGGGTTACACCGCAATACCCCGACGATCCGTACTACCAGCACGTTGAGCAAGGCAAGCGTAATCCCCCCTCTGAGCATGGCTTATCCTATATTTTCCGCAAATATTTTCTCCACTATAATATTGCATGAATGTCAATTTTATTGGATTAGAGTATCCTATAGTTGCATTAAGTTTCCGATGCCATTACCTGTTTCCCCTCCTATTATCCATAGGATTGTACTGTTGGCCTGAACTACTTAACTATGCTATGTTGATGCTTAGCCATGCTTAGTTAAATGTTTATTCGTCCGATGGATATCTCATGTTGGAAACAGGTGTTGAAATGTTCGGATGATGGTGGAGAAATTGTGGTGACAGGTAATAAAATGCTTAAAGGTGGGGATGAGAGGCCACTATGGTTTGGTGGTGCTTTGTCTCACTCTCGCCGCCTAGGTGCGAGTTCTTTACCTCTTGAACCAAGAATGAGCGCGCTTTCTTTCGGTGGGGTATATGGAGCCCTCGTCGACCGACTAACTTGTGCGGGGCTAGCCAGGGTCCTCTAGTTTGAGCTTCCATTTGCGCGTACGTTGAGATGGTGGCCAAGGCAGAAATGAGGATGGTGGTGTTTAGGAAAATGAGTGGCCACGGGGCAGGGTGTTGGAGGCACTGAACCTGTCCCGTCCTCACTGATGATCCTGGGTTAGTCTCAAGCAAGGTAAAGGTTGTAACCGTTCCCACTCAGCCGGCTTTCCCCGGAAGAGAGCTAAGCGTAGGCAATGAGCCGGGCGATACCGAAGGTAAACACAGTGCACCCCTGCAGGGTTAAATCTTTTCGAAAAGCCGTGTCCACGGTTACGGACAACTTGGGAAAGGACGATAAGATCATAGAATAAATTAAACGGAATGATTAAAAACTGAGTACTACAGGTACTACTCAAGATTGCAAGGTTAGCTTCCTCGAGGGTGATTCGGGGAGGTGCCTTTGTAGAACAGGTACAGTGGTTGATGATGAGAAAGGTGATCAAAGAAAAGAGTTACCTCTTACTCCTTTTAAAAATACTCTGATTAGTCGATGCCATGGAGTTATGTTTTCATAAATAAAATCAGCTTTATGCAAAATAGCCCTAAAACCTTGAAAGCCTCATCGAGCTAAAGCTCTATATTTAATCTTGCGAGTTCGTCGAACTCAACGTCGTTTGCTTTGTTTCAGAGGAGGACTTCACCGACCTTGAAGGTGGGTTCTTTGTGGACGTCGACGAGTCGTCTGGGGTTCCCAGGTGGCAGCTTGGGACATCCCGGAACAGCTGGCGCGTGAATGTTTATCTGTAGGCCTCTTAGGCCATAATTTGGATCTTGTTGTTTAGAACAACTTAATTCGCTTCCGCATGTTGTAATGTTGGGTCTGTGACCTCTGGTTGTAATTTGCTATCTTTCTCTATTATAAGAGTTGAACTATAATGATTTGTGTCGTAGAGTATGTGATGTGCCAGTTGTTCCACAAGTCTTGATCTCTCTATTATGCATTGATAGTTGTGCCTGTGTTAAGGCATCAATCGGGGAGTTGCGTTACCGATGATCAATTCCGAGCAACGCCTGCCAAAGGTTTTGGCCGGGGATTGGTAAACCCGTAACCTCCGGTTGTATCGCTTAACCGGTGACACACAACATCACTGTATAGCAGTCGGGTCGGGGCGCTACAGAAGGAGACCACACCGGCAGCGCCCCGCCGGAGTTTCCCCCCTCCAATCTTCAGCTCCAGGTCTCTGTTTCGTGGTTTCTGTGTTTCGGCGACGCTTCCTTTCGCGAAAGCCCCGGGGGGTCTATATATAGTCATTTTTAGGTCAAGACGAAGCTTCGGGAAGAAGGATCGACAGCAGCGGAGGCCCGAGGGCCAATTTGGTGGGTCCCACGCGGTCAGGGAATCTGGCCGCGTGGGCCCACCCCTTTCGGCCTTCTGGTCTCCGTTTTTTCGCTTCCTTTGCGCCTACGTTTCGTTCCTTTCAAAAAAGTGATCCCCGTAAAGTTTCAGGTCATTTGGACGTCGTTTGGTCGCCTGAAACGTAAAAATATAGAAAAAGGGGTTTTCTGACAGTGCAGGGTTAATTCCAGAAAAATGGAGACATTGTTAATTATCCCCAAAACTCAATATAAATCATGAATATAACCCTTATATGATGCAAATAACATGGAATAACATGTAATAAAATGTAAAGTTCATGTATGCATTTTACATGCATCAGTGGTAAATGGAGATGTAGATAGTAGACTAATACTCCCTCCGATCCGTTTAAGTGTCGTGGAAAATTAACTAAGCATGTCTTCGTAGCACAAAGTGGCGGGACTACTTCTCCCTTTTCCGCCGCCGCCGCTTAGAAGTTAGGCGCTGCCACTTCTTCTCCTCCACCGTAGATTGGTTCCCCCTCCTCCGGCCGGCCTTGCCGGCGTCGGGAGAGGTGGGGAATCCGATCTATGAGTGGAGTTTTTAATAAAAGTAGTGTTTCAATTTAGGGTTTTGGTTGTCGTCGTCTTCATCAATGGAGATGACATCTTCTACAATAAGCAATCTTCCGGCCTTCGTTCGACGGCGAGATCTTCTTCTCGACGTCAATGATGGTTTTGGAAGATTAAGTTTGTCTAGGTATGGTTCTTCGGATCTTGATTCGCCAGATCAATCTTGGATTGTTTCTCATGGTTGCCGCGAGGAGGATTGTCCTTGCAATATCTGTCCCGGCTACTATGTCCTCGGTAATGGTGATTCGTTCTCTCGGCTTCCAACGACGTCGACAAAGTTGTTCGGTTATTTTTCCCTGAAATATCAGTGGTGGTGCCCTTGCCGATGTTGCTTGATCAATTTAATGGCTGCGTGCGTGCACAAAGGCTTGGCATTGCGGCTCAAAATTAAAAGGGGAGAATCTTCGTTGGTATTCACAGGTCTGTGGTTTGGTGTATTCGTCGTTGTTCTACGGCTGCCTTCAGAAAAATACTCCCTCCGTCCAAAAATAAGTGTCTCAAGTTTGCTCAAAAGTGGAGGTATCTAGACATAGACATACATATGTCTAAATACCTCCACTTTTGAGCAAACTTGAGACACTTATTTTTTGGATGGAGAGAGTACAAGATTGTGTCATGGAAGAAGAAAGGGTTTGAAGATCTCAAAGATTTGCTCGTCTCTTTTAGTATTGTTTTTGTAATCGATGTAATTATTTGCCGGTTTAATATATATGGTATTTGCTAAAATAAATAAATTGGTGGGACTACTTTATTTCTAACTCTGATCCGGATTTAGCGTCGTAAAAAACTAACCACGTACAAATCTGTTACGCACCCTCTGCCGGTTGGCCGGTCCCGAGGCTGCGTAGCGTAGAGGAAGTAGTCGAAGGACGCAAGGTATGGCACAAGTAGTCTTTTATTATCAATTGTGTGTCTCTCTCCATACAATACATGGGGTATATATAAGAGGGAGAGGGGCTAGGGTTGAGGACCAATCTAGGGGAAAACCCCCCACCCAAGAAAGGGTGGGTCCGTACGAGTCACGCACGGGTCGGTTTCCCAACACTCCCCCTTGGTCTGACAACTCGTATTATCTATGTCTCAAAAACTCCGAAAACCCAACGGGAAAAATATGGAGAAAGAGTGCATAGTATATGTCTCCTCATGTTGCACGAATTGCCTCATTAAAAACCTTATGTGAGAAACTTCATAAAACTCACTAAAGGAAAAAGAGTACAACTCACTTAACTTTCAAGTCAAGTACTCAATCATCGGGATCGAGATTTCAGCGATGAGTTTGTGAAGATTCTCCCCCTGAACCTTGCATCTCCCTAAGTCTCATCATACCCATTTCACGAACACATCTCTCAAAGGAAGATGCTGGTAATGATTTAGTGAACAAATCAGCAAGATTTTCACACGACTTAGTATGCAAGATTCTCACTTCGTTCGACTTTTGCAATTCATGTGCATAGAAGAATTTGGGGTCGATATGTTTTGTGAGATTGCTCTTCACATAACCCGTCTGGACTTGTGCAACACAAGCGGCATTATCCTCATAGATAATAGTTGGGGTTTGGATGGTGTTCAGCCCACATGTCAGCTGGATGTGGCCGATCATCCGTCGAAGCCATACACACTCTCGTGATGCTTCATACAGTGCTATGATTTCCGAGTGGTTCGTCGAAGTTGTTACCAAAGTTTGCTTAGACGATTTCCAGGAAACTGCGGTTCCACCACAAAGGAAAACATATCCAGTCTGAGACTTGCCAGTGTGCGGGTCTGACAAGTACCCAGCATCAGCATATCCAACAAGTGAAAGGTCTTGATTCCTCCGGTAAAACAAGCCAAGATCTTTGGTCCCTTGGAGGTATCGGAAGACGTCCTTGATGCCTTTCCAATGCCTATTGGTAGGCTCAGAGCTGTACCTAGCAAGCAAATTGACGGCGAACGCGATGTCCGGCCGTGTACAATTCGCGAGGTACATGAGTGCGCCAATTGCACTTAGGTAGGGGAATTCTGGTCCCAGAACTTCTTCCCCCTCTTCCTTAGGCCTGAACGGGTCCTTGTCCCGCTGCAAAGATCTCCCAATCATGGGGGTCTTGGAAGGATATGCCTTATCAAATCCAAATCTTTCTAACACCTTCTGGGTGTAGGTAGACTGGTGCATTAAGATCCCAGCAGGGGAATGCTCAAGTTGCAGACCTAGACAGAACTTGGTTTTGCCTAAGTCCTTCATCTCGAATTCCGACATCAGGTAGGAACTCGCTTCCTCAATATCCTCAGGTGTACCGATTATGTTCAAATCATCCACATACACCGAGATAATACAGAAACCATCTTGTGATCTCCGTATAAAAACACATGGGCAAGCTTCATTGCTCGTGTAGCCCTTCTGATGAAGGAAATCGCTTAAACGATTATACCACATCCTACCCGACTGTTTGAGTCCATACAGTGACTTCTTAAGCTGAACACTGTATAAACTTCTATTTGCTCTACCTTGGTTCGGAACAGGTATACCTTCGGGTACCTTCATGTATATGTCTGAATCCAAGTTACCATAAAGGTAAGCGGTGACAACATCCATAAGTTTCATGTTCAAGTCCAAGTTTACTGCCATTGAGATCAAGTATCTAAAGGTAATTCCATCCATGACAGGTGAGTAAGTTTCCTCAAAATCGACACCTGGTCGCTGAGAGAAACCTTGAGCAACGAGCCTTGCTTTGTACCGTACTACCTCGTTATTTTCGTTTCTCTTTCGAACAAAAACCCACTTGTGGCCAACAGGGCGTATGTGGGAAGGAGTTAGACAAACAGGTCCGAACACCTCTCTTTTGTTAAGAGATACTAACTCGGCAGTTATCGCCTTCTGCCAATCTTTCCAATCCGACCTCTTCTTACAATCAGCAAGCGTGTTAGGCTCGGGGTCAGGATCTATGATTGAGGCAATTTTAATGGCAAAATATATGTCGACATTTGCCATGGCTCGATTAATTGACTCACCAGAATTAACATAGTTAATGGCCATTTCGTCATGGGGTGCATCAGGCACATTTCCTTCCTCCACCGGATTTCCCAATCCAGGAGCAAGGTCCTTTAGCTTTCCCGCTCCAATGTGTGCGCGCACATCTTCGCTGGGTATTTCCGATATAGGAAAATTCAAGTCCGGAATTTCGTGCACTGAAACTTCCGTGCTTGTGCCAGGTCTCGACTGGCTCCCCTCTTGAGGGGAAGGCTGTGATAAATCTCTCTTGTCCTTTTTCTTCGGGCGTCCCCGAGTACTTGGGATTTGAGAAACCGGATTCCGCGTCCTTTTAGGCCTAAGGGCGGGAGCGGGTATACCCTTATCTTTCTTTGGTATTTCAACCCTTTCCGGTGCATTGCGTGCAGGCACATGCGACTTTGTCACAGTCTTTAGATCACTGAAATGATCAGGCAGTTGATTCGCTAGGGAATGCAAATCTATTATCTTTTGGACTTCTCTATTTGACTCAGCAGTGCGCGGGTCATGAGCGTGGATCCCCGTGGCTTGCCACGTGATTTCTCGACTTTCATCATCAAGGGATTGATTATCTCCCCCTAAAGTCGGGAAAAGATCCTCGTCAAAAATGCAATCAGCGAAACGGGCCGTATGACAGTCACCTGTCGCGGGGTCCAGAAACCTGATTATGGACACAGTCTCATAACCAACGTATATCCCCGACTTACGGAGCGGTCCCATCGCTGATCGCTGAGGGGGTGGTATTGGTACATATACCTGGCAACCGAACCTACGAAGGTGGGAAATTTTCGGTGCCGACCCTTGCGCAAGCTGCATAGGAGAGTGGATGTTGTAGGCCGATGGTCGAAAGTTGATGAGGTTGGCCGCGTGTAACACTGCGTGACCCCAACATGTAGTTGGTAAGTTACAACCCTGAAGGAGCGGTCTGGCAATGAATTTAATTCTTTTAATCAATGCCTCCGCAAGTCCATTTTGTGTGTGGACGTGCGGTACAGAGTGCTCAAGTTTGATTCCCGTTGCCATGCAATAATCATCGAACGCCTTGGAAGTAAATTCACCGGCATTGTCCATTCGAATAGACTTGATACGATAATCAGGGAATTTATTCCTCATTTGTATGATCTGTGAGATCAACTTTGCAAAAGCATGGTTCCTCGTAGACAGCAGGCTAACATTGGACCATTTAGAGGAAGCATCGATGAGCACCATGAAGTACCTAAACGGCCCCGAGAGGGGCTGAATAGGACCGCATATGTCCCCTTGGATACGCTCCAAGAACGCGGGGATTTCATCCTTCACCTTTAGGGGGGATGGTCTAATGATTAATTTCCCCGTAGCGCATGCGGAGCACACGAAATCATCAGGATTCGGGAAATTTTTGACATTAACAGTATGACCATTCGAGTTGTTAATTATATTCCTCATCATTCTAAGACCGGGATGGCCTAACCGATCATGCCATAGGCTGAAAAGTTCGGAGCTTCTAAAAACAGTTTTAAGGGTAGTGTACACAGGCGGTGCTACAATCTTGGTGTAGTACAACCCTGTAGCGAATGAAGGAAGCCTTTCGACAACATGTTTACCATTTTCGTCGTGCTTTGTGATGAGTAGGTATTCCTTACCATTGACATCATCATGGGTCTCAATATGGAAACCGTTGACACGAATATCTTTGAAACTTAAGAGAGTACGAGTCGATTCTGGGTACAACAATGCGTCATTGATGACCAAAGTTGTTCCCATGGGGAGTACGATAGTTGCTCGTCCGGAGCCAACTACATGCGGACCGCATCCGGCGATCGTCGTAATATTCCCCTCAATTTTAGTAATGGACTCAAAGTACTTTGTTTCTCTCAAGATGGTATTAGTGGTGCCGCTATCGGCAAGGCACGTTTCCTCCATTCGGGCGCCACACGTGTTCTAAAATATAGCGTCTAATTAATAAAAATGAAGCGAGGAAGAAGCTACATTAATACATAAACGCACAAATATTTCAGAACATAACACAATAATCTCTATTAAATGATGGAATAAATGATGAAAACAAATTCATCCAATCGCCGATGAACTAATAAATGTTGGTGAAACAAATATTATTTGCTCTCATAGAGCTTACAACCAAATTGAAATAAGTGTATCAAATTTATTGCCATAAGGGAATCATGAAATAAACGAGGGGAATTTAGGTGGACTCCGCAAAGTATCCATCCACCTCAGCCCTAATCTCGAGCTCACTCATCTTCTCTTCATTAGCGAGCATCGCCGCGGCAGAGTCGATGTCCAGCTGTGGCGGTGGAGGGGGCACGGTGTGCGCAACCTCCATGGACACGCTGGCGTTCGTGGGAACCGCCACATGTGCCTCCACAGGCGCCTCGCTCTGCGCCACCATGGGCGCGGCGGTGGGCGTGGGGATCATCATTGGCCCCGATGCGGGTGCCGGTGGTGCCTCCACCTGGACAAGGTGCGTCTCGCGCGCCTTCTTGGCCTTGTACGCGTCCACGACGTGCTTTGGGGCACGACACTGCCTTGAGAAATGGGTCTTGGAGCCGCAACGGAAGCAATCCTGGGGCCTTGCCTCCCCCTGACCCGCCTGATGTTGCTTGGCCGGGTGGGGAGGGTTAGGTCCCTTCTTGCCTTTCTTGCCACGCTTCTTGAACTTGGGCTGGCGCACCTTGTAGGCGCCGGCATAAACTTCCTGACGTGGACCCCCTCCGAGAGGCTGCGAGTTGAAGTTCTTTTTGAGAACCTCATCCTGCGCCTCAGCCACCTGGAGGGCGTCGATAAGCAGAGCATACTGCGTGAAGTTCTCCTGGCGGTAGTTCCGCGCACTCTGGAGAGCTGATGGATGGAAGGTGGAGAGAGTCTTCTCAATCTTCTGACTCTCCGTGGTTTTGGTGCCACAGAGATCAAGTTGAGTACATATCAGGTGTAAAGCTGAGTTGTATTCTCCCACCGTCTTGAAGTCCGCAAACCTCAGACGCATCCAATCCGCCTCCGCCCGCGGCTTAATGGTGTACTTCAGCCTAGCAAACCGTGCCTCGAGGGCGGTCCACAGGGCTGAAGCACTCCGTTCTGCCATGTACTCGTGTTTCAGCGTAGTACACATGTGATGGCGGAGGAAATGCAGTGCTTGGGCGTTTTCCGCCGGAGTGGTTTTGCTGGGGGCCGTCTGGGTCCCCGCATCCAATGCTCCCTTAAGCTTCCGGCCCTCAAGGACGAGTTCAACGTCCGAGGCCCACGTCAAGTAGTTCAGCCCGTTCTGAGCCAACTCCTCAAACTCCCGGTTCATGATTCCGGCCATCTGCGATTTATGCAAAAAGAGTATCAGATTACAGCAGGTAATCGATTGCATAAAGCGATGTTGATACAAAAATTCAATAAGACGGCGTTCCAAAATTTAAAAGGACATGCTTAAAATTGCTCTACTAAGTATTAAAAAAAATTAATTACTGTAGTAAAACATGATATAAAAGCATGTACATAGAGAAATTATGCTAAGCGTAATCATAACGTGAAAAATGGCTCTAAAAATGATTTTCCGTAATATACAAATTCAGCAAAAACAGACTATTCCAGGAATTTACAGATAATTTATTCAACAGGAATAAAAATATACAGAAAACTGGAAAAGTATACAGATGCTAAAAATGTAAATTTTCGCACAGACACGTATTCGGTCCGGCCCGTAACGGCAGCAGGCCGAAAACTGGGCCGAATAACCAGGCCAAAACCCACCGCTAGCCCAACCTGCCCACTGTAAATTATTTTTCTGTTTTCAGGCTGCACATTAATGGGCCTAAAACAGCCCATCCGGTAGCGAGCTGGCCCAGCATGGCCGATCCTGGCCGATCGATCCGATCGATCGATCGTGCTAGCCATGCTAGCATGGCCGTTCGGCCGGCGGCGGCCGCCGCAGCTGGCGAGGCCGGCGATCGTGGCCAGCAGGGCCTCGCGCGTTTATGCGCGGCCGAGGCTGGTGAGCACGGGTCAGCGGGGCGGCGAGCACGGCAGCGGTCGGGGCGGCGGCCAGTAGGGCTCGCAGCGACCGACTTGCGACGAGCGCGTCGTAAGTGCGACGACGGCGCCACGTAGTGCGAGGCTCGGTGTGTTGCGTGGCGGCTTGCCGACCTATGAACACAACGAGCGGCTCTACATTGGGCAGCCGCCGGGCGGAAGTGCGACGACGGCGCCACGTAGTGCCAGGCTCGGTGCGTTGCGTGGCGGCTTGCCGACCTATGCAACACACGACGAGCGGCTCTACATTGGGCAGCCGACGGCGTCCTTTACACTGGCGCATCTAATGTCAATTTTCTTCGTCGTGTTCATCCGGAACCGTGACGGCGCGTTGCACAGCTGGTGCGCCGCGGCGGTACCGTGATCATCCGGATCACGTCCGTACCGACTCCCTACAGTGCCGTCATCAAATCCCCCTTGAATCCGAGAGTATCGACATTGGTCGGCGACGTATTCGTCAGCTCGACTCTCGGGAGGGAAATCGACACCGTAGGTAACATCTAAAGATTACGAGAGACGCAAAAACGGAAAAGAAAAGGCGATGCGAATCCATTTTTGCGATCAGATTGTGGTTATACCTTCGCGATCGGTGCAGGGAGCCTGCTTGAGGAAGGCTCGACGACAGCTCGGCGGAGAGCTTCGTGCTGATAACGTGTTACACACCCTCTGCCGGCTGGCCGGTCCCGAGTCTGCGTAGCGTAGAGGAAGTAGTCGAATGACGCAAGGTATGGCACAAGTAGTCTTTATTATTAATTGTGTGTCCCTCTCCATACAATACATGGGGTATATATAAAGGGAGAGGGGCTAGGGTTGAAGACCAATCTAGGGGAAAACCCCCACCCAAGAAAGGGTGGGTCCGTACGAGTCACGTACGGGTCGGTTTCCCAACAAAATCAAAGCTCAACTGCCGACAACAATAAGGATCAGAGCGAGTAGGTTTTTTTTTTCTGAGACAAATCAGAGGGAGTATGTGAGTTAGTGGCCCCCAAATTGGCCCATCAAATGATTACTTTGGGCCAGCTGTTGCATTTGTGAGCCCACGTGCATCCTTTTGTGAGCCCACTGCACACTAAAAATCAATGAAAATATTGCCTACCGATAAGCTTTTCCTCGCCAAGCCCACTCCTAAATTTTACCCACTCCCACTGCGCTCTCTCCACCCTCGACTGCGCTGCTCCCGTCCCCGTCGCTCTTGGCGCCGGAGCCCTAAACCCTAGCCCTCGCCGTCGGCGGAGGCGGCTGCCTGCGCGATGTCGCACTTCGGGAGGTCGGGTCCGCCGGACATCCGCGACACCTTCTCCCTCCTCGTCCTCAACATCAGCTTCCGTGAGGAAACCCTAACCCTAACCAAATCCCTTCCCTGAGGCGTTCGCTCCATCTAATCCGCTCACCCGCCCTTCCCCTTCGCAGGAACAACGGCTGACGACCTACACCCGCTCTTCGACCGCTACGGCAAGGTCGTGGACGTCTTCATTCCCAGGGATCGGAGGTGAGGAGCCGCGCGGCCCTGAGCAATTTGTGTTGTTATGTTCGATGGATTCGTTCTGAAATTGCTGGTTGTTCTCAAGGACTGGGGACTCTAGGGGTTTCGCGTTCGTACGGTACAAGTACGCTGATGAGGCTCAGAAGGCTGTAGATCGGCTTGATGGTGGGTCACTGACTCCCGTTTGCTTCTTGGACAAATTTGGGTGCCTTTATGGCTGAATATTACTGTTTTGCGCAGGCCGTAATGTGGATGGCAGGAACATCATGGTGCAGTTTGCCAAGTATGGCCCTAATGCGGAGCCAATGTAAGTGGGCTTCTTCCGATCATGTTGTGCATACCTCGTAACGTGTAGTATGCACATTTCGGTAGGTAATTATTCTGTGAACATAGCTATCAGGATGTTTGCTTGAGGTGGGTTACATAAGTCATCTTGATGTCATGTAGCCCGGAGCTGTATTCGATTAGATCCTGGGATCATATGTTTACAGGGTTTATTGATCTCGTGAAATGGTCCATTCCACTCCACGAATTATGTGTTTGTTGTTTTCTGTACTATCGTCTATCCGCCTTTGCGTTTAGTTCTACTTAAACCATGATAAGTATATTTTTGGAGTTTCATACTTGCACTTGACGCGGGCCTTATAGTACAAATAGACAAGGTCTTCAGAAAAAAGATAACTCTGTCCTTATTAATTTTTCATCGTGCTTTTCGTTAGTTTTCTCAGTCTTGCATGTAATGTTCTAATACACGTTCATTTTTTGTCCAACCCTACTCGTGTATACTGAATTGTCATAATTTCCTTAACTATCGCTCATCTTCTGTTAATTCATGTAGCCGTAAAGGAAGGGTCATTGAGGAAGTTGAGAAATCGCGTGACAGGTCAAGAAGCCGTAGCCCTAGGCCAAGGTGAAACTTAATTCCTTCTATTTGCAACTCCTCTAGATATTTTACTTGCTCTAATGGTGGAATGCTCTATGATCAACATGTTCCTGGTTATGTGCTCTGGACATTCACTGTCTTTTCTCTGCATAAGCACGACTACTGCAGATCAGCTTCTTTTCTAGTGTTGTCCGAGCACTGCTTATTTTGTCATGGTTTGTGTAATTTGAGTAGTCCAGGCAATTACAGTGCATCTATTGCTCGAACCAGGCACAAAGATGGCCGTAGAGACAGAGATCATAAGAGGCGCAGTCGCAGCAGAAGCAGAGAAAGGCATGGGCGCGATAGGGAGAGAGACCATCGTCGTCACAGCCGAAGCCCCAGCCGAAGTACAAGCCCTGACTATAAAAACCGCCGTAGAGCAAGGGATGACGATAAGCGCAGAAGCAGGAGCAGAAGTCGTAGCGGCTCATACCATAGGTGCTTAACCACTTTTCCATAGTCCATTTTCTAATCATGGTTTATGTTTCGGACCGCTAATTTGTTTTCTTCTTCTAGTGCTTCACCTGCTCGGCGCGGTGCTAGCCCTCGCAAGAGCCCAGCACCTCGCAGGAGCTCAGCACCACACAGCAGGAGCCCAGCACCGCACAGCAGGAGCCCAAAACCACACAGCAGGAGCCCGAGACGACACAGCAGGAGCCCAAAACCACGCAGCAGGAGCCCAGCACCACACAGCAGGAGCCCAAAACTGCGCAGCAGGAGCCCAAGACGGCGCAGCATGAGCCCAACACCGCACAGCAGGAGTCCAACACCACCCAGCCAAGACGGAACTCCCAGAAAGCAGACCAATGGAAAAGGTTCACCTCCATGCAGTGTTTCACCATCACCACAGCGTGCTAGCTCTCGTAGCCCAGGCAGCGATGACAAGGTAGGGTTGAGGTTCTACTTCTGGTTATATTGTGTTGCCCCTTTGCATACATATACGTGTTTAACCTTGGAAAGCAAAAATCTCTTGTCAGGAGTAAAGCTTGTAATGAGGCCTGAGAACGGGGGACTGCCAAAATTTGCTGAGCTTGTTAGGAGTAGCACTGAGCTGCTATTCAAGGTTGCTAGCTGTTCTTTGTGTTTTCTTAGATGTGTTTTCCAGTACTATGAGAATTACACTGTTGGTTTGTATTCGACTTAATCATGTTTCATCTTGATACTATTGTATTAACTTGTCAAAACATTTGTGCATTTTTTAGTTATCTGTTCGTGAGACGGGTTGCTGTTTACTGCTAGAATGATATTGCACGGGATCACTCATGGTGGATGATGTTCTTGCTGTTAAGTCATCGTTGTTGATGTCGATGCTCCTGACGGTGCTGCTGATAATTGTCGTTATGTTGCTGATGCTGGTTGCAGTCAGATGTCGATACTGGTACAGATGCTGTTGATCGTGATGATGGCTCGATGCTATCTCTCCTTTGCTTTGAAATGCTTTTACATCCTTCTTGTTCAACAGATTCCTAGTCAAATCATGAAATTTAATATGGATCTCATGATCAGTGACAGTTCCCTACCATAGCAGTACCATTACTCTTCATCATTTTCTGACTCCTGTTATACTGATTATGGTATTATACCATAGCCTTGGTTTTTTCCACCCTTGTGTCGTTCACATTTTTCGTGTTTATAATTTAGTTTTTATCTGATGAAAGATAATTGTCGTCAGTTGGACTATTAATAACTGATAAACTAACAACTCTTACCTTAACATTCAGAGTAGTGGTAATAGAATCAGGGCAAGTTCTTTTGGCGGCTTAAAAAAATAAGGCGATTGGCTTATTACTTGGTGGTTTCTAAACTGTTTATCCCATAATTAGTTTAGAAGCTCCAATTAATAAGCCACGTCTTATTTCTTAAGCAGTAAAAAGAACTGGACCAGTGTTTTCCAATTCCTACACATAGTTCTTGTAGCAGTTGTTTTGTTGCTCGGCATAACCTTTGCTGGTAGAGACGAACAGGTATTTACTTGCGTTGTTGTGTCAGTGGTGGCATATTTGCTGTGCATTTATGGAGTGCACAATCTGTATAAGAGTACATATTTACATGTAGGTAGGCTTTGCTTTCCAGTTTGATATATTCCAAGAAGCAGTAGTGTGGCAAATCTTTGCTCCTGGACTCCTGGTGTGGTTTTATCTTCTGTATTGGCAAGGTGATGCTTGTCAATGAGTAAAAATCTTAACGGGTTTTGTTGCCGTGAAGTGGATTGAATCGAATGTTAATTTATATAAGTCATCATAATAATCCATAAAGATTTTGTCTTGCATGAGGTGCAGGGCTGCAGATTTGGAAGTCTTTTTATAGGATTTACCGAGTTGGGCTATGATCCGTATAAGTTGTGAATCTTGTGTAGTAGGATGTGAAGAATGGCCATGCACCAACTCCTGCCCATGCGGATGATTGGGAGTGGGAGCTACTGTACTCATTATCCTTTTAAGGTGTGGCATTGTAGATGTGATTTTTTTTGTGCCAAGTACTGGAGTAACTGAGCGGCCGTTTTACATATAACTGTATTGTAAGCTAAAGCTTCTAAAGCTGTCTTGTCGTATGGGCGCACTACCCAAAACTCCTCGAAGATACCAAAACACGCTGAACAAGGATGAAAATCGTCCATTGCACTGTTTTGCGTGAAAGGATGCTCGGAAGGCAGTTGCGAATTAACTAAGAAATTCTCCTAGAATCTGGAATCTCAATTCTCAAAGTAGCGTGCACTGGGCTTGACCAGCGTGTGCAACAATAATGTACAGCACAAGATAAATCAGGCAGCATAGGAGCCATTTAAAAAAAATGATCATAACCATGTAAAATAACGACTGGCCGAACTGGAACAGGCAAAAACACGTTTTGGTGCAAAAGGGCTCCAAAATTACTGAAGCAACGAAGATCCATCGCATCGACACCCAATCATCCAAACTATGAGCCAACTAAACACCGTTGAGGAGATATAAACACTACAAACCTAAAAACCCCTTAACCTCACACTCCTGCAACGGCAACAAACGTGGAAGCCAGTGGGAACTTGGCCACAGCGAGACCTAGGGGCCGAGACAACGGAGCAAGGCTTACACAGCACCTGACAAACACAAAAACCAAAACCCATAGCCTTACACTCACCTCCGGCACTAGCTGGCAAACTAAATTGTGCACAATATTACTATGTATTCCACCTAAATCAACCAAAGAATTTTGTACTGTAACTTTGACCAATATCGTGTTGAGTTTGTCATGGTTCATCCATAAACAGCGGTTAATTAAACTGTCGATGGAAAACGTGATGCACTGGTGGTAATATCCTAGATACGCTACGGTTTGGAAGAACTTTTACATCATGTGTTTTCAGACTATGGCGATTACTGTACCATTAGATCCCTATGACAGCGTGACTGGATAGAATCAAATGTTCGTGAAGTGATGAGCATGTCATGATACTTTTAACTTCAGTCAGGTACTCCTCCATTTTGATGGGTAATTTTGCTCTGCCCCATTAGCTCCGCCTGGTACACCAGAGATGCTGTCGTGGGGCTTTGCTCGGTCTGAACATGATGAATTGGTTGCTGCCTTGAACTCATCCTCGCCCTCAAAAGCAAGGAGTTGGCCATCACGCTGACTGAACTAAAACCCATCAGAGCTCCAGCTATGGACGGGGTCAGCATCGTTCCTGTCACCGGCAACAATGCCCCAGCAGCAATGGGTAGCCCAACCTGCAAAATACCTCATCGTATGAAGTTTCGCAAGCAGAATTCAGAACACGCATATATTTCTAATCTAGAATTTGAGGTCCAACACTATCCTGGCAGTTGACAACTTATGACACGCTCACCATAGTGAAACTTGTAAAACAAGCACGTTCTACTTTTTACTTTAATTTGATCTAATGAAACGGATACGCAAGTGATAAAGAGAAGAGAAAGGGAGCCATACAATGTTATACAGAAAAGCCCACCAAAGATTTTGCTTCACTGTTCTCATGGTTTCTTTACTCAACTCTAAAGCATCAACAAGCTGCGTCAAAGAACCATCACCTCGTTTATTAGGAAATGAAAGATGATGGCACAAAGAAGGAAACATAATGAGTTTGGCAACGGCATCAGGTACGTAAAAAAGTGAGTAACTAACTCCAAGCAGTAGGGACCAAAATTACCTGAGATAACCTATTACCCATGAGAACAACTGAAGATACATCACTAGCTGCACCAACACCTCCACCCATTGCAATTCCAACGTCAGCTAAAGCTAGAGCTGCAGCATCATTGATGCCATCACCAACCATGGCAACTAACTTGTGCTCTTTCTGTAGTTCGGATATGAACTTCTTTTTCTCATGTGGTTTAACTTCAGAAATTACCTGATATCCATTTAATTATGTGAACATGTAAATCATACTGAAAAGGTGATAAAGGATAAACAAATGATGGTAAGAAAAAAATCCTAATGAGCCAATTTGAAAGAATCGTTTTTTCATGCTGTTTTTCGTGGTTGAATCAATTTGAATTGAATAGATCTGTATGTTCGCTTATTAGTGAGTCTGCTACCACCTATTTATCACGTATTTGTCCGATCTATTCTTCAGATCTCAGTTTACACTCTATTTTAGTAAAAGTGAGAAGCATGTATATGCTTTCCATCGCTGAATAAAGGAATAAATTACAAGTTCCTGGGGCTACCCTCGGTCCTCTGAATTCACGTTTTCAGGTAAATAATTAGTGGCAATTTTCTGCAGTATTAGGCTTCTAAAATTAATGGAAAAGATCACCTCCAGTGCATCTTCTAAGACGTATATGGATTTGCATACTTGTATCCGGATAACAGCATAAGAGACAGCTTACACCCGCAACATGTTCATTGTCATACTTCGATGCCATATAGTATTAGAATAGTTTGTTGCTTTACGACAGCAAACTATTCACAAGAACAAAATGTGCACATCAGCAAAGCAAAATTCAATCCATATTACCTTGTCAACCGGAATACCAACAATTGAAGCAACATTCATAGCAGCACTTTCCTTGTCCCCAGATAACATGTATACACTAATTCCTTGCTTAGACAGGGCATCGATCACTTGACGAGAATCTTCTCTGATCTTGTCCTCGAAACAAATAAGACCAGCTAGAGTACGATCCACTGCTACATATGCAACAGACTGGCCAAAATTTTCTACTTCGGAAAATGGGTCATGAACAACCCCGTGCCTGAAGTAAGACAGTGCAATGTTTACTAGCGAACAGAGTTCCTCTGTGTAACATAAAATTGAACATCACATGGGGCTAGTGTAATGGAGCAGAAAAAAATATGCAATACTACAAACAATAGTGGAAAGACAAGACTAACAAACTTGGTATAGTGAAAGAACAGGGGTTATTGAGCACGATTATTGAATAAATGATTCACCGTACCTCCTAATCCAGTCTAATGTCCCAACCGAAACCTGCTTCTCACCAATCATAGCCACCGCACCAGACCCTGGCTCTTCCATGAAGGACCCATCCTTTGCCTGTGACGGTATACATGGGAAAATAGCAAGGATATAAGCAGTAAAATCTGCAACTGTAATAAGAAATAGATTGTGTTGTGAAACAGAAATGTCAATTAGGCGATCTGATACTATAAAAAAATGATTGAACAGAAAGTAATATGCCAACTGTCAAGTTAGTTAGCAAAAGGTGTAAAATGTTTGTTTCTGCTTCTGGTGCAAGAATGGTTAGGGATGTAATGAGACATCAGTTCAACAGAGATGTTTTTGAATTCAGGTGGGAAAACAGTCATCATAAAACGGCCTTGTAGTAGTCTGTTGAGGCAATTGGCATACTGAGGTAATTTTATCTCAGATTTATGGTGCACTACTGCTGTGAGTACCTTCATGTTGATGCAATTGGCAGCCTGGGCAGCTTCCATGATGGCTTTTCCAAGTGGGTGGTTTGTATTTGATTCTACTCCGGCAGCCAAACTTAGAACGTCACCTTCTGTCCATCCATTGTTCCAGTAATCCCTGATGACAAAAACAGGGTTTATCAACAGGAAGGCCTCAGCAATGAACTTCACTTCCATAGCTGAGGGTGCGTGATGTTCCGAAGTGATTAGATGTGCTATACAAATTCAGAAAATACATAGGAACCACTTAACTTTGTATTTACATCTCCCTCGCTGTGGGAAGCTATTACTTTAGTCACTACAGGTTTCCCGATTGTTAAAGTTCCAGTCTTGTCAAACACAATGGCACCAACTTCTGCGAATTTCTCCAAAACATCCCCACCGCGTAAAAGAAGTCCTCTTGTCGCACCTAATGAAGTACCAACCTGGAAACAATATATATGAGTTTCTGATAGAATGCCTATTCAGGGAGAAAGAGGGTCATATCATTAGTTCCATACCAGAACAGCAGTGGGTGTGGCAAGCCCAAGAGCACATGGGCAAGCAATTACCTGCAAATAAAGATCAATGTTGATAGCTGTTCAACAAGTAGGGGTCATCATGTACAAAAAGTTTACTTAAAATGTGGGCACGGACTATAGAAATAGAACCATCCATATTAGACAATGAACTTCTCTTTTTTCTAGGGAATATTAGACCCTGAACTTGCTAAAGACATTCTTGGTTTTTAATGGCGTTTATGTATCCTGGGGTTTCTAAACGGGAAAACAATAATGGGTGTAGACAATGTTATTGCATGGGAATTTCTTCAAAAGATACAACCATTTGTGTCATGAAAAAAGGGAAAGATAAATTAATTCATCTCTTCCCTTTGTTGTATAGTACACTATTGATCATATTCTCCTATGAAGAGTTTGCAAAACCACAATCCATACCTTAGCTGGTCTCAGAGGGTGGTTTTGCACCCTGAAGTCCCCAAATTTTGAATTGTTTATGTTGTAGACGTGTGGAATAGAAACTGAGTACTTGCAAGACTTCATGTAAAAAAAGACAAGAACATTTATCTCTTCTTTTCTGTATGTGACAGAAATGTTTATATTTTTGGATTAACTTTTGCAGGTTCTCGTCTTATCATATTCCCTACGCACATAAAAACCTTCTTTTGGAACCCCCACCATCCAAACCAGGCCAGGGTTCAAAGCAAGATTTTAGAAAGTCCAGGAAATTATAGTTTAGGGTTTAAGTCGGACCAAGCACCATAGTTCAGGATTGATGAATGACTAAGATAAATGAAAACCATAATCTAACATTCAAAGTTGTTGGTGAGTTGTACAGCTATATGTGAGGTACACAAATTTTTGGCAGCTAGACCTTATGCAACTAAAGTCTTCTTGACACATGAATAGCTAATAGCACGATTCATCCAGTTATCCCCTATGATCCTATTTCCTTTATAAGTTTTTTTTTTGCGAATGAAACTTATTAATATTGAAATGAACCATATAAACTCATACAGTGCCCCTGCATTTCAGACAGGCTTTTCTTCATGTCAAGTATCTCC
Source organism: Poa pratensis (assembly GCA_947311845.1). Classification (NCBI taxonomy): domain Eukaryota; kingdom Viridiplantae; phylum Streptophyta; class Magnoliopsida; order Poales; family Poaceae; genus Poa; species Poa pratensis. The sequence goes on from CAMZMU010000094.1 coordinate 35,827,048, forward strand.
AAAGCTTAAGAGCTGGATCTGAAATCAGAACCTTTTCTCTCAGGACAATAACATTCAGAAGAGTTTGCAGTTTAACACTTATCTGTATGCCACCTTTAAGCATAATCTTTAAACCATTTCAGAGTAAATAAACGGAATTATATTGTTAAATATATGTTCCTTCTATCATACCAGAACACTGCAAGAAAGTTGCAAAGCCAGAGACATTGCACTTCCCTGCTGGATAGCAGCAGGTACTAGTTGTGAACCCAAAAGACTCCAGAACATATAAGTAGCAGCAGAAAGGGCCATAACTCCATATGTAAAGTTCCCTGCAACCTGTAGTGTAATTAAGAAGTTGACACATTTAGCCATAGTGTAAACCTGTAACTAATTAAGGTTACGGTATTATACATGAAAGATCTCTACGATTGTATTCACTTGATACATCAGCAGTGACCCGGACAGTACAGGAGGATGGAACAAATTCACTATGCAGCTATGTATAAGAAGGTAGTACCAATAGTCTAAGGCTCTGTTTGCAACACGGGACATTATAAGGATCCCTATGGGGCCGACTGTCTCTTGTCAAATTCCTGAGTTCTAAACAGGCCTTAATAAATAACAGGATCGATATTTCGAGTGATCAGAAACTTAAAAAACAGCAGCGAGTGCATAGATCATCTGAACAAAGTTACATTTTAACATAGGTTAATATAACAGCCTAAACAGGTACAGTTTTCCTAACCTTTCCTATTTTCAATCTTGTCTAGTTGATTTTTTTTTAAAGTAGTCAATGACCCAAAATCCGTGATTATTTAGTCTACAAAAAGGGTCCATGTATGGAACTCGTGGACTAAGATTGAACATCTTATCCAAATGCAAAACGTTAAAGAATATATAAATGTATACAAAATTGTGACCATCATGATGAAAAAGAACAAATCGGCATTATGTCAGATAACATATTAACGCTAAACTATAGTTTTACTGGAGCTGATCTCAGTTTCCAAATACCTTGTCCGCTAATCGTTGAACAGGGGCCTCCCTTGTCTGTGCTTCTTCCACTAAGTGAAGTATGTCAGACATAACAGTCTCACCACCAGGTCTTCTAACTTCAACTGTGAGTTTACCATTTAAGTTAATGCTTCCGGCTGACACTTCTGCCTGACAAAGGATACAAAGATCATCATTGCAGCGCACAGCATAGATACTAACGCTGAGATGTTACTTGAATTCAGTGAGCCAGAAGGCACCAATATCTCTACATTAAGACAATATTAGGTGGTTCGGAAAACATACCCCTGCAATCTTTGTTACAGGCATAGGTTCACCTGTCAAACTTGACTCATCAACTGTACTTCTTCCAGCTTTGACAACACCATCTGCTGGAATGCGGTCCTAGACAGTGCATGAGTTAGCAAAGATTATACTGGTAGGAGGATACCATACGGTCATATATGAGCTGCCAGTAAAGGATATGACCACATAAACAAAGTTCTATGTTTGTACTGGTATGCACTTGTATTTGCGTACACATTTAGCATACATGGAATTAACAAATTAACATAACTGAAAACGTAGGAAGCAAATAAACTATTACCCATGAAAAACAGTGCGTATACACTTAAGTTAATATGTGTGCTTGTCTGTGAATTCTATTTACTCACCCCAGGCAGCACTACTATATAGTCCCCAACAGCAAGGGTACCACATGGGACCTCTGTGAATGATGATTGCTCAGCATCACTATCCACCATTAGGCGTGCTTTTGACGGGAGAATATTGAGCAATCCTGTCATATCACTAGCAGCTTTTAGCTTCGCCCTCTGCTCAAGATTCTTCCCTAGAAGCACAAAAGCTATTAACATAATTGGTTCCTCAAAAAATGTCTTCCATCCCTGCAAGAAAATCAGTTGGTATAAAATAACTATACGGTGGTACACTAAGGCCATATGTCAGGATGCAAAGTAACAGTTTATAAAACAGAGCAGTTGTAGAATGAAATGGAACCTAAAGTATGACTTTGTTCAACAGCATCTGCAAAGCAGTGACAAGGATGCAGTTGTGGACTTGTGGTAAGAATACAAATTCCCCATTCTTCTGTTTAGATATATCTAAGGCCATGCATGCAACTATGAACCAATGAAATCCTTGCAGGAAGAAAGTAGGAGTTACCAGCTTTGGAATGAAGGCTGCAACTGAACTGACTGCAAAAGATGACAGAGCACCTAAACCAACCAACGTATTCATATTTGGAGACCCCTTGAATAAACTCTTTAATCCATCAAGAATTAGTCGTCGACCAGGACCAACAAATGTAAATATCGAGAGCGACAAATGAAATCCAGTGGAATGAAACAGGTGCATCAATGGTGCATTAACTCCAAAGAGGTGAGAAATGTGTCCCAGTAGGCAAACAGCACATAATGCCCAAGATACAGCAAGATCACGGCCTAAAAGAGAAATCAATGTCATGTTAATTACAGAAATCTTCACTTTTAAAAAAATAAAATCTCGAACTTGGAGGAAGCTTGTAATATTGATGGCTACTTGTTAATGCAAATGAAGTTTACCACTTTGCTTCAGATTTTGAAGTTTTTCATCCATCTTCCTTTCAAAAACTTTCTGTGAACTGACTTTTGAAGAATCTGCAAGTATGATAGACATTTACTGATTTACATGAGACTGGATATACTGGTGACTGGCAATATATTTTGGACAGGGTTTCAGACTTTACGTAGAGTACAAAGCAGTAAACAAAGAGAACCGAAAAGCTACTACGTCTGTCTTGAATTACGAAGTACAATGTGAAAAAGAATCTGAAATATACTCTCACCGTTTGTAAATAGATGACGTTTTAGACTTTCTCTTTCTTGTTCGAGAACACATGACGTCTTATAATTTCAAGGCACATATTTGTTCATAGTTCCTATTATGCCCCCACCTAATGAGTACTAAACAAAGGATTTTAGCATGCATGTTTCATCTCCGAGAAGGTTTACCACTTCCTTGAACAAGGTTGAGGGCAAGTGTTATCATTTCACTGGTTTTCTTAAAGTGAACAGAGGAAGTGTGATATATCTGGAGAAATGGTTGCCCAACTTCAGCTAATACGCAAGTGGAGTTTAAAAATACCATTCATAGATCTCACATTAAAAGATCATCGAAATGCTTAAGCGGACTGTCAAGTATCTCCCGATGGACCTACCCATCAGCAGATTTTGTGCCTAAGGACAAGTAACACTGTCCTAACTTCTAACCTATTGTTCAAACTGTCCTCATCACCCCCAAAACGATAATATTTCAGCAGCACGACACTATTTGGTCAGTCGTAACAGTTTACCTCGATGGCTGGATTTGTACCCACATGTTGTCAACTGGCTGGCGAGCTTCTCACCCAACCGCAGCTTCCAATCCTGCACAGCTCTATCGTCTACTGCCCACACAACTGCCATCTCAGTGGCCAGGTTGACAGTTGCAGACTGCACCTGGGGCTGCGAACACAAGCACACTCACTTACAAACACAGAATGCGTTCGAGCAAGTGAGGTACGCTGACGCAAACTCACCTCATTCTCCAGAATGCGTTTAACGCTTGCTGCACATCCACCACAACATCCCCTGCAATCAGAAGTTCAAAAACCATCAGATGGCTAACAGAGCTACAGATTACGTGCTTCTTGGATAGTACAAGAGGAGCGTGACAAGTTCTCTGAGCGACTTCAGCATACAAGCTCGCATAGGATGGAAGTACCATGCTAAAAGCCTAAAACCAATAATTGAGGTGCTAACAGTACCATCTAAGGACAAGTTTCTACTTGGACATGGAGATATATGTGAGTGAGGTAATTAGTCACAATTCACAAACTCATACCCCAACATCGAGAATTATGGTATCGCCGTCTGCCCTGCCGCTTCCTCCGCCACCGCAGTCCCCTGGGAAGCACGCGGCCGATTCCACCGGCCGTCGCCTCCATCGCCGCCACCCCCTCCACCGCCGGATCCCCTACCTCCCCCGCCGCCGGGAGGACCGGACGACGCGAGGAGGACGCCGAGACGCTCGCGAACCAGCGGGCGCGCGGGGAGGCCGGGCCGCGGAGCGCGAGGCGCGCGAGCGAGAGGAGGAGGTCGGCGGGCACGGCGAGGCGCCGCTGCGCGGAAGCGGTGACAGGGGCGGCGCGGCGAGCGTGGGGCGGTGGGCGGGGGGAGCGGCGGCGGGCGAGGATGTGGCGCGGGGAGGAGGCGGCGGGAAGGCCCTGGAGCGGGAGGCGATGGCCTTGGAGAGGGCGAGGAAGGGCGTCGCCGGCAGGGGCGGACCCAAGTGCAGCAGTGTGGGGGCCTTGGCCCCCACTCAAATTTTGATTTCCTATGATATTTCTTCATATTTTAAAGAAATTTCTTTTTTGCAAATTATACAAGGAATGCCCCAGTCAATTGATTTGCCCCCACTCCTATTTTTTTCTGGGTCCGCCCCTGGTCGCCGGGTCCATCGTCTAGTAGAAGGGTGGCAGCGGCTCGGGCATTGCTTTGCTAGCGCAGCCGGCGGCGTCGAGCGCGGGAGACAGGAGGCGGCGGTATGGGCGCTACAGTGTAGAGCCAAGCTGTAGCGGCGGGGATTGGGTTGTGTCTTCGGCCGGTAGCGGAAAGGTTGGTGCGTGCAGACGGGCGACACGATTGTTCGTCGGCGTCCATCATTCTAGGGCGAGCTATCCGTGATTATCCGCTAACAAAACTGTCGAGCGATCACTTCTCTTCGCAGGGACATGAGAATGAGATGCCTTGAGGGTTTAAACTTTAAACCTTCTGAGCTGGATAAGATAAGAAATGTGGTATTTGAGCCGAATATTTTAAGGCTGCATGCCCCCGATGGATTTCCTACCTTGATTACCAAAATACTTGATGCAACTATATTTAGAAATTCATTTGTAAGCAAAAAAAGACTAGGTAAAGTTATTTATAAGGTAATAGCTGACACACAACTTCTTTCATCAAAGAAAAATATATTACGAATGTATTTGTGTTGATGCATGAAACTATATATGAGATTTACCACACGAAAAATCTGGGGGCTTGTTTCAAAATAGATTTTGAAAAAACATATGATAAGGTGAATTGGAGCTTTCTTTATCAGATGATGCAGTATAAAATCTTTCGAAACTTGTTTTGACACTGGGTGATGAAGTATGTGAGAGGGGAAAGTTGTTATTAAGGTCAGCAATCAAATTCCATACTTTTCCACTTACACAGTAGTGAGCAGAAGATCCTTCGTCGCCTCTTTTGTTTGATATAGTGGGAGATGGCAGGCAGACCAAAGAGCATGGTCTTAGTTCTAGGATAGTCACTCACCTTGTGGATGCATGCCTCGCTATTCTAAAGTGTCTTGGAGGATAGTTTGGAAAATCCGAAATTTCAAATTCATCTCGTGCATATTTGAGCAGCTTCAGGTCTGCAAATCAATTTTCATAAAGTGAAATTTATTGTCTAGGAAATACGTCCAGAAAAAATTAATATAGTGAAATTTTCACTTGGGTCTCTACTTAATTCTATGAAGTACCTGGGAAGGCCAATAGATGAAAAATGCTATGTCTTAATAAGGCCCAATTGATGAAAAAATTGCTAACAACCTAGATAGATGGAAAGGGAAGTTACTTTCTACAGGTGATAGAGTCACTTTGGTGAATGCTTGCCTCACCGGTTTTGCCCTTTATATGATTTCCTTCTTGGAAGCTCCTAATGGTGTGCTACAAAAAAGGGTTGTAAACAGAAAGAAGATGATTTGACAAGAAACTGATAATAGGAAAAACTAACCATCCGATAAGTCTATCAAACAGTTTTTCTACTAAGGATCGTGGAGGCCTTGGTGTTCTTGATCCGGAAACCATGAATAAAGCCTCTTGTGTAATGGATTTGGAAGTTAGAAAATACCGATGAAACTTGGTAGTAACTGCTTAGTAGGAAGTACTTGCATAAAAAGTTCTCACACGGGCCCTATTGATTATGGAAGTTCTCTTTTTTGCAAGAATAGATGGGGCTTACCATACCTTCCAACAGTTTCCGCGTCACGGCGAAGATCACGAACTGGTGGCCAGATCCGCGGCGTCTGTTCCAGCAAAGAGGCAAAAGGAGATGAATTCGTTTTTCTGCCGATCATGCAGAGCCATGGACAGAGCGCAACGAGCGTGTCTTTGATGGGGTGTTCTGCACTGTCAAGCTCTGCAGGCTCGCATCTTTGACGAATGGCAAAGCTGGGTGGACTGCAGACGTAGGCCGACCAGAGGGATAGGCTAAGCAACATAGTGGGGTGAGTGATCGGCCCCAAGTGGGCATGATCATGTGTCGGGAGTGGAGATTGTCTCACGCAATCTGCCTTGTAACTATCATGTAGATCCCTTGTACTCCCTCCGTTCTAAAAAGATGACTTCCATTGTGAGTGCATGTGAACGTATCTATCCATGTAACATGTCTAGTACGTCACATGTAGACAAATGGAAGTCATCTTTTTTGGAATGGAGGGAGTACCTTTCTGTATGCTTAATTCAACGAGCGCAAATATCCTGCATTTCTCGAAAGAAAAACAGTTTATATTATACCAGCAATCCAGCATCACAACTGACTCATGATAAAATTATTTGAACAATATGAATAACACATAATGTGGAAGTGATTGTTCTGGAACACTTGCATCATGCAAGAAACAAAATATATCCCACGAACCAAGGAATATTTAACTTTAAGAAATAAAAAGCCATAAGCTTAGCCAAAATAATTGTGAGCAGTCCACTACTCCATATAACAATTTATTTAAGCGTTTACTATATACCCCAAACATATTCATTAAGATCTCTAAATATAATTAAAGTATAATTTTGACCAAGTCTCAACCATATTTAACATCGAACTTTCTAAACTTTGGCGCTTCCATACTACAAAAATCTCAATCACAAACTTCGACCATCAATTGTAGAGAAACTTTATGTCAACACGGTTGTGGCCAAATAATATTTACAGACTTCAAATTTCAAGCATTTTAGACTGTATAGTGTAATCTTTTTAGCTCGTATGTAGTTCATGCGAGTGGAGCGAGATGTTTCAGAAGAAAGTAGACATTGAAGGTTTGAACCTTCAGATCCCGCTGAAATATCTTCATAGTAAAACAAATATTTTCATAGTAAAACTTTATCTCAAGTGGAAGCACAACCAACGATTCTCTTTCTGGAAGGGACTTATGAGAGTTAAAGATGAGTTCTTTGAAAGATGTTCTTTTAAAGTTGGTAATGGGGAAACCACAAGGTTTTGGGAGGACACTTGGTGGGTAACTCCATTAAAAAAAACCAATATCCATTATTATATAACATTGTGCAACAACAAAATGTTTCAGTTCATGATGTGCTTCAAAATGCGCCCCCACTAAACTTGGGATTTAGAAGGGCATTTGTCGAGAATAAATGGGGTATGTGGTCTCATTTATGCCTTATTAATGGAGTTACGTTGACTGGGTTACTGATTCGTTTCATGGAAATTGACTCGGAATGGTCTTTTTATGGTAAAATCTATGTATGAAGATCTAATGATTGGTCATTCTAGATTTCTACAAAAATATCTTTGGAAACTAAATACTGCTAAAAATAAATCTTTATGTGGTTCCTTAATAGAAATCTTGCTTACAAAAGATAACCTTGCAAAAAGAATTGGCAAGGTAACTCTCAATGTTCCTTTTGTGGGAGTAATGAGAGTATCGAACATCTGTTTACCTCTTGCCCTTTTGCAAAACTTTGTTTGGCGTGTTGTGTTTTGTACTTACAATATCCCTCATCCTACCAATGTCACTAATATGTTTGGGAATTGGCTGAATTAATGGGATGGATAAAAACCAAGGATAGGATTCGTATAGGCGTTTCAACTATTTGTTGGTCAATTTGGAATTATAGGAAACAATCTTGTTTTTAATAGGAAAAATAATTTTCATGTCTTACAGGTTATCCATATGGCGGTGCACTGATCCAGTCATGGCTTTCCTGCTTCCTTCGAACCAGTGGGACCTTATGGTGGCTGGATGCACGAGACTCCTGTTGGTGGCACAAGATTTTCTCCGGCATTACGTGGCAACATATTAGTTGACTTTGTAGTTGTGTTTGCTTTATTTTAGCCGGTTGAGGCCTTCTCGATCATTTGTGGTACTTAGATGTAAACTTGAATAATACTCTTAAACCTGTAATAAATGGCTGTGTGCATCACTTGATGCATAGGTGGGGTTTCCCCATTTCTAAAAAAAAGAGATCCCGCTGAAACAGTTTGCAATATAATTTCTCTCTTGGGAGGCAACCTAAAGCACGGAAGAAACATTCATGCAAATATGAAATCTAGCATATTGATAGTGTTGAAGTTTTTTTTGAACGGTAGTGTTGAAGTTGATATACGACTATGGAGTTTGCGAGGATATACAGTTGTAGGCAAAGCACATAACTGGGTTCCTGTTAACGTATTACACCATTTCTAGGCAGATTTTTGCTTGCTACAAAAAGATCTTTACCCTTTAGTTCCTAGCAAATTCTAATGATCCCTCGCCATGTTAGGAATAAAAGAAGAATCCTTCATTAAACTGTCTCCACCCTTCTGTTGGTGGCAGCAATCCCGAATCTCCACTGTTTATCCTATTAGGATTAACACACGCAGATGCATCATGTTTTTTTTTTTCCTTTAGCACCGAAGTAGGAACTAAGCGAGCAATTGTTGCTCTGGTAGTGACCTAGCTTAGACGCTTTTGTACATCAGCCGCAATACTCAAACCACCATGGTCCATTGAACATGAACTCACACCTATACGTACTAGCGATGTACAGAAGCATCTAAGCTAGGGTCACTACCGGAGTAGCAACAAAGCAGAGCACACGGTGACCACCGGTATCCATGCTGCCGGTTCGTTTCTCTTGCGAACGGGAGGAGGACGCGACCTTCGAGGCGCAGCCAACCTGCGGGAGGTCGACGGTGACCAAGAGTTTTCAAATGCTAGGCCAGCAGGGTTCTCAAAATCGTTTTACAGATTTAGGCGTGTAATAAATCATCGCAATGAACAACTCAATGAACTCATGGAATACAATTCATTGCATACGACACAGTGGTATGGTAGTAGGTAACAATAGAATCAATAGACAAGATAAAAGGATTAAAAAAATAGGTAGTACAACGGTCAAGGACTATCCGTCCGATTATTAGCTGACACACTTAAAATGAAGTAGCACAGGGCTTCACATAGAGAAATGCATAATTATTCCGAAGAACACTTGGATTAGCTTGTAGGAGTCGATGGGCTCGTGTAAACCCCAGTAGCGTCAAGATATCTTCCAGAGCGTCCGAAGAAGCCCACAACTTCGTCCGTGTTATTCTTCAGGATGGTGAACTGAGTGCCGGTCCTTTACCATACGAATATGTATTTCCCTTACACTGTGTTTGGATGTAGCAAAGTTTGTTGGGAATTGAATTGCTCTACCAATTCCATTTCTAAGATGGAAGGAAATGAGCTCCAATTCAAATTCGTTGTTTGGTTGCGAATGAAATTTATGCTGGAATTAAGAAGGACACGATTCCAATTCCTGTTGAATGTGTAAAACTTGGAATTAGATATTTTGTTGAGTTTGGACAATATACAACTTCTTACATATATCAAACAATTATATGTGTATATTTGAATATTGATATAATTTTGCACAAAAATTTTTGTATTGCCTCCAATCAAAGAAACAAATATGTGGTATTGCTTTGGTGCTAGCATTCGATGAATCGATCACAGGCAAAAAACGCATAGAGAGAGAGGATCGAGAGGAGAGAGATGGAGCAGCCAAAAAACGCATCAAACCACTGTCCAGCGAGATCTCGCGCGGCCGCTTTGCGCTACCTCACCGGCACGCGGCACCAAGTGCAGATCGACACCGGCCGCAGCAGTCCCAGGACAGAAGGGACGAGTGCAAAAGGAGGCATGTGATTCAGCGTCTCCCCAGCTCGCGTTCTTGCCGCCGGTCCATGTTGCCATTTCCCCGATGTGCCGCGAAAAGAGATGTGAGCGAAACGGATTAGGGAGAAGAAAGCTTCTCGTGGGTGAGTTCAATCACCGTCCGGCCGCCGTCCTCTCCAGCACGCGCGACCACGCGCCGCCGTCCCTCCAGCGCGCGCGCGCCCGCCGTGGCCTCCACTCGAGCAGTAGCCTGGGCGGTAGCCGGTGGAGAAGGAGCAAATGGACAGAAGGCTTCACGCCGGCTGCGTATTTTCCCCTGTAGCGAGGGAGGTGCTCGGAGCGAGGGGAGGAGCGAGGCTGGGAGGAGGCGACCGAGCGAAGCCAAACTTTCCGCGACTTTCAGAGGCTAGGAGGTCGGAAAGTTTTGGGCCGAGCCAACACATGCGGGGCTCCGCGCGGAATTGGTCCAAGTTTCCACGTCCAGATTCTCTAGCCAGTCCAAACGGTGGAATTGGGCATTAAATTCCAGATTCCACGATTTTAGTCCAACTTTTCTACATCCAAACACAGTGTTACTTGTGACAAAGGTAAGTGATGTTACAATTTCCATATTGTCGAATACAACAGTAGTTACTAGAACCTTCTTCAGTGTCTCTGATGGAGGGAAGTCGATCTGCGAGGACAGAGGCGCAAAAACATTTAAATCAACATGCTTAAGGATTGTTGAAGGACAATACTTGTCTTCAATAGCTAATTATTCATATACAGTACTGGCATGAGAAAAAATTAAACCCAATACGTAATTTCTCACCGTCTTTTGCAGAATGCCTTCTTTGCCACCCCATGGACCAGAGGTCTGCTCATTGCCGGCCTGGTCGATGTAAGAATATGCAAGAGAGTTGATGGCACTGTCGCTTCGAATGGTGATGCTCTTTATACGCTGAGGTGGCAGTTCCCCTGCTGGGATGTCAAAACTACTCCCTCCTGGGCCACCCAACGGCCCTTCCTTGTTAACAAGAGGAATCTACATGCACGTGTCATACCGTAAAATTAGTATTTCTTTTTATTCCGTGTGATGAAAACAAAATAAAAATACCATCTTACCGGCTCGGGGACGTTGCGGCAGAAGACACGAATACGAACCTCCCTGATAATCTGGGTCGATGACAACTTGAGTGCTTTGTAACTGATAGTACCTTGCGCATAGTCAAATTCTCCGGTCCCACCGACTATTGCCAAGTGATCGGCGCCGTCACCCTCAACGTTATCGTAGCTTCCCATCACCTTAAGGGTTGAACCCTTGAACCTTTAATTATTCGCCATCGAGACAGACCAAGAAACAAACAAACCGTCAAAACAAACAGGGTGCGACTGAATCAAAATGTAAATAAAAACCACGAGAAGGGTTTACACATACCTTTCGTCAGTGAAGAGGATGTCGAGGGAAAGGAAGTAGCCGTGGGTGGTCATGCTATCGCCCATGGCGGAGCCTCGCCCGCGGGCAACGATGTTGGACGTGCTGGGGTCGGGGCCGCGCGGATCTCCCAGTCGGGCCGACGGAGCGGCCGAACATGATTAAGTTCGAGAACAAGATCCCAGGGTTTGCAAGCACATTTGCAAGTGGCGGAAGAACAGCCTTCTCATTGGCGTCCGGTGCCCCTTCCCCGCTCTGGAACATGTACATGTGGAATGTATGCTCCGTCTCCAAGAGGTCGCGGGTAACCGTCCCGACACGCTTGTAATAGGCCATTAGGGAGAGCGGGAGGATTTGTGTGTTTGCTGGCTGGAGAGGTTGTGTGTGTTTGGTGTGGGTGGAAATGGAAGGTGGCAAGGGTGGCTATTTATAGATCACTGAATAGAACAATTAGTGAATTAGTGAGCGAGTGAATCACGAGGCAGGGCAATGCAGGCATGCCTGAGTCACGATCCCTATCCATCTGATTAATCTACTTATTCCTTGATCGAGGATGCTTCCTTTAATCTCAGCTAGAACATGAGGCACACGAGGAGTTGAGGTGGTGCCACCTTCAGTACAGTTTGACCCTAAAAATAAACAAGGATGCATGCACACCATGCCATGCCTGCCGCATATATAAAACAAGAACAAGAAATGCACCGACGAATCGATCCCTTCTGCTGTGATAAACTTCATACCGCTGCATGTGCATCATGCATGCATCCTCTAAATGAATTAGCAGTCGATCGGAACCGTGGATCGAGAGAAAGATGTTCTCCCATCAACATATAATCATATGCTTAATCAACAAGCAGAAACCAAACCAAATTAATCACATCAACCAATGCACTATTCATACGAGTTTAAGAGCAAATGCCGATTGTGTCACTACTTTTTTTAGATCGACTATGTCACTACTTATAGTAGAAAGTCGTACGGTGCTGCTCGTTTTCTTTAAATTGGCAAAACGTCACTAACTTGAGCAAATTCGTTATTTTCTATACCACTGGAGTACTGGACCCACTTTATGCCAGTGGTCATTAGGTGTGGCCAAGTTGCCGTCTGTCTGACTCATTTTATGACATGTGGACCACCACGTAAAACGAGATACACACTCAGACCGTTATCCTTACAGGTGGGTTCCACCATGTCAGCAATAGACAGCGAGCGCGTGTACTGCTTTCGAATATTGGAGATCCTTTTATTGTGAAATTTTCAATTTTGTCGCTCCCCTCCTCTGCTCCCTCCACCGCCACCGTCATAGCCACGTGTTTGGCCTTTGCCCCCGCTAGATGTTCTCATGCCCACCCTAAGTGAACCCGTACCATGCATAGATATCAGGTTCGGCGCCGGCTCCAAACCTGTAAAATGTGCAACATAATTCGGTTGATTGGCCTAATAAGGCACACTATAGATGGGTGACGGGTATGCTAAAGGCTAAAGCCGGTACAAAGCCGTCCGTCTGGAGCAAAACTTATCGGCTTTACAACCGATGGTTGGCTTTGTGGCAAATTTATGCTAGTCGTGTCATCTTCATTAATGAGATCGTAGACTTGGGTGGTACCATCGGCTACGTAATGTTGAATCTCGACTATTTTCTAGGGAGTAAGGGTGTGTTTGGGACAACTGCACTCAACAGGTGGAGCAGGTGAACCTGCCCCATACACCCAAACTCCAATTAACAGATCATAGTGCTTAATTATGTTAAAATATGTATTTGCATATGGTGAAGTTTTGGCAATGTGAGTTGACATATGATTTGTACATGGTGAATGATTGTAGTTGTGTTGATATATGATATGGACATGGTGAATAGGTGGTACTAGTTATGTTGATATATGTGATCTGTAGTTTGTACATGGTGAATACATGGTACCACTTATGTTGATATATATGATCCGTACATGATGAATAGATGGCATTTCTTCCTGTAGTAATGGTGAATAATTTTGTAATACATTATCGGTAACAATTATGATGCCTTCAAATTATGCCTTATGACCACTTGCTATTTCAGTGCTCATTAGCAGGACTGATTTTGTTGTTTGTGCGTTAGGATTGATTAGACCTCCTGATGGAGCTCTGGATCTAGTAGATGGATGGGTTGGTTCCTTTCATCCGTCACATCGCACGCTCATGCTCTATGGTGGGGCAGCTGTGTGCTGAACAATTTGGAAGAACCAGAAACGACGCATGGTTTAATCATAAATATCCTAATGATCATGATGTTGTAGTATATAGACTTGTTCAATGCTTAATGGTTGGACAATATTGCATAAAAGACAAGGATAAAAAATGTTGAAGCTGGAGTGGAAATGATTCAATCGGTGTTGCGGGAGGCGTTCTCCACGTCACATGGTTGGGCAACTACTTCGGTCAGACTAACAAAGATTTCTTCTCTGTTCTGCATTGTCATTTTTGGTTCCAATATGCTGCTTTTGAATTCTTGTAGATTTAAGCTTTTGCTTGTTCTGCCGGTTAAGTGAGGCATGTATGAGTGGTGGACTGGTAGTGGTGCAACACATGTGTGTGGTGGTTGTAGGCTGCCTAGAATATGTTTTTTTCCTGTTGCTTTATAAGTTTGTAAGGTACTGCCGGTTTCTTTATATGAAATTGACGAGAAGTTGTCACTGCTCATGGGTATAAAATTGTGTCCATTTCTGCCCATGTGGGGATATCCATTGGTAAAATTGATGTCTTTAACTACGATCTTAGAGCATCTCCAAGAGCATTTGTAAAAATGGATTGGTAACTGGTTTTAGCACTAGGACGGAGAAGGTTTGGCAATCCAATTTGCTTTCAGCTTTTCAAGGCTTTTTAAAACCGGATCTGTAAAACTAGAATGACGATGATAAGATTTGAGCTCCTCTTCTATTATGTATATGTAGTCCAAATCACTCAGTTCAAAATTTAAATTGATTAAATAAATCCCAAAAAATAGGAAACAAATAGTACATAATTATTACAACACATTATTTATTGATGAAACACAATTCAAATTAAACAAGTCACCAAGTTTGTAGAAACCCAAATAAAAACATGGAAAATCAAGAATTTTGTTGATCACTCCACTTCCACCACTTCTCAATGAGATCAATTTTTAGTTGTTCATGGACCTCTGCAACTCAAATCGCATGGTGAACTTGAAGGAAGTGCTTGATGCGGTCTTTTCTCCTACGAGGCAGGACCAGACGATGGTCACCTACGCCCTAGCGCCGGATCAATCCGCCGCCCAACAACTCGATTCACTCCCCGACGTTGCATCCCCTTCCGTCCGCTCACCAACACAACACCTCGCACCGAGCTCAGGGGGGTGTGGCCATAGCTGCTGCAACTGTGACACCGTTTTGGGAGCGGTTGTCCGGTGGTCTGGTATGGCGAGATGCTGCCAACAGCGTCGGGAGGTGCTCCAAGCAGCTACGACGGGTCCTACAAACCAGCGGCGACAATGGTTGGGGTCACCCACCTCCAGTTCTCCTCGGTCAGCCGGTATGGACAAAGTCCACCATCTTGCGAGGACCAGCGCGGTCGTTGATATGAAGCGAGTGTGACGATGCTGCAAATCAAGTCGTGTAGTGCTGCCAAGGAGGGCGGTCTGTGCTACAATGTTAGAGTGGTTGTGCTACGAGTACCAACGCCACCAGTCCTGCGAAGCAGTGCTTCGATGTTGCATATGAACAACGGGAGTGCTACCGTAGGTCGACGACGGTGCTACCATGGGCCAACAGTGCTACATCGGTCGACGATGATGATGCTACCATCTGTGGCAGAGGTGTTGCGAACGGCAGACAGATATGCTACCAAAGTTCAGCGCCGATGCTACCATAGCACAAAGCATGTGCTTCCATCCGTCCACGTCGGTGCTGCCAGCAGGAATCGATATGCCACCAATGGCGCTGTCGTCGAGCTCGTCAGACTTTTTTTCTAGTAGAGGCTAGAATTTTTTTAGCTAGGCTTGGAAGATTTTTGCTGCCTATTTTTGCTTCAATTAGCAATTGCGCGATTTGGGATGGAGTTGAACATTGCAATAATAGTACAAAATTCTTACTCCCTCCGATCCATATTAGTGGGCATAGCTTTGTCTAAATTCATATGTATCTAGTTAAGTATTTAGACTAGATACATATGTATCTAGACAAAGTTGTGCCCACTAATATGGATCGGAGGGAGTATTACAAACCAACCTTTTTTTTTTGGCTTCATAGAACCATTTTCAGGATCTAGAAGGAATTTGGTTATTGCTACAATAGTACAAAAACCTTATTACGAACTAACATTTTTTTTGTTTCATAGAACCATTTGTGGGATTTGGACACGTGTCAGCCTTGAATCCGGTTTTTTTTGCCCCGAATCCCAGGACACCCAGCACTGCCTATGGTATCCGATCCTTATGGACTAACTGGAAAAGCCCGGGAGCCAAATTGACACTCTTCTAAAAGAGTCCGAATTTAGCATTTCATATCTGCGCCGTTTCCCTCCTCTCATACGCGATAAGAACAGAGCACCAAGGCGGAAAGAGGTAGATAAGCAGCCACTCTCGAACCATTCGCGCCTATTCCCTTCCGTCTCCTGATCTCCATTCCAATATCCGATGCCTCCAATGGCTACTTCCCTTTTCATCCCGGCCTCCTTCACCCCGGCTGCCGCAGCCGCCCCAGCTCGCCGCAGCTTCTCCAGCCACCGCACCCCTTCCAGCCTCACCTCGGTCCGCCTTTGCCTCAGCCGTACGTCCTCGCTCGTCGTCTCCGCCTCGGCTTCCCCGCCGCCGTCGCTCGACGCCCTGATCTTCGACTGCGACGGCGTCATACTGGAGTCGGAGCACCTCCACCGGCAGGCCTACAACGACGCATTCGCGCACTTCGGTGTCCGCTGCCCGCCGCGGCCGATGCGCCGCTGGACTGGGACGAGGCCTTCTACGACGACCTCCAGAACCGCATCGGCGGAGGGAAGCCCAAGATGCGATGGTACGTGACGTCCGCAACCTTGGTGCTTCACTCGGATAATATGGCGATCTGCCTCTGCACGCCTGCGCAGCGCACGGGCAACTCGTCGATAGCTGGGCAAGCTTTGGTGTTCTTGTGCCTGCGATTGTTTGATGTTTTGCCTCAGCAGTTGCTCTGGGTTTTTGTACGTGCTCAGCCTCCCACAGCTTGATTCTTACTTACCTGGCTTACATGCATCAGTGTGCTCGGACGTTCCTGCATTGATAGAATGCAGCTGGTCTTGGTCATTGGTGGATTGGTGTGCAATGTTGATGCGGCAAGTTGTTCGAATGGAAATAACTGATGTGGCATGTCAGCACATGCAGGCAGGGCGCGCTAGAATTCACATGCCGTTTAAGTACTTGATCAATGTGTGAATATTGGTTCTGAATTCGTTAGGTACTTTGGGGAAAATGGGTGGCCTTCTTCAAAGATATATGAGACACCACCTACAAGCGACTCAGATAGGGAGAAGTTAGTTGACATTATTCAGGTATGTTTCTTGAATCCATGGTTCTAAATCTAACACACTGGAGTAGTTCCCAAATATCCTTTTTGTCATAGAAGTACAAATCTTTCGAACCATGTCTAATATAAGATAATTTGGAAGGTGGCGTGTTTCCCAGAAACAATTTATTTCTGAATCATCTTCAATTTTTGAGTCTTGCAGTTTACATACTGCTTATGTTAAATATATTCTCATACCAATCATGGTTAATTGATTATCTTAAAACACCATAAATTTTACAGAAGTAAGCACTTTTTTGCAGGACTGGAAAACAGAGAGATACAAAGAAATAATTAAATCTGGAACTGTAAGTGAAGTGTAAACGTTGAGTTTTTCTAGCGCATCATCTCATACTGATTTTCAGCTCTGTATGCTAGGTGGAACCTAGACCTGGTGTTTTGCGGCTCATGGATGAAGTTAGGGGTGCGGTAATACAACTTACTGCAAGATTTGTTCTGCTTTGTGCTAGTGTTTTCCTCGTAAAGTAAAATGCTTTGCAACATAATATACTTCATTCAATTCAGTTCATTTTGTAGTTTAACTTTTGATGCATTCTTATATAACGTGCCCATTAAATTACACAAATATGGAGGCTAGCTTTAGAAAAATGAGGTGACTTCGGTATAATGGTGTAGGGCATCAAGCTTGCGTTTGCTCTGCGGCAACTAAAAGTTCCGTGGTACTCTGCCTTGAAAACCTTATTGGACTTGTAAGTTGCTTCTGATTTATGTTTTATTTCTTATATTTGACATGAATTTTATTTTTATTATATTTCTATATGGTTTTATAGGAGCGATTCAATGGTCTAGACTGCTTCCTCGCCGGTATGTATCTGGTTGTTTTTTTCCTTCCTTCTGATCATTTTTAACATGCTTGTCTTGAACATGACTGAGAATGATCACCAAAACGTGAAGCAACATGCAGGATTATTTGCAAAGTTTCTGAACCAGTCATCCTAGTTGTTTTCTTATTTTATAATATTGCATCAGTTCAGATGAAATATTACAATGACTAGTTACTAGGTTAAGAAAAAGAAGAACTCTGTGGCATAATTAGGATATGAAGTCTAGTAAAGGGTAGAGATGTATCCTAAGGCCAGATTCTATTCAAATGCACTTGCAATTATTTGTTGCTTCATAGCTGGTTATGTTTTGGAAGCTATGAAATACATTCCACAGCATTGGAAATTCTTGATTGTTTGATTGCAGGCGATGATGTTAAAATGAAGAAACCTGACCCATCAATATATGTAACAGCAGCAAAGGTAGTCTTCATAAAAGGAGCAGATCTGTCTAATTTACTTGTGAATTTTTTTTCGAAATTATTCATGTTAAAGACTCCATTGTTTGATCCAGAAATTAGGTGTGGAAAGCAAGAACTGCCTTGTAGTAGAAGACAGTGTCATTGGACTACAAGTAGGTCGTCCAAGTTTCTACTTAATTAACTGAACCTACACTCTTGAACACAATAGACGCCTTTATTTTGATAGGCAGCAAAAGGAGCAGGGATGTCATGTATAATAACATATACACCTTCAACTGCTAACCAAGTAAGACCGAGCTTAATTATAAATTATTGTTTAGTGTGATAGTGCCACACGCTGATCTCCTGAATTGTCTATAGGATTTCAAGGATTCCATCGCAACCTATCCCGACCTCAGTAATGTGAGGTAGGTAATGATTTTGCCTCTTTAGTTTTTCATCACAGAACCACTGAACCACACCTGTTAATTCTTTACAGGCTTGAGGACCTCAAGCTACTGCTCCAAGAATCTGTCGTCATTGGATAGTGAAGCTTCTTGCTTTCCTTAAGAAATACATTGGCTGATTTTTCTTATGCGAGGTACACCATGGTAAGTTTCTTTACATATCTGCTACCATTCTCCTTTTTTGGACTTGAACTTCTATTAGAGCATCTCCAACAGCGGCCGCAAAAACGCCGCACGCGCCGCGCGCGGGGCCATTTCGCGCGCTCCAGCAGACGCAGGAAAAAAGAGCGCGCTCGGAAAACCGTAGCGCGCGCTGGCCAAAGCGGTACGCGCGGCGCTATATATGACGCCGCGCGTCCAGCGCGCTGGACAGAATCGAGCCAACCAACCGCTTCTCTCCCCTCCCTCGCGCTTCCGAATTCTTCTTTCCCCACCGCTTCCGCGCCGCCGCCCGCCATCTTCCACGCCGCCACCATGCCTCCACGCCGCCGAAGCCAATCCGGCTACCGCGGCGTCCGCGCGCGCCCCAACGGCTTCTTCACCGCGGAGATCCGCATCGCGCTCGGGTCGTACGAGACGGCGATAGAGGCTGCCCGCGCCTACGACGCGGCGGCGTGGAGGCTCGGCCGCTCGCGCCGCCAGATGAATTTCTCCGACTGCCGCAACGCCGACCAGGCGGCGAACATGGCGCCGACGCCACGCCTCATCACCGACGAGGACCACCGCCTCCACCGCCGCCGAGCGACGCTCCGCCTCGTCGCAGAGCGGGACCAGCGCGCCGTGGCGGACTGGTATGCAAGCCACCCGCGCGAAGCCCGGGAGGAGGAGGAGCACTGGGAGACCCTGGCGGCCAAGCTGGCGGAGGGCGGCCGAGCGCCATTAGTTCCGGGAGGCGCGGCGGGTGGCCAAGGCGACGGCGGAGGCGGAACTGGCGGCAAGCGCTGCCACCTGGCCCGTCGGCGACGAGAGGTGGGCCGCACTGGAGGACGAGATCTCGGACACCACCGCCGATTCCGAGTTCTACTCCGACGATTCGGACTTTAGATTAGTTAGTTTTAGTTTGTGTTCGTGTAGAATCTTAAATTAAGTTCGTTTTAGTTCGTGTTTGTGTAGAATCTTATCGAATTTAGTTCGTGTTCGTTTAAATTAAGTTTGTTTTAGTTCGTGTTCATGTAAAATCTTTATCGAATCAAATATGCCGGAGTTTTCATTGCAAAACTTGCAAATATGTGTTTGTGGCACGCTATTTTAACGCGTCTGGAAAACCTGTAGTTTTCGCACTAAAATTTAGCGCGTCCGCTGAAGCAAAACAGGCGTCCGACGCGCTAAAACGCCTTTTTGGCGCTGCAAAAAAATATAGCACGCCGGCGCGTTGCGCCGCTGTTGGAGATGCTCTTAGCACTTTCTATGAGACCTATGCAGCTTTCAGCAAAGCTGGTTTATGGGCTTATTTCCAATTAGATATATCTATGCAACAACTAATTATCCCAATTATGCTAGAGTAAAAAAATTACTATAACTTTTTATCCTAGTACACCTACATGAGTGGGGGAAAGGAGAAAAAAGAAGGGTGGTTAAATGTACGATGAAATTATGTGTGATAAAGTGGTAAGAAGTTCTTGTCATGTAGGGCCGCCACTATGGCCTCACACCCACTGCGAAACATAAACCCATGACAGTTCATTGATGAAAAAAGTTTTGTAAATAAAAAAGACTATTATCCAACTTATATATGTCTATAATTCTTTTCAGGTAAATATTCGAAGTTTCATAATCAGTCATCTTCGTTTGGCCTCCCGGCATCTTCAGATCAACTGAAATATTTTGGAATGGGGATCAAGTAAGGACATTCTGGTACATTCTTCGGGAATCTCAGCGTAGTTGTAAATGAAGGGGGATTCAACATTTGTTTCAGCTGAAGTGTCTGGTAGTACAGCTGGTGAACCCAAATGTTGAATGATTGGCTGTTAGATACAGATACACAACCAAATATTATACTTTAGAGTTGAATGTTTGGTCAGGTTACTGTTCTGTGCATAGAGTGTTTCAAGCTACCAAGCAAGTGGTCAACCAGGTACCCAACTGCTGGAAACCATTTCTGAGAGAAAGAAAAATACAACTGTTGGAACCAATACTGTTGTAAATTAAAGAAAGCTTATTTAATTTTGCTCATGTTGTCAATTCTGCTCCATTATATGTTTTTATGTTCATACATACGTAGAGATGAAAATGTAGTATGACGGTTTTCTACGTGTTTGCACTAAAACAAGCACGAGTTTTTAACATGTCGAAAGAACGTACGCAACATCAAAAATCTGCAAATTACCAACCTTGCTGTCACCGGGCTTGCCGACGACGAATCTGCCTCACCGGTCATCCAATCTACCAAGAGTTCGGACTCGACTATTACCGGGTACCATCGTCCCCCAGCCCAACCTCACGGGGAACTCATGTTATTTGAGCTCCAACTCTGAGCTCCGCCATGACTTGTCCATGGCGAGCTAGGTGATGTTTAACCGGTGTCAGGGAGGAAAGCAGCGGAGACAGACAAGAAGTAGGGGTATCTGGGAGGAAAGTGGTAATGGCGACAGAGGCGAAGTGTGGCGGCCCAAGGCGTTGCGCTGTGAGAAACTGTGTTGGAAGAGTGAGTGATGCACTACCTCGGTGGGGCAAATAGCAACTTCTCCTGATATATAAGCATTTTTTTGCCCACCTTAGCATAGTAAATACTGTGATGTCCGAAGCCTTTGGACGATATTCCTTAGGTTTCTGTGGAAGAAAATAAAATCCTCACTGCCCCATTTACAGAAGAGGAAGTCATAGAGGTTATCTCTAAAATGGAACATAAGCGGTTGTATCGGATGGATTTCTGGCTGAGTTTTACCAAGTTTTCGATGAGTTGATCAAGGATGAATAGATGGACTTGTTATATGCATTTCACCGTGATGATCTACCACTGAATATCGACTTTGGGGGTAATTACTTTGCTTCCAAAATATAATGAGGCTATACAGATTCAATAACTTTGTCTAATTTGTCTCCTAAATGTGAGTTTCAAATTTCACCAAGGTGGCAACAAATAAAATTAATCGGGTGAATGATCACGTGGTTTATACAACCCCAATGGCGTTTATGGGTGGCAGAAACGTCCTCGAAGGAGTCCTAGTCCTACATGAGCTCCACTGAAAAAAATATAGGAGGGGTAATTTTAAAATTAATTTTGAGAAGGCGTACGACGAACATGTGGCCTTTTCTTTCTAGGCCCTTCAGATGAAAGTTTAACCTCTTTGGTGAGTATTGGCATCAAAGCTAACAACAATTTAGGACCTTATTTTGAAACTAAGAAAGGCCTCTGTCAAGGAATCCTCTATCATCTATTCTCTTTAATATAACTATTTATATGCTAGCAATTATGAGAGAGAGAGAGAGAGAGAGAGAGAGAGAGAGAGACGATGTCAGCAAATAAAAAGCTATATTTGCAAATGAAAAACGTTTTTTCAGTTCAAACAAGATCACACACAGGTATGTTTCGACAAAAAAATCGGTCTTTTATTTGTTTCGAGGACAATAATACATAAGTTGGCAACCGATTTTGTAAAAAGTTAGCACGTGGCAACTCTACTACAAATGTGATGGCAACCTATTTTGTAAAAAGCTACCACTAGGCTACTGTCCAGTTCTCAGGCATGCGTGTATGAGCGTATTTGCCTACCATCAGGGAGGGATCGGATGGGCTCCTTGCCGGAAAGCGCAACTACGGGCAGCTCCCCGGCCGATCTCTCGCCGAATAGGTTGAAACCATTACTCGCAGCTACAGCTCGAACTGGCAGAAAAGACAAACTAGTATAACCCTCCAGAATTTGAGTCCGACAAACTTGACAACTAGGTTTTTCTGAACAACCAACCTCCAAGATTCCCTGAAGCCGCTCTAGAAGACTTTGTTCTCAGTGTCGGGATTGCAAGAATCTTACGTGCGCAGCACAAATACGTGCTTCATTTGTAAAAGATATTCTCAAGGTAAACATAACTAAAGAAGTTAAGATAACTCCAATTTTTCTGCTCTAACAAAATACACTTACATCAGTCTCTTGAAATTGTTCTTTACACTTCCTAAGAGAAGATGGAGCCTACTGAATACAAACATCACTCCTAGAGACAGCCCGCTCAACTCTGCAGGCTGGTCAGTGCAGGTAAATTTTCCACCCACATCAGATACATCAACAAAAACCACGCACCAAGACACTTCATATTCACCGGCAAAGATGACGGCTGCATCGCATTAATCAGGGTTGCCAGGAGCCATTGTTGGGCATATTACGTTGAGCAGCCACCCTATCCTTACATGATGGGCAAATGGGGCCATAGTTACCAACCCGCTGTCCATCAACTGGCCCAAAATGGTGGAACTGGCTGTTGCACCACATACATACTTCTGCTATCATGCCTCCTCCACTGACCATCCTTGACGAGTTCAGATCCCACCCCGACTGAACCGGAGGGCCAGTTCCCATCTGTGACGCATTCCCCAACACTAAGGTTGGCTCGGAAGTCCTTACAAAATTCTGCCTGGCACTCCTGGACTGAGGGGATTCGCTGGGATGCACAGGATTAGGTCCGGCCATGCGCCCGAACTGAGAGGATTCAACAGGAGGTCTAGAATTGGACCCGGACATGTGCCAAAACTGAGAGGATTCAGCAGAGGTCTAGAATCAGGTTTGGCCATGCGCCTATACTGAGAGGATTCGCAGGAAGTACAGGATTAGGTCCGGCCACGTGCCCAAACTGAGATTCGGCGGGCGGTCTAGAATTGGGCCCGGACATGTGCCAAAACTGAGAGGATTCAGCAGGAGGTCTAGAATCAGGTCCAGCCATGCGCCTAAACTGAGAGGATTCAACAGGAGGTATAGTATTAGGTCCAGCCATGCGCCCAACCTGAGAGGATCCGCTTTGCACATAATTGGAATTGGGCAACTCCCAACCTGAGAGGATCCAACAGGCAAAGAATTAGGTCTGACCATGTTCCCAAACTGTGAAGCGGTGGGTAAATTGTTATTTCTGGCCATGCCACCAAGCTGAGGGGATCCAGCTGCAGCCGATCTAAGCTCTCCATAATCAGGGAATAAGTGCTGCTTCTGGCCACCAAATCCAAGTTGCAGATCACACTGTTTTCATTATTAAAGAGATCAATTATCACATGGTATTCAGCGTGAATGTGAAAAGTATACATAAATATTACAACTGCACAATTAGAAGTATCAAAATGTGTCAGCACAATAACCAGCATGGTTAATTGGCCTGGTGTGCAGGGTGACTACTGCGTACCCCCCTTCCCAGTGGGCTACAGCCCAGTTCTCTTCACATAATGTGACTCCACATGTAAGAATGTAAATTATTTATAAAAACAAGTTGGAAGATCAAAGAGGTATTGTACTTATATTATCTTCTGTATAATCGAACAGCAATTGCATGACAAAAATTTCCTTTCCCATAAGTGAAACGTTATAGATGTTTAAATTGACAAGTGTATGCTCCCATGTAAACTTATAAAGGTTGTGAATTTGATTCCCCTAGCACAGTATTTAATAATCTAACCCATGTGGGGTCAATCCCAGTTGATTCCTCTAGCTCAGCTGGTTTTAATCCTGTAATTACATGTGGTGTCGTCTCTTATCTAACTTGTCAAATTTGACGTGATCGGGCTTAATTTTGATTTTACAGCCAATTATGTTTCACAGCAGAAGGTGAGCATATCTCGGCAATGTTCTGTAAACAGCAATAACAGGCCATTCAGTCATTATAGCAATGGTAAAACGGTATAACCCACCAGATTAATATTTAGCAACTTACTGTTTCCAAACAGACTATTGAGCTGGTTCTACCATTCTACCATAAATGGATTACTGAAACGTTAAGCAAACTGCAACATGCATTTCCTCATCCAACCATGCAGAACCAAACTCATACCACGCGAGAAATAAATCAACTTCTAATCCATTTACTTTTCCTAATATATTTCTATTGCTTCACTTATTTTGACTGGAAGGGCATAAGAAAATTATTAATTTACGTAGGTATGAAATCAATAGAGGTTTGGCATTTGCCCATCGATGGCCCAAAAAATCAAACAGCTGCTGAACAGTGCAAGAGTTTTGTAAGCATGCAAAATCATGTAAATTTACCTGATCTTGGGTTGTGCTGCTCCTTGGAACATCACCAACAGAATGAACCAGGGTGGACATGTAACCAAAATTGCCCTGCGTGGACACTACACCATTGACACTCTGACTAGTATTAGCTGCAGGTGGGGTGACATTAGGAGCACTCCCATTGTAAAAGTTTTGCATACTGTTACTCGGCTTTCCCATCACGTCATGTGCAGACCCCTTTGGTTCATTATTGCTGGTGGACCTATTTACAAAAGAACCCTCCATGTTGTTGGCATCACTTCTATAAACCAAAGAACTGTTCATGCAGTTGACATTAATTCCCTTGGTAAAGTTACTGGTTGTCAAAGTGTTTGACTCGGGTAGTGAAGAGCTGCTTGGAATATTGGGTTTTAGGTGACTAAAGTTGTTACTAAATTGGGCAAGACTCCTTTCAGTGATATCACCAGCATAGACATCATTATTATACCCTTCAATAACGAATGCAGCTTCGTTACTTGTTCTGTTCTGCGTGATATTCATTAGTTCCTTGGTGTTGTATGCACGCTCTTTGTCACTGTTCTTTGAATGCTCCGAGCGAGAAGCAAAACAATCCACATTAGTCACAACAGGAGAGACAGGGTGCGTGTTCATATTAGACGGATACGCAATGGTGCTATTCTTGTTGCCAAAAATGTTAGCAACAGAATCATTGCCATAACTAGCACTGATGCATCTGGCAGCATTAGAGGACCCGGTAGATACACCAAGGGAACCAGATACTCTATTGTTTGAGCCAGAACAGGATGACGTAGTAGATGCACCATCATTGTTAAAACTGCCACTGAAGCATTTCCCATTAATGGATGATTGATTAGCCTCACCAAGGCAGTTGATGTTTCATTGTTTGCACCAGCAATCGGGAAAGATATTGTGTCTAGGCATGAATTAAGATTGACATCTCTTGCTTTCACTGTGTTATTGAACTCGACATGCTTTGAAGCAGGCAGGCTACGATCAACAATCTGGTTCTCATAACGGTTATTAGCACTTGCGAAGGTAGTAGGTCTGAAAGCATGGTAACTTCCCACCTGGTCACTAAAATCAGCAAAGCCATTAATTCTGCCATTTAGTTGATCATTGGACTGAGGAGCTACTTTTGGAATAGTTAGATCGGCATAATCCATCATATCGTTTCCGTACTTGCAAGCACTTCGAGCAGCTGTACTGGGATGAACCTCTTCAGATCTACACAAAGCTTCATTGGGCTTACTGAAACTATCTGAACCATTTGTGCTAAAAAGTTCTATAACTTTTGAGTTATCGAACCCTTGTTCTTTTGAAAAATTCTGATGCAGAGATCTTGCTTTGTCCGCAGTCTTGACATTTTGTTCAGTAAGCTCCTGAAGGGTGGATTGTAACTCTCCCACAGAGTCGTTAATCTTAGCTAAGAAAGCTTCAGGAGTAAGCCCTTGATGCCTTGCATGGGCCCCAAGATGGCCAAAGTACCGTGATTGCTCCTCGAAGTTCTTGTGACACACAGGGCATTCAAATTTTCCATCTTTGCCTACCATTGGCACACCATATTTGCTACCCTTCCTGCGCCTCTTAGCCCTCTTTTCATGATACAACAGCTGGTGCTGCGCATAGGCACTTTGGTCGTGCAAAGTTAAATTGCATTTCTGGCACTGATAAGTATTTGCTGGGTTTCTATTTTCGTCTTTCTTGTCATTTGAATTGCCTGAATGGCTGGAAAAGGTAACAGCAGTAACTGGCAAAACATTTTGGTTATCCCCACTTGCGTGAACTTGTTGCTGGAAACCTACAGCCTGTCAGATACATTAATTATACTAGGAAAAACTCAACTACAGATAAAGTGGCATATAGTTAAACTTACATCATCATGAGCATCGTCATCACGCAAGTGTCCTGGGCTGTTATACTGAATAGGAACCGTTATGGCCTCTGGATACCCAAGAAGTGACATAAGATGCACGGAAACTTCTCTGCAAGTAGCAAATTGATGTCCTCTGGGGCTGGAAATATGATTTGTACATTTAGATACGCTAGATAAATATGCAAGAAAGATACAAGCAAAGCACAATTGTCTTGATCAGACGAAAATGGCAAAAGCATTAAAAAAATACATTCACTGAGAAGCACAAACATCGTCCATAAAGCAAAGAATATTTCTGAAATCATCTCGTGTCTCAATTAGGCTTCTAAGCAACGTATATCAACAATGTGAAAAGCCAGCAACGCGGGGGACACTGATTCCTAACAGCAAAATGTATGCTTAGGAAGAAAACTAATTCGAGTTAATTTACTAAATTAAACAACTTAATGATGCGGAATAATCTTCAACTTATTATAGCAAAACCATCATCAAGAAAAAGGAAAGGTGGTAGAGGACGAGCAGCTAGCTCGATGGTTTTTGGTAGCAGTGGCTACCCAGCCCACCTGGGTTCGATCCCCAGCGGGGATGATTTCCTGGGTGTCTCACCAGGGGCATTAATAAAATCTCCTCCCACGTATGTGTGCCACAACGTCTGGTCACAATATATGTGTGGTGTGTGTATAGGTTTAGATCTAGCTTGTGCACTAGGGTGTGTGTGCGTGGGTGTCGCGTGAGTGTGGTGTTGAGTTAGTGCATGAGTTCAGATGCTACACCTGTATCACAGAACGAGGAGTTTAAAAAAAGGTGGTATATATCCGAGTACATACGGAGTAAATATGTTGGAAAGGTTTTACCTCACTGGTATGCTCAATCAAAAGTAAAGGATACCAAATAAAAGGTAGACCCGCTGTTGCAAAATGTAATGCACCCCCCACCCCCACCCCTTCCCAAGATTTACGTTTGACAACAAAATAGACTGATAAAATGTGGGTTATGTGACACAAAAATCATATCAATGGATTTGTATACAAGAGAATTTTCCAATTATATCACGTTTGTGTCACATAACTCACATTTTTGTGGTCTATTTGTTGTGCAGACTTAAATTTTGGAGTACGTGGATGTGTTAACGGAGGGAGTACTATTTTTCCCACTACACTGAGTCATTGTTCTTTTCTCTACTATCTCTCTGACTAACAGGTTTAGACCCACATATCAGTGAGAACCCAGAGGCGGAAACAATATATACCTAACACTACCGTGTTGAAGTCCTTAAAATACGAACTGTGTAGCATAATATTACCCCTTTATGCTCTAGCTATGAATATAGTACCCCCTCCGTTCCATAACTCTTGTCTTGGTTTTAGTTCAAGAATTATGGAACGGAGGTAGTAACACGCTGCTACCATAACAAACATCAACACAAACCAGTCAGGTGGTGGTACTGCCAAAAATGTACGTATATGGATCCATTGAAGGAATACCAAATAAGTGCGCAAAGCAAAAGAGTGTATTTAATGGCATAAACTGCTATCAATTGTTATTGGAAGCTGAAACAACATCGCTGAATTCTGACCAATGCTCATATACCATGACCAATCATCAGTCTTCTCTGCACACCAGAAAACTCAGGATTGTGATCTATCTAGCATCTGAGTGTGATGTTCCTTTGGGGTCATTTATTTTCATTGTGCTTGTGCAACAACATTATCAAGTATTAAAAACATAAAGCGCATTCCTATTCAGGAAACATGCATCACAAATATTGCCAGCAGTTAGGCTATAATGAACAAGCCTTAAATTCAAACAAAACCATCCATGCCTGATAAGCTAACACCGCCGCAAGTTAAAGTTGAGAACACTATCAAGGCTAAAACCGAAGGAAAGCATCCAGATTGTTTCACAACAAAAGTTATCATGAGTGCATTCCATGTATTGACATCAACCACTTGAAAGATATCATCATTTACAGCAGGGAATCATGCATGACAAGGCAAAGCGGCAAACCTCACGTAACGAAAGGAATGCACCCAAGCATGACGGTTCTTGCGCTTGAGGCCGAGCTGCAGCTTCCAGCCACTAGGGAGGTGATCCCCGAAGAAGGCCGCGTCCACATATTTCCTCTTCTGCCTCTGGCTCACCCACTTCCCTCCCAGGCCACTGATGAACCCCATCAGCTCGGGCTCCGACACCAGCCCGGCTGTTCTTCTCCGTAGCTCCTCGGCATATGGCTCAACGAGGCCTGCGAGCCTCACCAGATCAACGGAGACCCCCTTGGAGTTTGTGGTCTCCCGGTCGGGGTCGGGGGACGGTGGCGAAGGGGAGGGCTCGCGTAGGGCGGACAGGGCTAGGGTTTGGGGTGGAGGTGGGGCCGGGAGCGAAGGCGGGCAGGAGGAGGGGGCTTCGCGGGCGAAGAGGCGGCGGAGGTGGTGGGCGATGAGATTGTTCTCGGGGTCGTTGGATGCTGACGGCGTGGTGGGGGACGGGGCGGGGGGGAGGAGGAGGCGGCGGCGGCGAGGCGGGGGCGGGAGAAGGTCTGCTTTCGGGAGCCGGCGCTCTCGTTGAACACGGCGCGGTCGATCTTGAGCGGTGGGAGCGGGTCGGCGTCGGGGCAGCTCCGCGGGGCGACTGCGTGGGCGGAGGCGGCGGCGAGGGCGTCCAGGT
Organism: Poa pratensis; assembly: GCA_947311845.1. Classification (NCBI taxonomy): domain Eukaryota; kingdom Viridiplantae; phylum Streptophyta; class Magnoliopsida; order Poales; family Poaceae; genus Poa; species Poa pratensis. The sequence goes on from CAMZMU010000094.1 coordinate 35,856,337, forward strand.
CGGGCTGCGAGAGCACGCGGAGGTCCAGCACGGGGACCAGCTCCGTCGCCATTGGTGCCACCGCGACGCGGCGGCGGCGCACTGGGAGCGGGCGGGAGGACGCGGCAGGCGGCGGCGGAGGCGGAGGTGCCCCGATCCAAGGGAGATGGGCGGGGGATTACGCAGTTGAGAGAGAACGGCAGTCTCGCAGTCTCGCTGACCACTGAACCAGTCTAATTGTCGTGTTTCCAGGAGGTCGGGCGACCGTTGGATCTTGGCGGAGGGGTGCGCTGCGCCACTTGATGAGGAAACTGGCGGCCAACAAACTTTTTTTTTCAACAAACAGGCCCCTTGAGCCGCCTAGGCTTGGTTGGGCCGTGAACTTGTTGGACTAGGGACAGTTTTTTTTATGGGAATGGAACAAATGGGGCTTTGAGCCTCAAGAATCCAAACATGGGCCCTATCTGGCGCTACCTATTAACAGGTGATCTACCCTAAAAAAAAGGTGATCTCGAAAAATCATACTATTTGCTTTGTTAAAAATAGTTTAATGATAAGAAATAAAGATGTGAAAATGTAGTCCTCATGAAAACGACCAGACAACCACAAAACAAAGTGTTTTGACGACGTCTGTCAAATCGTGTTCTAGGGGTCATGTCTACTCTCGCTAACAACTTGTGAAAATACATCAGCAATTCTATAATAACTTGGCCGGCAGCTTTATTCTTTGGCTAAAGTTGCCATAAACTATAGTGTGAACTCAAAACCTGCCTCGAAAATAGTGTGATTTCGCACCCTTATCACAACATTTTACATGAGACCCCAAAATGTTATCAAGAGGATTTCCCATGCAAGAGTGGTAGATTTTTCAAAAATTGCCAAAAGATAAAGTTGCCACCCAAGTTATTGGCGGTGTATTTTGCACAAGTTGCCATAAAGAGTAGCGTGAAAATCCACAATAGGACAAGTTTCAACGAGATTTTACCGGCATTAATTTGACAATTGCTGCAGCTGGATGATGTGAAACCGTACAAATCAAAACTATAAGAACTTGTGAAAACCGGCGAGCCAGGCTTGTCAACCGTGCGCACACGGGAAGGACTTCCCGGTCGGTCACCCATCCGAAAATCGCTACGGGCCAAGCACGCTTAACCTCGGAGTTATTTTTCAGATGAGCTTCCAGAAAAGAAGTTACAAATTATGAGTATCATATCAATCCTATTAAGTCCTGAGCCAGGATCTCACATCCTTCCCCTTAGAAGACTGACGCCATCGTCAGTCAACCCTCAGTCCAGGAACTTCCCCTCTTGACATCCGTCTGTGCGCCCAGTGCCGGCACATGTCTCACATTTCCCCGCCCTGACCCGCAGACGCCCGAGTTACCACGAGGGTCGGCTCTGATACCAAATGTAACAACCCAGCCACCCCCGGGACAGGCCTGTCACCCATGGCAGCTCTATAGGATCTCTAGACTGGCCCCACAGATCAACACTAGTCTTTTCTGCACATTTTGTCCTCACTCGTGCGCAACCGGGAAGGACTTCTCGGTCGGCCACCCATCCGAAAATCGCTCTAGGCCAAGCACGCTTAACCTCGGAGTTCTTTTCAGATGAGCTTCTGGAAAAGAAGTTACACCTTGTTGATATGATATGAGTATCCTATCAATCCTATTAAGCCATGAGCCAGGATCTCACAAACACGTCGGCGATGCCATAACAACTTGGATGGAGTCATAAACTGTAGTGTGAACTCAAACCCCAAACACCCTTAGAAATAATGTGACTTTCCACCCTTCCTGCAACATTGTACATGAGACCGGGACCCGAAAATGGTCTCGGGAGGATTTCCAACACATGTTGCCACGGAGAGTAGTGTGAACTCAACCCGTCTCAAAAGCAGTGTGCTATACTACACGAAAACAACCAGATAAGCACAAACGACGTGTTTTGACGACCTCTCAAATCATGTTCCACGGGTCACGTCTACTCTACCTCGCAACTTGTGAGAATACATCGACAATTCTAGAGTAGTGTGAACTCAACCCCGTCTCGAAACCAGTGTAACATAGTCCACGCAAACGACAAGACAACCACAAAACGATGAGTTTTGACTTCTCGAGGGTCACCGCCATTAGGTGTTAGCACCTTGGGGTCACGCCCACTCCGCCTAACAACTTATGAAAATACATTGGCAATTCTATAATAACTTGGGTGGTAACTTTAGTCTTGCATCGACATCCTCTTATCGAAAGAATTTTCTCTTTTTTTTTTTTGAAACTAAGCATTCATGTAAATGTCCATGTATTACATAAAATATCAAATAAATAAATATTTTAATATATATTAAAAATTCATGGATATTAAAAGATATGCTCATATATATTTTTAGACCATGCATGTCTCATAACGTATGCTCATAAATTTAATAAATAATATATTTCCAAAACAAAAGGTAACATTATGTGGGTGATTAAAGTAAGATAAATGATTGAACATTTGAAATAATATTATTGATCCATCATGGAATATATTTTCATATTACATCAATTGATATTTCGAATGCTGGTATTTTGTCCTATAAACTTGGCCAAACTTAGAAACGTTTGATTTAAAACAAACCTAATATGCGTAGTCAAAAGGATCAGAGGGAGTAGGTTGTGGTACCATAGTTGCCATATTAGCGGCAAAAGATTACAACCATAACATTTATTTATTTTACCAAATAATAACTAGTATTGTTTTAGGTACTGCAATGTTGTGCATACCTAAAGAGTGGAGTATTCTAGTGCTCACAGCTCACGATAAGTAATAAATTGTATTAACCCATGCGATACTATCTTGCAAGTCTTGACTTGGTGGAGGATGTTCAGTAACCTAGTACTTCCTCCGATCGAAAATGGTTGACATAAATTTATCTAAATACGGATCTACACACTAAAATGCGTCTAGATATACATTCGTATTTAGACAAATATGTGTCAAATATTTCCGATCGGAGGGAGTAGTTATTATAACATTGTAAGCAAGCGTCTATAATGTGTCTATAAACTGTTAAATAAGACCACAACATGAAAATAACATAGTAATTATTCTTCTTGTATGTGCGGCGAGGATGGCTAGTGAGGATGTCGTTAGTGGCACTGAGCTCGGCGATGCCCAATGTCTCCCTTTCTCTACGACGATGATATGTGACCCCATCTTTGCGGACCTAGTCGAAGACCAGCTTCGTCAATCCATGGTTGTCCTTGCTCCGGCGGTATTCGGGTTACTCGGTCACTCCATAGTGAAATATTTGCTTGTTTACCCGATGTTGATGTCGACATATGTGGGTGTCGTCTCCCCCTTGCAGACATTGTCAATTGTCATGGCCCTAACCGCGCCCCTCATGCACAAAACTAGCTTGCTTCTAAGTCGTGGTTGCGTTACAAAGGTTTCTGACATCACTTTCATGTTTCATGTGATCATGTCTAGCCTCCTTGCCATCCATGACTATAGGTGCGTTCTTTTTGTTGCGGTCGTAGTGATGTTGGCTGCTAATCTCATGGATCAACGTTAGTTATAACCCCAAAAAAAGGCTTGTTAATTTCTAGCCGGTTAGGTTTCGCAAAAAAAAAAAATCTAGCCGGTTATGTTTTAATCCGAATAATCCGATTTCTACCGAAATGTGTAACCTAATAGAGCATAATTTGCAGTTAGTGAGTTGTCGAGTTCATCCATTGAATAACAACTCACTTAAATAGTCATTGTAAAGACTATGCAGTAAAACTTTGTTAGTTATTAGGTTATTGAACAATTATTTTTGGTTGTATGGTTTAACAATGTACTTATGCGTGTATCTATCCGATTAATCTGCTTTCCGCTCCGAATCCACTATGTTTCAGTTGCAAATCCGCGATCACATATATCCGCTTCCGAATACGATCATTATTCGCTCCGCTCCGAATCCAATAAGGTAGAGGCAAAATCCAATGATATTTTAGTAGTATTGGAGTGGTTTGGAAAATCATACGAATTGAGCAAGTCAAGGACAGTGAAAGAAGGAAGAGAACGGTCATCATGGCACGGGACAGCCAGGGACAGAGGATTAACTAGCGGTACTATTTACTCCATCCCAGCACCAATGATGGATGGATTGGCCATGATTCCATGGACCATGGTCAGCAGATCAGCACATGCAATGCATACATACATGAAAACCCGACATGTAGATACCAAAACACGAAATAAACAAAAGTGAAACCGATAAAGAAGAAAAAAAATCCTAACACTGAGCTTGGGCGGCGGCGACAATATGGATGAAGTCCAAAATTCCTCTCAGGAAACTATAGTTTTTACACCACTACTTAGAAAGAAATTTAGTCCAACTTCTTAATCCATCCACGGATCACACCATCCCATCCAAAAACCGGCCACTTCGTCGTCGTCCAGCAGAGCTCTGCCTCGTGCGCGTCAGGGTTCGTAGAGGCGGTCGCGGCACTGGCACTTCCACCAGAGCGGCTTGTATTCAGAGAGCGTCGTCACGAGCGGCGGCGGCACGTCCCGGCGAGCCACGTCACTGACGTCGGCGTCAGCGCGCGCCGTCGTGGCCGGCCCGGACGGCGCGGAGAGGGAGGGCACCTGCACGGCGACGCACGGACTGCACTCGTAGCACTTGTTGCGGCAGCTCGGCGGGCTCGACCCCAGCCGCACCTTCTCCTCCTCCTCCCGGGCCTTCATACCACCACCCTGCACATACACACGCACGTAGCCGCGCGCGTCAGAGCCCAAGAGAAAATGCGGAAACGATGGCGAAGAAGGAAGAATGAACACATACGTACCATAGAAGCAGAGGAGAACAGGGGAGGCGGCCTGGAGGCGGAAGCTGGCACAAGGAGGAGGAGGCACAGCGAGGCGGCGGCGGCGAGGATCACAAGTCCGGCCGCTAGTCTCATGGCTTCTCGTTGTAGTCGGCTGCTGCTCACTCACGCCTGCCCACCGTGTCGTCGTGTCATGGCGCGCGGGCTAGCTAGAGAGGGAAGGAAGACGACGAGGAGGAGGAGGGTGCTACTTATATAGCTCGAATCTAGCAAGAACCTGCGGCTGGTGGAGTGACCAGCGAGCTAGCTCTACTGCTGCGTGCGCGCTCTAGCCGCTCGTGTGTATGGGGAGGTCACTGTGTGTGGCGAGCTGGTGACGATGCCGCGAACGGGAGTCAAAGAAGAGGCAGAGAAGACGGCATGGGGAAGGCTGCGCTGGAAGCAAGAGTACCTGGCTACGACCTACGAGAACGTAGGCACAATTTCCAGGAGAGGAGACGTCTCTTCTCCAAGCCTCTCACGCACTCTCCCTCTTCTTCTTGGCTCTAGATTTCCAGATCTCTCGTCAGTGACACAGCCTATCTTCTACTCTATCTCTATCGCTTCTGCCGTAGCAATGGGAGGGGAGAGCCGGAGAGGCGAGATCAGATCTCTGACTGGAGCCTGTCCATAGGCAGGACTACTGCTAGTGGAGCAGTGCGTACGGGACGGTCGCCGCTGTAACAGTAAACGAGCGAGCGAGCTGGTAGTTCCACAGGTTTTACAGCGGCCGGCCATTGATGGCCACGGGTCAGGAGCTTTGACTACCTACTAGCCGGCTAGCCTGCAGCAGGCAGCGACTACTCAAGGAAGAGCGACGCCAATGGGCGACGAGAAAATACATCACATCCAACCATTAGCCATGGATTAAATTCAGATGATAATCTTAACTGAATGAGATGCTCCAGATCGGGCATGCACTCAATTCAGGTGGTGCAACCGAGCTGTCAAGTGCCGAAGTACAGTGTCCTGAACTGATTAGAGCATCTCTATTATGCGTACCAAAACATTTTTGTATTCAGATTGACAGTGATGGAACGCATCGTTGCCATTGCCACACGGGATCGATCTGATTGATTGAGAGGTATAGTAATGGTAAATAGACTAGTCACACCGGAGTAGTACAGCACTCCAGTCATGCTCAAAACGGAAGAAAGAAAGGTCCTGTTTTACTCTTCGTCCTTGCAGAAGAAGAAAACTGAAGAACGTCCGGGGAGAGGAGACGAGTCAAAGCCCAAGACTCGTAGAGGCAGACAGGACGTCCTCTCCCTATGCCGTAGGATGGAAAGGTATCTGCCTGCTGGCGAAAGTGAGAATAAATACTACCTCATGCTGTCGGACACGGATCCGGTGACATGCCCATGGCATGTCACCGATGAACAGTGCCGTGCCTTGCACTCTGGGCCGTTGGATCGAAAATGAGCAGACCAGATCAAGCACTGTAGCACGCGGTCACCGGATCTCGATCCCATGCTGTCACCTCCTATTATGGAACAGCTCGTGACATTTTTCGATCCAAAGCAACAGCTAAAAAGGCTGGTGACCTCTGTGTCTGTAGCAGAGTATGGATCGCAGCAGGTTATTTTTCTTTAATGCCAAGTTTAAAATAAGCAATCTTGGTGGAGCTAGACATCATCATGTGCGATTTAGATGCCACCAAATGGATGTCTGTACAGTAAAAGGAAGACACAGTATATGGGTGTTGGAGAATGATCAGCTGGTATTCACGGGGGGTCAAAGCCAATACATGTACATATACATGTGTGGCAAAGTGCAGGAAACCCCTTATATAATGAGGAAATATAGAAAAGGAGACTATACATCTCTAACTGAGAACACAATGAATAAGCATCATTTATTTAGAAGGATTATGCTGCAAATAATGATGAAAAGGGGCATTTCATCTTTCCTAACGAAGTACAGTAAACAGAAGAAGTGATTATTTTCTAGATTCAGCACAGTGCCCATCAGAAGGATGACTCCAGAAGGCATCCATCGATGAGAAAACACATATCCCATCACGGCTAAATTACCATGACAAATCCCTGTCAGTTTCCAACTCACCCCTCAGAGTCTGGTCCCAAAAATAGCAGTACCATTGTCGAAAATTCAATTTGGCTCCCGGGAGCATGATGGGCTAAATTACCATGACAAATCCCTGTCAGTTTCCAACTCACCCCTCAGAGTCTGGTCCCAAAAATAGCAGTACCATTGTCGAAAATTCAATTTGGCTCCCGGGAGCATATGCTCCCGGTATGTTAAAAAAAATAGAACAAATTGAAAACTTTTCAAAAAAATCCGAAAAAAATCATGCATGTACCTGACGATGTCACACACGACCGTGTCAAATTTAGCACCGAAACGACATCGTATGCGCCTTGTGCAAAAATGACAAAAATTCTGTCAGAATATGAGATCCAAATTTTTGAATTTTCTGTCAGAATTTTGTCATTTTTGCACAGGACGCATACGATGTCGTTTCGGTGCGAAATTTGACACGGTCGTGCGTGACATCGTCAGGTACGTGCATGATTTTTTTGGATTTTTTTGAAAAGTTTTCAATTTGTTCTATTTTTTTGAACATACCGGGAGCACATGCTCCCGGGAGCCAAAACGCCTTCCTCACTACCATTGTTCTCTTCTCTCCTTTTTAACCGCGCCAGCATGATCTAGTCAGAAGCTCAAAGGTATGGGCAGTGTAGTGAGAATGGTCCACAGACCCTCCAGTTATTAGGGGCGTGTTTGGTTACATGCACTTGATTTTGGGTCTCCCGTCTTCGTGGCTTAGCTGGGCCTGGCCCGAAAGAAACGTGGCCTGAGCCAACATTTGTGGTCCGTTTGATTGCCAACAATGTTCTGGCCTGGCCCGTTTCGCTGCATGCAACATTTTGTGCAGCCGGGGTTTAGTTGCCCACTAGAAGCCCATGCAGGTTGAAGACAACACACTAAAACGTGCTGCAAATACGTATATACCTACAATATGCAAGATCTACTCGTATACGACTGTCGAAACAGAAAACTTACAACACGAAAGTTGTGCGGAACATTGAGATCTAGCTACACGTTAAAGGGTTTCTCAAATGGTCGACCGAGTGCGAAGAAATTGACAAAATTCGTCCAAAAACATTCAAAAGGGAACTTCGAAAATCAGAAGCTACGGTCGACGAAACTCGAAACCGAGCACGGGAATGGAACCCCCTCGTCGACGCGCACATAGTTGATGTTCAACATTTTTCGAATCGACTTACAGATGTGTAGATCAGAGGCATACTTATGGAGGAGGAGATAGAAGAGGCATACACGCTCAGCCACCCCTGCACCAACCCTGCAGCGAACAGTGACCAAATTGCACTGCACAAGGGTGGCTTCTCTTGGGCCTGGCCTAGGGGTGCTTTAAGCTTCGTGCTCGTGCAAGGAGGAGGAACAGGACAGGAAACCAAACGGGCCGAAAAGAACAAAAACGCCACGTTCCTGAGGCCCATGGACAACCAAACACGCCCTAGGTTGGTGAAAGACCCGACCAGTGCATCAATGGCATCTGCCAAATGTATGCAAAAACCCGGTTGAACCCAACTCGATTCAAATTACCAGACCGGTAGTCCCAATTGGCCCCAGCACCCATGCCCCACTTGTCAGTCTCATGGTATTGAGCAAACATTCTCTTTATCTTTTTTATTTGATGGGAAAATGTAAGCAAACAAGCCGCCTCATTAAAAACCTTCCAGTCCCCTCAGGTACCCTGGTAAGGAAAAGAGTGCGTCAAAAACTTGCCGCTATTTGCTGTTACAATCAATTGCAACGAGATTGCTTATTACTTACAAGTTACAACTGCACATAGAAGCAATGACCAATACTAGCCTACAACCACAGTGGTCGAAAAAGGAATGCCTTGGGAGAACTCATTTATTTTTATTCGCTATTACCTAAAAATAAAAAAATGCAGCATGCACCATTTTACAGTTTACGAAGGATTTTACTCCGATGCACCATTTATTTTTATTCGCTATTACCGGAACTACTCCGATGATCTGGGAAAATCAGAAAGCTTTTCTCCGATGACATGCTGTGCTTCAGCAACTAGCCTTTTGACAACTTCACCTGCTGGTATGATCTCCGTGATTAGCCCAACACCCTGGCCAGCATACATGGCCATGCTATTAATATCTCCTGTAGTTGTCGCATTGGGAACGGTACCAGCAAACCGACGTACATCCTTGTGCTGGAATTGGAAAATCATTGCTTAGTTGTCCATTATTAAGCTTGAGATGCAAAAGTACGAAATGTGCATTTAAAGTTGTAATGAGTGGTTTGCCAAACTCGCCCATAGAGGTCCAAATTGTACAAACAGCATAACAGGGGCCCATGATTCATCACAACTATCATACGTTACAAGTAGAACTGTTTCGATCTTACATTTAAGTAACGTGGGTCTACCGCCATCTAGCAAATCCAGGAAATAGGCCCAGGTTTGGTTAAAAGGCAGAAACAAACAAATAACCATAATAACAGTGAAACTGTGAACGAAAAGCAAATATAAGTGAGAGAGCATTAACAACCCAAAGCTACTTTCATGCAATCAACTGTATATTTCTACAAGTACTAGAAAACAGCGCTGTTTAATGGTCCAGTTTTGTTTGAAATTAAAGCAATTTACGGCCATGCTACCATGCCCTAAATAAGTAGCAAAAAGATGTCATGGAAAACAAGGACGAAAAATGGGTAAACACAGAACATTTTGGGGCGTATAGTACTCTTATCACTGAAATAATCCTGAGCTGTGATGGCCATTTCAAATCTCAATGTCTGCGTTCTAGAATTCCAGTTCTCCAGTTTGGATGTAGCTTGCAAAATAGCTAGATTTTGTGGTGGCCTGGTGGGGCTTGTTTGGTGCTAAACTGGAGCAGCACTTCCGGTGCCCAAACAGCTCTTAAACTTACCAGACAAGTCTAATTTTTCACAAAAATAAAGGTCTATTAGACCTGCAACTCATGAATTATGATCCCCAGGAAGCAGCTAGTCAAAGAATTTCAAAGGTACAGCTCAATGGCTTGTGCTTTTCGTTGGGAATTAAACTTCCCCGTATTAGAAGGCTGAGAGCTGCAGTTTAGGCAATCAAGCCCTACAGATAAATCATATTCACTTTTCGTCGTGTCTAGAAGATACCGGATAAGACTTCAAAAAATGAAGTACTTTACAATACCGATCAAAATAAGAATAGCAGAAAATGTCATAACAAAGATTGTTGCAACTTCTAAATGCAGAATGAGGGCGCAAATTCAAGAAAATTAAACTGCCAATACATACCACACCGTGGATGATAGATTGGCCTATAATAGGCTGAGTTTCCTCTGTTTCATGATCTGGGAGATCCTTCCACTCAACATAGAAGGGTGTCTTCAGGACACGTTGTGGAGCACCAGGCCATCTAGCACGCCCGAATACATTTGTATAGTCCGTGCAGTTCATCTCGATTAGCCTTTTCTTATACAGAGGATGTGCAAAGCTTTCCTCGGTAGCTGTGAACCTGAATGTTAAGGATAATGTGAAAACCAGAACATAAAACGTTATAAAAGAACGGCTCTGTTTGAAATAATCATACAAAGATAAGTCTGAGACTTGAGAGAATACCTGGTTCCTAAGCAAACACCATCAGCACCAAGTGCCAATGCGGCAGCATAGCCACGGCCATCTACAATTCCACCAGCAGCGATAACCGGAATGGTACTATCCGAAACTAGATCCACTACTCTCGGCAGCAACGGTAGCAGACCCTCCTTTTTTCAAAGAAAAGATGTTTGAGATGGAAGTCCAAAAAAATAATTAAATGGACACAGGCTTGCAAAACGTGTTATGCTTCCGGAGACAACCCCACAAAAGGGAGCCTAAGCTAAATCACTAGCCTGACTTATTGCATGGGCGCATGGTGTATATTAGTGCATGTGTGTGTGTGTGTGTGCTTTTTGCAAGACTACCTAAGAACATTTCACAAGGTTGAAGCTAGAAAACAATGTGGAATAGTGAGTCGTGACTTTACTTGACCAATCACATGCCCCCCTGCTTCACGGCCTTGAACAATAATTCCATCTACTCCAGCTTCCTTAGCTTTTGCTGCCTCCTCAAGGTTACCAATCTGTACAAGTCACCAGGAAAAATCTGAATGTCCATAATCAATGAAACAAATGCAAGAATGTACATGCTCATATCATAATCATAGAACATCAAATCCTTCACTACAGGGAAGGTACTGGTACTTATGGTGTAATTATTGGCACCAAAAAGTTTACAAAACCTAAATGCTCTACATCAGATGCTACTGCTAGCTGTTCATCAATATCATCTATTATACTTCCTATGATCCCATCAGTCCTACAAACTGGGAATTTTTTTTAAATAATATTTTTTTGAAAATTTATTTGACAAATAGCACACGTTTTTAGTCAATTTCAAAAATAGCGCGCTGTCGTCATGGCTAATGACGAAAGTGCAGGTTTCGGCAATTGTACTGACGAAAGCCTCCTTTCGTCACCGCCCATGCCGAAACAGCCACTTTGTTAAGGGCAGATACGAAAGTGTTCTCACCCTAGCGCGCATATTCTAATTCTTTGATAAAATAAAGTCCCTCAGCCGTGTCATTATTCGAGATAAAATATATATGAAATATATGCGGGTCGACGAGTAGGTTCCATTCCCGTGATTGGTTTCAAGTTTCGTCGACTCTAACTTCTTAATTTTGGATCGAAATTCACAGATTTTTTCGACGAATTTTGTTAAATTCATCGCAGTCAGTGACCGTTTGAAATTTTCCTTTCACGAGTAGACGTATCTCACCTTCGCCACAACTTTCACGTTGTAACTTTTTTGTTTCGACTGACATATTGATATTTTCTCTCTAGTATGTGTGTTTTCCAGTAGATGCTACAGAAAATACCTAATTATCTGTCAAAACAAAAAAAAGTTACAACGTGAAAGTTGTGGGGAAGGGTGAGATACATCTACTCGTGAAAGGAAATTTTGAACGGTTGACTGAGTGCGATGAATTTAACAAAATTCGTTGAAAACATCTATGAATTTCAATCCAAAATTAAGAATTTAGAGTCGACGAAACTCGAAACCAATAACGGGAATGGAACCTACTCGTCGACGCGCATATATTTCATATATATTTTAAATAACACGGTTGAGTGACTTTTATTTTATTCAAAGAATTAGAACATGTACGTCTACCCTGAACACCCTTTCGCCCTTAAGGAAACTTGCTGTTTCGGCACGGGCGGTAAGGAAAGCCTCCTTTCGTCAGTACAACTGCCAAACAACAAACACTTTCGTCATTAGCCATGACGACAACACGCTATTTTTGAAATTAACTAAAAACGTGTCCTATTTGCCAAATAAAATTTTAAAAAAATCTACAAACTGGAGACAAATGGGTAACAAAGATTTTCTTCTCAAGTCAACTTTATGTTCACAATCAGTAAGAAGTATGTCTTTCATGGAAAGAAGCACGTTCTATAACTCACAATAACATGAATATAGTGCTTCCGTACTACACCTTAGAAAATGTTTAAAAATCTTTAAATGTACTTATCATAATAGGGCCAAGTATGTACTGATAGTCAAAAGCTTTGTTTTCGTTACGTATTGGCTCAATTCGGGTTCCATATAAAAACTCTAGCCCTTTTTTTTCTTAGTCCAAATATCATTGCCTGAGATCAAGTTCTGCTGGAAGACTCCATCTGACCTGTTCCCTTTAGTTCATACAATATTTGCCCCAAAACCATTGAAGAAAACGTCACCTCTCTGAAGCTAGATATATACTACACAATAATGCCCAATTGCCCATTGACCACTACCAATGATTTCCCTTTCCCAAGTTTTGACTAATTAGCAAAGTGTTAAGCAACCATCTCAAGCTAACAGCCAACAACCACCAATGATTTTGCTCCCTCCCTCAACTCTCAAGAACAAAAATAATTTTTCTCCAGTGAATTTTGGCTAATAAATTTTAGGCATGAGAATAAATTTCAATAAAAGTGAGCTTATTCCTTTAGGTATCGAACCAGTAGATATTGAGCTTTTGTCTGGTATTTGGGGGTTTCCAGTTGGTCAATTTCCTATTAAATATCTTGGGGTCCCTCTTCATCATGAAAAGCTTTCTAGGGCTGATCTCCAACCTTTGATTGACAAAATCCTCAAAAGGATTGATGGATGGAGGGGAAATCTGCTTTCTTATGCTGCTAGAGTGATTCTCATTAGAACTTGTTTGGCAAGCATCCCTGTTTGCCTCCTATTCTTTTTGAATTTCCTAATTGGGCTCTAGAGTTAATCGACACCCATATGACAAACTGCCTGTGGAATGATTTTGAAGGGCACGACAAAATGCATCTTGCTAATTGGAGATTGATTTGCAAGAAAAAAGGAGTTTGGAGGGCTTGGCATTCCTGATTTATGGAATGTATAAACCTCTGTCTCCTCAGCTCCTGGGTCAAAAGATATTTGAAAGATGAAGGGGAGCTTTGGAGAACCTTAGTTGATGGCAAATATGACACTGAGAATCCCAACATTTTCTGCAGCAAGACTACTGGCTCCTCCCAATTTTGGAAACGGGTTATGTGGGCTTTCCATTCTCTCCAGTTTGGGTACAGATGGAAAATTGGAGACGGGTTAAACCTGAATTTGTGCCAGCTGTTTGGAAGCTTTATGTTCCCCCTAGAGTCCACATTTTCCTTTGGCTTCTAGCACAGAGCAAACTAATGACCAGTGACAACCTCAAGAAAAGAAATATTAATAAACCTGAAAACTATATTTTCTGCTCTGAAAATGAGTTTGTACATAATCTTTGAATGCATAGTAGCTTGAAAAATCTGGCAGGTAATTGCTCTGTTTTTCCAAGTTTATCCTGGCCATGAGTTTTTATCTATTGCCAGGTTTTGGTTAGCTAATAAAAGGAATGTTGTCCTTTTAATTCTGTTTGTTCTTGTGGCGCCTTTGGAAAACTAGAAACGGTTTGATCTTTAATGGTCAAACTTGGGTTGATGTTAAGCAGGTCTGGAGGATGATTCTGAACTCTGAAAAGCTGGGAGCTGATCTTCAAGGAGCCAATGCTGGAAAAGACTGGCTTGTTCTGCCAACATGTGGGCAAGATCATTCGGACTCCGGATCAATGGAACGGCTGACACCTTCCTGCCTGAAGGAGACTGGCTCTACTGGCTCCCTGCTTCGCTCGCCCAAGCTGATGAACCAAAATCTCCAGGTCAAAAGAAGATTGCAGGGGCAGGGACATGGTCGACTCCTACTTCGACCCTGGAGGTGATCTTTGCGGCGTCTCCTGAGATGGCCATGGCTGGGGTTTGATCTGCATGGTTTTCCTGCAGGGAAAAAATGTCTTTTGGGCTAGTGTATGCAAACTTTCTAGCAGTTGGCCTCTATCTGTGATCCCTGTTGGGGCTTTTGTAAGTGGTAACTGAGAAAACGCATTGCGATGTAACCAGGCAAACCCTTGGTGGTTCCATTTTATGACCCCTGTTGCTCTAAAAGTTTGGCTAATTAGCTGGGCACTATCAGTTAGGACTGGGTGTAAACACGGAGTCTATTACAATGACATCACAAATGTTAACTAGCGAAATTGGAACAAACATTGGCTAATCAAACGTACTCTGACAAGGATTTGGTACTAATAATGGCACAACAAGTGTCCAACAAGCACAAGACGGTTGTCATCCATTCCTGTGAAATATGCAACCAACGTTCTCACCTGATGCAAGACCTTGACGCCGGCGCGGTGGGCCTCGTCGACCCGCTCCTTGGGGAACTCGCCCCAGTACACCTGCAGGACGGCGAGCTTCTCCTCCAGCACAACCCTCAGGTTCTCCTCGTGCGGGAAGGCCAGCACGATGGCCGCCCCGAACGGCCTCTCGGTCAGGCTCCTCGTCCTCCGTATCAGCTCCCTCACGTGCTCCGGCGCCGGCTGCAGGTAAGGGCGGACAGCGATTAGCCACCATAGCACACCGGCCCAAGCGTTTTCAAATAGCAAAGGGGAATCAAGGTACCCAGTCGGGGAGGCGGAGGAGGCCTATGGCGCCGGCGTTGGCGACGGCGGCGGCGAGCTCCGGGCCGGAGATGTCGGGGCCGAGCGGCGCCTGCACGACTCCGTAGTCGAAGCCCAGGATGCCCTTCCACCCCATCTTTCTCCTAGTCTAGCGGCGCAGTTTACGGTGGCCGGTCGATCCTGATAGCTGAGAGTTTGCGGGAGTTCGGAACTGCCCGGTGGTAGTGGCGGCGGCCGTGGTGGGCGGCGGTTCTATAAGTAGGACGTGCCGAGTTGGACGACGAGCCGTGCGACGATTGCGAGCTGCGTGTTCTGAGTTCCGGGTCAGTCCGCCGCGCCGGCGTCAGGGGGGACGTCACGGCGCGACGCGGCTGGTCCTTTTCGCCACATGGCAGGTGGGTAGGGGCGGGGCTATTGGTTAATTAAAGAGGAGGGGAAAATGCGGATAAGGGCAACTCCAATGAACTGGCATAGCTCCATGTCTTTTTCTTTATTTACTTTAATTGTGAATACTTGTTTATTTTGTGAAAAAAATTCCGATCTATTCATTAATTTGTCAATGGAATACAAAGAACACAACAAGTAACAAAAAAACATCATATTCGTAGACGACCTAGCGACGACTACATGCAACGGAGCGAGCCGAAGGAGTCGCTGTCATCACCCCTCACTCATCGGAGTCAGGCAAACCTTCTTTTAATAGATAGTCGGGAAGTCGTCGTGCTAAGACCCTACACCAGCGCACCAGACCAGAAACCATCATCGATGAAAAGAATCATAGATCGAAAGGATCCGATCTATAGACACACGAACACAGACGAACGAAGACCGAGTCCAAACGGTTATGCCGAAGACAAACACCCACCGAATCCCGATATCCGCCGGATACGCACCTCCACAAGCCCTCCGTTGACACTAGATGCACCGCCAAAACAGAATCTAGGCGGGGAGAACCTTGTTCCGTTCCACGGAGCTATCGGCTCGCCATTCTAAGTAAGACACAAACCCTAATCAAACACAATAAAACACCAAAAAATGGAGCCCTTCCGCCGACAAGGACCGGGATCCTCCATGTGGCCCTAAGGCCAGAGGAGACGAGGCAGATCATTGGCGCCCCGACGGGAGGCAGGAAGCCCTAATTCTAATTGCATGTCTCCCCTGACAAGAAGCGTGCGAAGAATTGTGAATACTTGTTAATCATTCAATTACAATACCAGTTCATTAGTGACTAATTAGAAATTTGATAGATTAGCTTGTATTTATGCTGCTTATGCGACCTTTTGAATATACATTTTCTGTTCTGCTATTTACTAAATGTATACACGTATTATAGCAGCAAGAAATTCAACTACGGTGATGGCAGAGCAGAGACAACCGATTTTAAATATTTCAGAAGATAAAAATCAAGCAAGATATGAACATGGTAGAGCTAAATTAAATAATTTGACGACGAGAAAATGAGAAGAACCGCGAAATGAAAAAACGCATGACGACAAAGCGCTACTATGCATAATATATCCATGCAAAAGAGGCAGGAGGAGAAAACACGAGGAGTTACATTTAGGCAAAGTTCACCATTTGATGAGAGGAATGCCGTAATGCAGTACATGAAAAGGATAGCATCGAAGGAGGAGCAAACGATAAAGGCCAACAGAAAAGCACGTGGAAAGAGAATAAGTGAAGAGGAGAGGGAGGCATGGGCGGAGGACGTATCGTGTAAAACGGGACAATTGGCGCATCCGGTGCACCCGTCTCCAGTTTACTGTCTAAAAAGTTTTCAAAAAAATTAAATAAAAGTGTAGACATTGACATAACATAAATATACATCGTTGAAAAAATTCAATTCTAAATGTGAAACACAATATCAACTGTGAAAATGACAAATTTATCAATAGTGACAAGGGGCCAATTCAAACCCTAACTTGCATTTTGGCACTATTCATTGTCGGATCTATCTATTTTATTTCTTGATGCGTGTTATGAATTTCGATTTGAAATTTTGTGACATATTAGATATGAGTTTTCAAATTTCCAAACTTTTTGAGGATTTTTTGAAAACACTTTGGCGATCAACCAATATCGGGTGCACTGGGTGCACCAATTCATTTGTTTCGCAGGATAGGATATGTTCTCGGCAGAATACCCATGCATTAATACTTGTGTGCATTTACTATAAATTTTATATTTACCCACGAGATATGTGTAATGATAAAATAAAATAATAGACAGTGACAATGCAGGACATTCAACTAGTTATTATTCACTAGGAAACATGCCCGTGCGTTGCAACGGGAGTGAAAAACTAATTTTTGGCGCAATTGAAATTTTACCCCAAATTCGATCGACCCGTGTAGAATAATTTTATTTTTCTATCCAGATAACCATCAAATTGAAACAGTAGTAAAAATAGCTCGATGGTACATATCTCTACAAAAAGTTAGATATAGCAATAAAAAAATCATTACTCATATGTCCTTTACGGTTCATGAACTTTCTCTCCAGTTCCTATGATTTCCTATCTGTAAATATACACAACTAATAAAAAATGATTCAGTAGAGCGAGCTTGAGAGGTGTCCCGGCAAAATAAAAAAAATGATTTAGAATAAAAAATGAAGTATTCTCAACGATAGATCAAATGCATCATCATTATTACTGTCGTCAACACTATTACCATTGCCGTTATCGCTACGCTTGGCTTGATCAAGCAAAATGCTTGGGTTATCCCAGCAAATTCGATCAACATTTACAGCATGGCACCGTTATCTGCTTGGAGGACAACGTTGCTGAACGCGATATCTCTAGAATCCTCACTGTGGTCTCATGCTCCGACCCACTGCATGGCATTTCATCATATCTCCAGCTTGGCCAAGACCTGGCAGACCTAGGAGTTATCTCAGACGAAACAATGCAGCTCCTGTTGAAGCTCGCAGCTCGCTATCGCTGCTGCCGTCTCTGACAGGAGCATGGCGCCCACATCAGCTTCGTTAGTGCAAAACTCGTGAAGCAAACCTACGACGCAATCTTACACCTGAGATTTCACGGTGTCGCTGGCATCTCGGCGTCGAAGGTCAGCAACGGCGTGTCGTCGTCTTTGGTGAGCATGTACTCCTGCGCGGCAAACTTGAGGCCATCGCGTGGCGGAACGCCGAGAGGAAGATGGCGATGGTTGGCGCCGAATCAAACGGGCGGAGGCGCGTGAGGACGCAGTGTACTGGGTGTCTGGGCGCCACCAAAAGTACAGCTCGCGTGCGGCGCTAGCTCTGCACGTACCATACCTCGTCAGCACACCATGCTAACCGTGAGTCCGTGACTACTATTCCCGCGATAAACTCCCGGCGTCGGAGCCCATGCAGATCACACCATCCGTAGAAGAATCCTTAGTTGGGCACTGCTAACTCTTTGACTGCCCTGCCGCCCGATCGGCATGCGCGTCGTCATGTTCCCGTGACTGGCGCACGGCTCGAGCCCGTCCTATCGGAAATCACCGTCGGCGGGGCTCGGGGTGAAGTAGATGCGGCCGATCGATGGTCGTGGATTAGGGCACGTATATTTTGGGTAGTTTCGTTGGTTGATCTCGTCTCCTCGATCTCACGGGTCTGATCGACCTCACGTGTTATAGATTATAGAATTATAAAAACAGCCTAAATCTTACACGATGCATAAGATATTTACTAAAACCGCATAACAAAGAATAGTAGCACCACATTTGTCCCAAACTATAAGACATTTCGGTGGGCTAAAATACCTACCATATCGTCTTGCAATTTGGGATGGTACTAATGTTAAACAATACTGCTAGCTATGTGGTTTACAATGCAAAATAATTGGTAAAAATAATGCTCCTCATGAATGTAGCATGCTAAAATTACTTTGTAAAGAAGTATAAAAGTTTAATACAAATTATATTTATTTTAGTTTTCCATGAGTCTATTTTTTTTGGACAAGCGCTTAATGAGCCAAATCGAATGTAAAATTATTTTCAATAGCATAGAGATGACCATTGGAGAAAGACTTAGTTTGCCAGTTTCTATCTACTAGATGACTTGGTATCACTGGAGTAAGTGCACGTAGTCGAACCATATGTTGTTATCTCATTAGTTTTCAAGAGATAGGCAAATATATCTGAATATTTTTGTTGAAACATAACACCAGGTTAATGTCTTTGTACACAGAATGTTACCAATTGAAAAAATCACACTCTAATTTTTTATCCTAATTCCATTATCTATATGAACATAGATACATTGAATACACCGTGACCCAACGCATCGGAACCGAGTGCAACACGGAATGTTGGCTTGACCCACAATTTATCAACTTTATAATTTATGCTTATGGTTTATTTATTTATTTTGTTTTCCTATTAACAATCTCAGCCTAGCCCGTCCTCCAATGATCGTGCAGAGGGTGAAAAGAGAACATTGCAGGCATCCTCCCGCGACTGTGCTGCCACTTGAGAGAATAAATGAGACCATATCATGGTTCTTAGTAAAAGTGGCGGAGCTAGAGCAGTCAGTACCAGGGTGCATACGGGTGCCAAATAGGATAAAATTCATCTTTTGAGGGGTGCACACATGGTGAAAAATTGCTGTTTTGCAAAGGATTTTCCATTTACCCGGTGTCCCTTGCACCCCCTAAGCTAGCTTCAGATCCGCCAGTGGTTCTTACCGCGAGCGAGCCCACGCAACTACGGAAGATAGTATAATAAACATATTTGATGCCGGAAATATGAACTATATGCAGTAAAGTTTCCACATTCAGAATCAAGTTTATATTCTATGTTTTTCACGGGTCAAAACGCGAACACCGGGGATGAAGACACACTCTTTTCCAGGGGCGAAGCTAGGAAAAATAATCATTGGGTTCATCCATGCAAAACTATAGGGTCAAACTAAGTAGTATAAGGTGCTAAGTACTAGATTAGCCTTGATTAGTAAAAATTCATTGGGTTCATTTGAACCCAACCATTACATGGTGGCTCCGCCACTGCTCTTTTCTTCTGTTTGGTGAAGAGCGCTAACACGATGCATACAACCTTGCTCGCGCATTATTTTTGTCATCCAGGTTCAGGCTGCTCGAAGACGTAAAACTCTGCGTCCTGCTGATTCGCATATATCAGATGGATATCTTGGTGTTACAATGAGGTTATGAGGGGCTCTCTTTGCCGGGGCCGGACCTGGCCAGGGAGTAGCTACTACAACGGTCTTGCTAGGCTTTTTGGCTATTGCTCTCACTTTTCTCCAGCTTGATACTTTTACCTCTCCACTGTGTCTTGCCCGCTCGCAGTTCATCCTCTCCATTTTTGGTCCATCTCCTCTACACGCTGCTATGGTTCTCCTTTTATACATGGGTTGTCACAGTAATTTTCGACGTGCGTTCTTGCCTGGCGCATGCAAACGATGTGTGACGCCACGTGTGAAACGTGGCGCATAGGGTGCGCAGGGGTCTACTCCTCCCTGGAGTCTTCCGGGGTGGGTGCTGGAAGAAGGAGAGACCTCTCGCGTCAGTGGAAGATCTCGCGTGTGGTACTGTGGTGTGGTGGCCAAGCAGCGGCGTGAACCTTCGCCCGTTGCACCGGTGGTTTGCAAGGTTGTGGGCGACGAGGGTTTTTCTCCCGCCCGCCAACAACGGCTGAGTGGCGGCAGCGGCACCGAGCACGTGCCGGTCTCCTTGGGGAACTTGGCGCTCTTGCTCACGCCGGCGTGGTCACACGTTGACGCTTCCCTGAAACCTAGCTCGTGCGTTTGGTGCTGCTGTTGAGTACACTAATTTTCTCGTATCCTCCGAAGCAAAGTGCTACAGTATAATCTTCCCCAGATAAGGATTAGTTATCATCAGTATTCAGTACACTAATCACCCAAATCTTAAACCGGTAGCAGCACTGCTTCGTCGCGTTCCTTTTGAGTTTGCCAAGGTTGAAGACAAATTTAGCCCCATCTGTCTGAACCCAAGATATTCTCAGGCGGAACGCGCCGAGCATGCACTAGTCAGCAGATAAGAAGAACAACCGGTTGCCCTCTTGTCGACTCCAGTGGAAGCGTGAACGTTGCTTCCCTGGCTCTGTACCTGGCTACATACGCCCTCTCTTTACATCGACGCGGACAGGTCGGTCGACACTTGTGCGGAGAACGAGCCATACTTGGAAGTTGCTACTTGCGTTGTTGATATCTATTGGGAGCCACGGCCCACGTGGGCTGTAGCTTCGGTGATGTGGACGGCTGACCAGGATTCTGGCGGGGTTTTTGTCTGTCGCAAGAAATTTCGCTGGCAGGTAGTACGTATGTACGTATGAAGGTGGCGAAGGAGTATGTACATGCATGGTGGTAGGAGTCCATGTGTGTGTGCATTGTGCCTCGTGTTGCAAATACATACTCCTACCAAATTTGACTGACCGGTGACCAACAGACCAAGTTGTTGTACTTCTCAACTGCGGAGCATTCAGTCTGAATCTACGATTCGTCAACCAGCCTGCAGCCATTGAAAAACGGTGTCGAGTGTAGACTGAAATAGCTTCCGTGCTGGATCCCGTCGGCGAATTCGTACACAACCTTGACAGCAAAGCCGTGGCGCGATATGGGTGTCGGCTCGATCAGGTTTTGCGCTCCGGACTTTCAAAGGGTCTCTTTTGATTCGCGGGATAGGAAAAACGTAGAATATGAAAAGCATACTATTACAATGTCATGCACACTTTAATTCTACAGGATTTGGTACGTATCAAAATCTGTTTGATTTCATCTGAAAGTGAATGCTAGATTTCTTGTGAGAAGTAGTACAAATGATTTCATAGGAAAAAATTTCCATATGATATTTCTTGTGAGAAGTAGTACAAATGATTTTATAGGAAAAAAATTCCATATGATTCAATCATCCAAAAATCATATGCAGTTCCTTTTAATCAAAGGAGCCCATACACGGAAATGTTGACGAAGCTTGGTTTTGCGCATGAGCACATGGCCGGTCCATATGTTGGCCGTACAAGGGCAACCGCCTCGGCCCATTTGTACGAGTCCTCCTGCTTGTAATCAGTTTGATGTGATTCGCAACGTGAGTTACTACTTTTGACCATTACAAAAAATAATCATGTGCACTTTAGCCACTTTATATAATTATATTTCTCTGTGCACATTATTTAAATAGCTATTAAACAAGGTTATTGTAAAAGTGAAGTATTTTAAAATCTCCTGTAATTGTCCTTAAATATAAGCTACATTTATGTGCTACTCTGTTGCAGCTATCTGGCAGAGACTCCATATGCCTGCCAAGAGAAACTGGACACTTACTGGAATTTATCTTCTCTATCGAAGGTCAAGATGAATCAAGGTAGTTCTTAGCCATTTTGTGCTCAGCAGGTGTATGTCACTTAGTATCATCCTTTGTAATGCAGTATATTGATGGTACCAACTAACATTCTTGCACACAGGCCCTTCTATTCTGTCCGCTTCATGCTTCCAATGCTATCCCAAATAACAGCGACAGCTGATGGATGCAGAACTTTGGTGTCGTTTGGAGGCCATAAAGCAGTAAGTGGGCATATTTTCTATAAACCATATAAGAATTGTGACTCCCTTGTTTCTGTTGCCTCGAAATAATTTAAATGCTGGTTATACTAGTTCATCATAACACCCAGTTTCCAGTTTGAAGATAATAATCATTTCGAATCTTCTCTGAATTTCTGGGTATCTTTCTGGTTTTCTATTTGCTAAATTTGTGTAGGTTACAGATACAAATGCGTTCGTGAAGACAAAATCTATGGTATTCAAAATTTCAAAACTGACTAGCAGGCCGACCCTCCCCCATGCACACCGGGTTGCTAGCAAGAGCTAATATTCACTGTTCATACAAAGATTATTTTTGTTGTTGCAGGGATGCTTAAGTTATAGGGTGTCGTCGTATATCTTTACTAGTTCTGTCTATGTGTTAATCACATTTGACGTGGGGTTTACTGTTTGAAGTGAATCCATGAAAATAAAATGGCAGCATTATGATTTGCCAACTACTAGAATAGAAATTTGGCATAAGGAAGTTGTCATTTATCATTCAGTTTTTTCTTAGGACGGTACAGCTGATATGTCTGTTTTCTGTTTACAGGTTATAGACTGCCTCATTAAAATGACTGAGCAGAATGGAATGATGATCGACAACGGTAGCATGTTTTTGGCATGCGATACTATCATAAACGTTTTGTCAAATGTAAGTATCTACATTGTTCAAAATAGTCTTTTGCCTACCATGAGATAATCCTAATACCATATTGTTACTTATGTAGAGGAAGAAGAGTTCCCATATTCAAATGGAGCCATGTTTCATCCATCTCCTGCAAGCACTTATTACATGGGCTGGTATGCTCTGCTCCTAATTTCTTTACATAAGATGAAATAGATATATGTGCGTATTGTTTGTAGGGTGGCTCTCAGTGGTAGGCATTTCTCAATGTCTGATTCTCGCATTTATTTTACTTTAGTAGGCAGTGACAAAATTTTCTACCAGAATTCGATACCTCTGGAGGTTTAAAAAATGGGCTCAATGTGTGTCATTTAGGTCATAAACCAGTCCTATGATCCTATCTTTGAAACATGATCAGTCATATATTGACCAATTTTCAGCAATACCCAGCACTGGTTTCTGAACCTTGGTCATGGCAAGAATTTATAGCTGTTTGAAGCTATGCCTGTTGTCGGTTGCCTGGCAATTTGGCATACTCCTATAGCGATACTATATATAGACTGTCAGTAGCCGAGGAGAGTTGAACTAATCCATACCTAAAAATCATGCTATTCAATGTTGACGATCATTTTTCTATTGATTATCTTCATGAGCAGATCAGTAACTCTTTTTTTTTGCGATTAGATCAGTAACTCTCTTTTTGTTGAATGTGAGCTGATCAGTAACTCTCATTTTGTTGAATGTGAGCTGACCAGCATCTCTCTATTTCTTGAATGTGAGCTGATCAATAACTATGAATATGTGTGATTGCTTATAGGAATTACAGATGCTTCATCAGTCACGATGACGGCCTCCAGCTTATGCACGATGGTGATGGAGCTGACATCAGAAGAGTTCCTCTTTAGCTGCTCTGATTTTGACCCCAAGACCCTTGAGAGTTTGTCTGACCTCATTGTTAGAAGTTTGCATCAGGTAACTATGACATCAATCTCTTCCGTGAGATTGTTTCCTTCGTGAATGTTATTCTCTACAAATGATTTTTATCATGCAGCATCGGCATGTGTTTGCCTTCTTTTCATTATTTCAATTCTGGATGTGTTTGCTTGATGGTGGCTTTCTGTATTGTCCTACAGGATATCCCTGACGACGACCAGGAACAGTTCAACCAAAAGCAAATCATTGTATCAGGTAAACACGATGATCTGTCGATCTTAGAAATGAAGAGGAAGAAAGCATGGCCCTCGTTCAGCATGTGTGATCTGAGACATCATTATCTAACTTTGCTTTTGTACTGGTTGCAGGTTATAGGCGCTGGGCCGATCGGTTCCCAAGTGTTAGAAAGACTGTACATCAGCATGTATCTGTCTGATCGTCTGTCAGATCTTCTCTACGAAGAGTTCCCTCTTGTGAATGAAAATCCTACAAATGCGGAACCCAAAGTTCAAGCATCCACTCAGCATCAAGTTTGATCTCGTGTGGGGCGCTGTTACCATTTACGTCTAATCGTCAGCTCACTGGTTCTTCTATGTAATGCCTGACCGACTCCCTGACATGAACACGTGGTGTGCGGCAAGCAGGATGGCAGTTGCATACATCCGCCTGATTCCCCAGTCAGTAGTGGAACTAGTGGCACGCTTCTTGCACTACACTGGAATACATCAAGCAAGAGTCTGAGATGCGACACCATCTCACCTTCTTTCATGTAACAGTGATATTTCAGCTCGTACATTCAGTGCAAAAAGGCCTATGTTCCGCATTTGTAGCTCCACCCTGTAATGTTTCATATGTGCGCATGTTTGTGTTGATCATCAGTTCTAAGAAATAACGCAATAGTTTTGCCAGTTTTTTTGTTCAATTTGTGTGGCTACGTTGTTCAGAAGAGGTTCCACTGTAAATAACTACTTGGGCTATTAGGAAAAATGCCCGTGCGTTGCAACGGCCCAACGAATGTAGACATTGATACAAATTAATTGGCTCTTAGTTTGCAAAAAATAAATCAAGAAGAACGGTAACAATAGACCATTGTAATCCGGACTAAAAGGCAGTTCAATCTTTTTCCTCAAATCTTCTAAAAGGTTGTTCCATGGAAGCAGTCAAAACGATTGCACGCTGTTAGCCCTAAGAACTTTTTGTTATCCGGACTAAACACTTTGAATTATCTTACAAAAAAAGAGAAAACATAATACAGAAATAATTTGGAGGAAAATACATTGGCTGGTATTTCAGAAAGTAACGATAACAAACTCAAGTCTGATGCACTGTAAAATAAAATAAATACTCAACTCTACTTTATATGTGCATTGTAGATAAAACCATCAATGAAACATCGAAGGTACAAAAAATATGAGAAAATAACAAGAGGTGCTACTGCTATCTGAAATACATCGGGTGATCTGATGTAGTAAAAACCAGTCAATTATGGCTAACAATTTCAAAACAAACAAAAAATCCAAGTGCGGCTATCCCGTCAGCTATATCCTCCCCACGCCTGTCCCTGCTGTGTAATGTCGCCCTCAACGTCTGGATTTGTCGATGTATCAGTTTCGCCAGAGCTTGCGCAATCGATGTCATACTCTTTCCAGCTACCAATTACAGATCTGGTTAATTACTATTATTGGTAACTAACACGACCAGATTTTGTTGTGCAGCATGTATCAGGTAGATAGCTGGATGGCCAGGTTTCAGAGCATAGTCACACATCAGTACTCTGAAGAAAACATTGAACATTCCCTCGAAAAAAAAACATTGAACAAATCGAGCTACTCTGCAGCCAACAAAATTAGAAAAATAACGAAAAATGCAAGATCGTTGCTGCATGCGTGGAGATATGATGGTTATCTTGAATCTGAACGGAGAACGGGACATCATGCAGTTCATAACTTTTCCCCTCCCCTGGCTCCTCTCTCCCTACTCTCTCCTAGCTCCATCTTCACCGACCTGAACAGCGAGAGAGTGAAGCGTCTGGAATGAGTATAAACCAACAACCCTTGCACGAATGCACGCCACACCTGGGCTATTTCCTAGGTAGGGGATAGGGGATAGGAGGTTCAGATTTGGACGATATAGATCGAATCGGGAAAAGAGGGAGTGAGGAACTCACCCGCGGCAGCGGCCAGAGCCTGAGGCGAGGGAGACGACGGCGGATTGTCTCTCTGTTCGAGTAATTGGATACCAGGCCTATACAGTACTTCTGTGCGTGCGTGGAGTGCCGCTGCTCTTGGACATGCGACTGACACTGCTACTCCTCTTCTTCTCCGGAGCAGTCTGCGTCGGATGGATTTAGGGGAGCTCGAGAAAGGAGAACGGCCGAAGGCCTCGCCGACGGAGGCGCCAACTCCTCCACACGAGCCCGCAGATGGACCCGGGGGTCATGGCGTGCTGTGGAGGCTGATACCTCTCCGGGCGGCGGCGCCGGGGGCCCTGGTTGGCGTCAGTGCTCGGAGCTAAGGAGCCTAGGCTAGGCGGGGCAGGAGCAGCGAACGGGAGCGGAGGGTTCGGGGCAGGGCGGTGGCCATGCCCCAGGAGGAAGCGTCGTTCGTTTGGGGAGGGGAGAAGAAGAAAAGGAACGAAACGGTACGATGGCAGTGCGTAATATGTGACTTGGTGGGAGGGTAAAATCGGAAACAAAAATGACGTACCACAAGAAGCCATCCTTCCTTTATTATTAGGTACTAGTTGAATGCCCGTGCGTTGCTACGGGCTAATAAAAAACATTACAACAAACCTCGTGCACTGTAACAATATAAAATCTGCAGTCAAGAAAGTAAGTTTTTGTGGCATGGTTGGGGTGTCAGGTTAGATATCATTGGAGGTACAATAGAGTGTGTCGTACTGGTGCATATTTTAGGGTGATGCCTAAATATTACCGTGCGTTGCAACGGGGAGAGAAATTCTGTTTCACGAAAACCGGTTCCTACTCAATTGAAAAACAGCTGATTATCTTGATTAAATTATTCTTAAAAATATCACTAATAGTTTAAAATCATGTGGTGGACTTAAAAGTCACACAAACAGCTCAACCTTCGAACTGATTTGCACAGTTTAAGCGCTATACCTAAACATATAAATGCAAACTTGCAAACTTTCAATACGAGATATGTGATAGAAATTTCACCTATTAACAAAATATTATTTATTTTTGGATTTATGTTATTTTTGTATGCACTCGGCCAAAAATATGGCTATCTATAAATGCGAAAACCATGCTACAACAGTTAGAAAGGATCAGCACACTCTCAATTTTTCTTAGACCGTATAATTATTTTAGGTGCTCCAAATAGCAAGGAATATGTTGTCTTAAATAGGATGTTAATCGTTTGAAGAAAAGAACCCATTCTCGCATAGGCAGCTTAACAAACTTCGTCCGGATAATCGTAGGGAAAAAAACCAGCACTTTCTTGTACCTTAATGTCTGCGATGAAAAATATTCCAACAATCACGAATGAATTTCATGTCTCATTATGATCGGTTGTGTTCGGAACGTCCCATTAAAAACTCTTTTTTTAGAAAATAAGAAGTAATACTTGGCGTGCGAAAGTAAAACTAAACCGGGTTAATTTATTGCAGAGCCGTCCATAGAGTATGCAGATGATTAAATCGCATCTGCCTAGCTTTAGGTTTGATGCTGAATATATGTCACAGTGTAATTGTGGTGCATGCCGAGGCTCGGGGTCAGGAATAGCACGTAACTAAAGCATTGGATGAACAAACCTTCACGGGTGTTTGATGCACTACTATTTTGGCCAGGCCACCTCGCTCTACTCTTTGGCCAAATAATAAAACAAACGAATCAAAACAGTTTTCTGAAAATAATAAAACAAAAGAATAAAAACAGTCTTAAAGAGGCAAGCAGGCCAGATCAGGATAGCACGGCCCAATCCAGCTTAACTACCTAGCCCACCTACTATGCCCACGCATGCGAGACAAACGCATTGACCTCGTCGCTCCTTTCTTCCTCGATCCCTGCCGGCCGCCGCCGCTCTCTCGATCTCTCCTGTGCTCTTGCACGCAAGCGCCCCACTCGAGCCCTCTCTCTCCAATGCTTCTTCCTCCTCCCACCTTGCTCGCCCTCTCCCCTTTGTTCCCCTCGCGCGCCGTCACGGCCAAATCCCCTTCCCCCTCGGCATCCTCCCGCCGTCCCACGATACAGTTGACAGCTCCTCCCCTTGGGCCGGCCAGCAAGCCTGGCCTCGGCATCCTCCCGCCGTCCCGCGACAGCAGAGTCAGCCACGACCTGCTCGATCCCTCTGCAGTCCCACTCCATGCGCGTGCGCGCGGGCTGCAGATCCTGGCCACGGGCTGCGCTTCGAGGAGTTTTCCGAGGCGGAGCTTGCGGGGACTGCAGCGGCAGCAGAGCTTGCCGGCGGCCGGGAGAATGGAATCAATCGACCTCCGCCCGCGCGTCCGTGACGGAGTTGGCCGAGACGGAGCTTGCCAATGCCAGGGCAGCCGCCGGCCGCGAGGATGGAACCACTCGACCTCCGTCCGCGCGTCCGTGCTGGCGTTGACGGAGAAGATGGACCTCCGCGCGTACCACCGATTTCTGGATGGAAAATTAACTCGGACCGTTATTTTCACTTAATAGGTGGCATCTCGCGTAATTTCTCCCAAAACCCAGGGGTAAAACCGGAAAAGTGAAAACGCACCAACACCTCCTCAAGCAATATTATATAGTAGAGAAGAGATAGATTAGGTATAGAAAAAAAGAATTTTAGAGTACCAATTAGGAGCCGCCCGGGCTGAACCCCTTTTTTTCTCACGATGGGCTGATGGCCGGCCAGAATAGTGTGCTTGTCGCTTGAGTGTGGTCTGGCCCGGTGGATCGTAAGGCCTTGCGCAATGTTGTGGCAGGCCTTCGGACCTGTGGACTGGACCAACATGTTGTACCTTGGCGGGCAATACTCGCTCTGGGGAGGCCCTAGTCCACGAACTGTGCGGAGCTGAATCCGCTCCGCACACCCCTCCACCTTCTTCTCCGCCTCCATTCTACTCCGCCTCCGCCTCCTCCGTCATGTTTCTCGCCTCCATCGCTCCCCCGCCGCAACCACCGGCCTAACCGCATGCTTCCGCCCCCCGCGCTCGGCGCCGCCTCCGCGCCCCGCCCTGCTCGAGCCGCCACCTCCGCCGGTCCGCCGTCGCCCGGCCGGCCATCCCTCTAACCTCCCCCACATCACCTTCTTCTCTGGCGCCACCCCCACCCCCCGCACCCCACCTCGCTAAGTCCATTCCTCACCTCCACCTGCGCCGCCGCGGCGAGCCGCGTCGTCGCCGGCTACGGTGAGGTCCATTCCTCGCCTGACCGGCGACATCGCGGCCAGCCGCACCATCCCCGTCGGCGGCGAGGTCGGCTCAGTCTCCGGTGCTCTTCCCAGTCTTCTTCTTCTCCGGTCGTCTCGCTCGCCTCTCTTCCTCGTCTTCGGCAGCCTCGCCTCGATTTCTTCTCCGGCCGTACGTCTCCACCCGCTAATAAGCTGGAGGTACACCTTATTGGGCCAGCCCATGAAGGGGTGTGCGGGAGCTAATAAGCTCCGACCTGGTCGTCAACTAGGAATTGCCCTCCTCTGCTTCATCTTCGTTTTCCTAAGTATTTGCGGATCTTCATTCCTGAGGACTTCGGACCCGTGGATTGGACCAACATGTTGTACCTTGGCTGGTACCTAGACGCGCTCGTAAGTTCCTGTTTTGCAGCTAAACGTTTGTTCGATTGATGGCCTAGACACGCCTAGGTACCAGCCACCGAGCATAATCGATGTGTAATGGCAACTCATATCCACTCATGGTTCCCTGAACTGAATGGATGCCCACCCTACCATTACACTGGCCTATCGACAGTGAGCCCTAGTTCAATCGCGATCGTTTCATTCTTATTTTCTCATGGGCACCGATCGTAACTAGCCATGTTCGTTCGGTTTGTCCCTCTGGTATAAAAAAATACTACCTCGGTAACATTATTGTTGTCGTGGTTTTAGTTCAAATAATGTAACGGAGGGAGTGTGAGGACCCCGGATTAACTATCCGAGATACTCGTTATGTTTCCTGCAACAATCCCATGATCAGTCTGTTGTTGCACATAACTCGAATTGGCATCACAGAACACCCATAAATACCGAATAAATATACTTACTTGATTGAAGTCATAACTTCAACAGGTACTTGCAGCGGAAATCACCAAACAGCGTGGAGCCCAAGTCATTTGACTTAACCCTACAGGCAGCTGACTGGGAAGCGCCCTAGTTCGCATTGATGTCATTAACCACTTCTTCTTCGAACTGCTCCTCTTCAGAATCTGGCTAAGACAATAGCCAGGGACGAAACCAATATGAGTACATTTGAATGTACTCGCAAACTACCCCCGGAATGAGCATGCACTACTCTTTTATTGTTTAAATAAAACTTCGTTTACTTTGAAAACTCCATATCCTTGTTGAAAAGAGTAGGATGGACTTTTGTTTAATAACACTTTGTTTTGAAATCTCTATATCTTTATTGAAAAAGAAAAGAAGGCTTTTAGAACTTTTTCCCATAAATCTGTCTTTGTAAGAAGTCTCTTTTAAAACTTTCTCCCGTAAATACATCTTTGTTGAAAAGGTAAGAAGTCTCTTTTATAAACATTTTTCCCGGAAAATCACCATTGTATCTGTTTCTCCAAAACTCCTCCTTTTTCTGACCATGGCTCGCCATAGGTCCAATTAACTCCAACACATCATACCAACTCATTGGTATAGCTGTGGAACACTTTCTCCACTTCATTTCCCTTTTAAACTCAAATCTTTTCAAAACTTGCACATAGGACCGAGCAGTTCTTTCCAACTGTCCATATCCGAGGACTCGGCTATTCGAATAGTTTTAACCCTCTACAGAGGTAGCACGCTTTTCCCACACCCATCCGGTAACTCATCATGTCAGCCACGTCCCGCCATACAAGGTGTATGCGAAGTTGAGTCACCGACCATAGCCTGTCCTTTGCTCATGCTAGTATAGGACCCTACCACTACGAAATTTTCCACCTTTCCATCGACACCCAGTCCAAATTCCCCGTCGGGAAACCTAAGTGTGAGGACTCGTAGTTCTGCCCGGCGAGCGAACCCTTCAATCCCCCATCCTCAGATGCCAGGACCCAGGTCAGGGGGTAGGTCGCCATGACCATCCCCTCATGGAACGAGGTCATCCTCGTTGTTGAGGCACCCCATACTAATATGAGCAAATTATATGACTACGCCTTTTTCCCATAGGTGGGTAAATGTGGTCGCACCGGGTATTGGTTGCTCTGTAAGTACAAGGACACAATGTGTATTTTTCATAACCATCACCATTTCTCCACTTCAACATCGATATCACGGCATTCCACATTTATCCAAGTACTTTCAAAGGAGTTTTGAGTAAACCATGTTTTTCCCATCCTATAGTTTGAAAGAGAAATTCCAGCCAATATCTCCATATAGGGTGTCAAAATAACATACTTATTTTTAAAGAAAAGGGTTTTCAAAATCATAACTTTAGTGGCAAACACCACATAAATCACTTATGCTCTTTATAAGTAAAACATGTAAATCAAAATAGATGTATATAGATGCAAGCTCAGAGAATAGCTTGCCTGATTTCAGCATGATTTTCCTGGACTTCTCCTCATTGATCAAAGAAATAAACTCTCATCCTTCTCCGATAAATCCTTTCCAAATACCACCCGGTAGCGTTTATCTCTAGCGTCGCAACATGAAAATAAAACAACACGCAATAAGCAAACCAAACCACAAGTGGTATACACACAAGTAATCAAACCACAACATAGCACTAGTTTAATCAAGCAACAACTAAAATCTATATTTACAAGGGCATTATACTCACAGGAGTATAACACCAAACACATGCTAAAAACATAGAGCACCAAGGCATCTTCTACTAAAGGTACTTAACAACCATTTTCTCTAAACAGGAAATACTTCAGACAAAAGTTAAGTCACCAAATAATCTCTGTAAGTGAATACATCACACCAAGCTAGGGTAGATACATAACAAGATACCTAAGCTAGTACTCAACTTAAGATAATCAAGTTCATCAAGCAGGGCAAACATTTTACTCATACCAACATATCTAACAAATACCACTAACAGTACTAACATATTATAACCTGCTAAGCAATAATAACATGCAAGCACAGTACCACAACAATCATTAACTAGCAAGGCATACATTTAATCCCACACAATAATCCAACATAAAAAATAAACAAGCTTAACCACTTCCTAATTACTAGGGGAAAGTTATATAGGGACTAAATCCCTAACAAATACATGACTCACAAGTAGTTCTCCTAACATGCTAGTAAAATAAGGAAACATGCCACAACAGTGGGTTACCACTCTACACATGCTAGGAAACACATTTATAGCCATAAGGTTATAACACAACAATTAATTAAAGCCCTAATAAAAATAGGCAGAAAAGGCCTAAACCTTATAATTAGCACCACAGTCAATCAGTGACTCCTAAATTCAGACCAATTTAGGGATATGTTCTCCTACACATATAGAAGACATGCCAATTGGATTTACTCCAAAATTCATCTCACAAAAATCTACAAAAATCATCAAAGAGCTACTGATGTGTTTACAAGAATGAATAGAACTTTTGTTTTAGGCTTCATTTGCAAGCAAGGCCAACAGATCTGGAAAGGTAGCATCTCAACCTATCCAGAGAATTTTAGTTTTCAAAATTTGGATATATAAAACTCTAGATATTGAATATTTAGTGAAATAGATACTTTTTACTAGATTAACTCTAGCACACACATAACTACACATTTTGGAAAATGGCCAGTGCCACATGGTTAAGAAAACACATATGAATGCTACAAAATTTGAATCACTCCAATAGCTATCACAGATTTACCACAAAACAATTAAAGCTACACTGCAAGTTTACAGGAAATTAAACAGCAAAATAGATCCACAGAAAAATAAAAGAAACGGGCCAGATCTGGCCGAGCAACGCTGGAGCTGGCCCAGTCCGTGGCCCACGCGCAAGCGAAGCGGTACAGCGCCTTCGTCTTCCTCGTCGACACGCAGGGACGAGCTCGGCGCTCCGGGATCAAGGCGAGGACGGCGACGGCGCTCCGGTGAACCTGAGACGAAGGGGTGGTGTCCATTAGCTAGCTCGCGACGAGGGGATCTTAGAGAAGCGAAAATGGCGGGGAAGGGTGGTCTGTGCAGCTCGTGAGCTTCCCGGCAAGGTGGCGGCCGGAGCGGAAGGAGACGCAGATGTCCAGCTTGATTCGCGGCTTCCCGTGTCGATTCCCTGGACGTAGATGAAGTAGACGACGAGGCGGTGTCGATGGTGGTCCTAGAATTGCTCGGGGAGGCTCCAATCGCCGGCGATGTGCGACGGCAGCCCGAGCTAGGGTTCGGGTCGGGGAGAGGAGCAGAGAGAGAGAGGAGAGCGAGTGGGGAAAAGATCTGAGGGAGAGGGACAGCGCGGCGTCGAGGCGGCCTTATCCTCCTCGCAGGACAGCGGAGAGGAGGGGGGGCCTAGCGGGCGACGTGCGGGAGCGAGCGACACGGCGGCCTGGCGCCATGTGTGCCCACGGGAGCTACAGGAACACGAAGACACTTTCACAGATAGCCCCCTGGATTTCCATTTCTAATTACAACTAGGTCCTTTTTCTGTTTCTTTTAAAACCAGTATCACTTCAAGGATTTAATTGGGGTAGTAAAACATTTTATAAAATTTTGAAAATAATCATGTGGCCTCCCCAATACATGTAGAAGCTGCACAAAAATTGGGGCTTCAAAATAAAATGTTTTGCACAACTTTTGTTCATAGGGTTTAAAAATGGCATTTTTCTTAAATACAAATTTATAATCCTTTGAAATTTTTGAAGCAAGTTCAAATATTATTTTTAAACTCTTGGAACTTTCTTGACAAATATATTAGCTTTTGTATTTGTGTTTGTCAGAAACAAACACATTTGAATTGAATCAAAAGAATAAAATAGGATTTCATAGTTTAAATAGAATTAAGTGGTAACTATATAATTTTGAGAAGGGAGGGGTATGAGAAGGAGATGGTCATCTTTTTACCTCATCCATGGAATTAATTTCATAAAGAAAATATTTGCTTGAGAGAAATAGAGAGTGAGGTAGATGGATTAATATATTAAGATCATTTCTTTAACTCATGATCTTAATTTCTATTTGTTGAATAATTGGAGGAGTTTATTTTAAATTTAAGTCACATTCCAAATTTGTTGCCAAGAGTGTTTTTAATTTACTACTCTAGCACACTTGGTTAATTATACACACAAGCAACAACACAACAAGATCACATCACAACCAAGTCCACACAAGGTCAAACACAGCAATGGGAAGTAAAACACAATCATCAGTGAAACATTTCAAAAGTTTTTGTTGGTTCTGAAATTTGGGTCTTGTGAAACTAAGTTTTTCTTAGTTTCCAAATTTGGGATGTGACAGGGAGTTCTTAATATTACCGCATATAACGCGTTTGTGATGGCCATGGCAGAAAAAAGGCCGAGTCGCTCCTAGGGCGGTTGGCTAAGCGAAATCCTATCAGTCGCCGCTCCTATCTCCTCCCATTCATATCCACATCGCCACCGTCGCAGGATGTCGGCACGCTATACCTATATGGCGGTTAGTCTCTTGCAGGAGCCGTCAGAGGAGGTCTCTTGGAGGAAGCTGGAGCGCCTGACACAAGCCTCTTTAAACTATTTCACCTTTCGAAAACACTTTGCCACCATTTTTATAAAAACAATTTATCTTCCGTCCCTCGGTTGGTCTATTTTTTTTGTTAAGTAAAACCTTTTATTGTTAAGTAAAACCAATTTATCTGTAGTTGAAGTCATGCAATACTTTTTTCTTAAGATTAGTCATGCAATACTTATATAGAACTCGTGTATCAGTCATGCAGTACTTAAACTACCATTGCTCATTTGTTTGGTAACTGACAGAACGGAGATTGATAAGAAGTCCAAAACTCGTATACTTGTAGGTGTGTACTCTTTTCTTTAGGCAACTGTAATGATATTGTTTTTAACAAGATGTAAGTTTTTCACTATTTACAGATTATTAACAGAGGGCTTATTGGATGCACATGTGGTTATTTCTCCTTTATCCGAACCATCGGGGACTTATAGATACGACTGGGCTCGATTGTTGACGGTCATCAGGCTATCTTCATCCGGGGTGGTTGGCTACATGCTAAAAGATTAAAGGTTTAGAGAAGAAGTGAGCCCGGGTCATTTGGTTAGGAAGTGGATGTACAACCCAGCCACCCAGGTTCAATCCTCATGGACACAGATTTGGGTTCTTATTATTTCAAAAAAAAACGTTGTAGGGGCTTCCCCTACAGCATTCCATTCAAAAAAAAAAAATGGTTTAGAGCTTCAATCTTCGCGTGGATGTTTTTTTATTCACGTTGAGTGATCCTTGAACGTACCAAACTATTTACACTCTGAACTCCACAATACTTGTTAAATAAATAACTTTGTAGTAAAATACGATTGTGTACATCGTTTCAATGCTGAGATTGAGGCTCCGCTATCTATCTATAAAAAAGTAGTTAAACAGAGAGATGTTGGGATCCATTTTGACTCGTAGGACTAGATGATCCTATTATGAAAAAACATATTTCGCAATGTCCAAAAATTCCGAAAATAAATTCGGATGTCCATACAAACATTTTATGTAGGCACACAATTTTTTGTCAAGAAAAGACATTTTTTGTGCCTGGTATAAAAAGACGAAAAAAATGTCCAGTAAAAAGTTATTTTTGAGCACCGAATTTGTCTTTTTATACAGAACACAAAAAATCATTTTTTTTGTGAAACTTTATGGCCAACATAAAATGTTAGGAGGTACATCCGAAATTTTATTTCAGAATTTTTTCACATTTTAAATATTTTTAAAAATGTTATTTCCATAATAGGACTAGATGCTCATATGAGTCAAAACGCCATGTCCAAAGATGTTGCCGCTTTTTTCCAGGGTAACGAGAACGCTACACGTTGCCGCTGGTTCATCAAGAATTTCTGTTGTTTTCTAACGAACTGCACAGCTTGGACGCCAAGGGCGCGTTTGGTAGCCTGCAGCCAGCGAGGTCAGGCCCGCCAGCTGCAGCCACCGCGCGTTTGGTAGCCCGTTTGTGGAGTTGGGCCTGGCCAGCACGATTCCTAAAGCACCATCGGGCCAGGCTCTCCAGGAACGGCCGAATCGGCCGTTTCCGCGGAGCCAGGCCGAGTGGAGCGCAAACGTGGCGGCTGGGTGCAGGCGTTGCACGCATGGAGAAGCGCGGGAGATGCGCCATAACCCCTCCGCACCCAGTCCTCTCTCTCACTGTCACCGCTCCCACGCGGCCACGCCCCATCAGTTCCTCTCACCGCCCAAAAAAACCCAATGGCCGTTGCGCCTCCTCCTCCGCCACCGCCTGGCCGGGATCCTGCCGACAAGCTTGGGCCCTGTAGCTCGGCGGCGCGTGCCGTTCGGGAGTTCGAGAGGGGATCCACCGGCGGTGCTCGAAGCGCGGCGGCGCAGATTGACTCGGCTCGCATGCCGTCGATCAATCGGCCTTCGCCGATTGCGCATCGACCAAGCCCGGCGGTGATGGCGGCGGCGCAGACGCGGCGGCTGGAACAATCGGGACGGAAAGCCCAAGCGGCGGCGATGGCGGCGGCCCAGACGCCGCAGGCAGATTCGGCCCGGCAAGCCCATGCGGCGGCGGCGCATTCAGCCGCTATTAGGCCGCCGCTTGATCCGCCGCCGGGATTCCCTCCCATCCATGTCGAGGTGCCGGTGTACCAGTACCCGCTGCCCGGATTTACAGCGGCTAGTACCTCTGCGCCGACGCCACCTCCTCCTCCGGCGACCGTCGCAGGACCCTCAAGGCCACCTCCTCCGGTAAAATTGGTATCCTCTTCTTCTTTGCTAGAGCACACGTACTAGATCTGTTGAAGCTTCAGATTAGGGTTCATCATGTTCATCCTAGTTTAGATCTACTCCATGTGCATGTTAGTTTAGATCTGTTTTAGCTTCAGATTAGAGCACATGTACTCCATGTTCATGTTGAAGCTTCAGATTAGTTAATGGCAGTGTGCATTGTGCTATATGAACTTGCCAGTGCACACTGACATGAATTTGCAATGCACACTGACATGAACTAGCAATGCACACTGACACATGAACTACAATGCACACTCACACCTTGCATTCACCTGCAGGATTGGCACACCCAATGCAGGAACACAGTTCAGCCTCCACCTCCTCTAGCTGACTGCATCGTCCACAACCACGAGCTGAGAAGGCCTCATGTGCCAGCTCTGGCTGCGGCTTTGAAGGAGCTGACCGAAAAGAGGATGAAAGGGGAATCAGAACTGGGGCGTAAACCTCGCCTGGGAAGGTTCTTCTAGACGTCGTGCCCGGCGTTTCTTCGTGGAGGTTAAGGTGGCGGATCTCCATGCGGTCGTCATCCCTGTGGAGATCATGGGCCTGCTGGTGGAGAAGTTCAAGCTGAAGAAGCCGAAGAGCAAGAAGAGCGACAAGGGTGACAAGGAGGCGAAGGTGTGCATTCCACTTCGTACCACCAAGTTCTGTGAGTTCTTCGTCCACTCAGGTGGTTCGAAGATCACCTTGTCATGTTCAAAGGATGGGAAGACTTCGCCAAGGAGATCAAGCTGGACGTCGGCGACGTCCTGGTATTCAAGTTTGACGGCGACGGCTTCAAAGTCAAGCTCTTCAGGTTCATCAACTCCACGCAGGAGACCTTCGTTTGTCCAGATCATGGCAAGTGAGTAAGAACTGGTTACCGTAGTTGCATGAAGGCAGTTCTTTTATATGCCCTTCTTGTTTTGATGTCAGGGGTGTGTTCCCCTGGTGTAAGTACTTATCAGGTGCACGGGTTGCACTTGTGACAAGACTTAACCGTAGTTGCTTGAAGGGCAGTTCTTTTATATGCCCTTCTTGTTTTGATGCCAGGGGTGTGTTCCCCTGGTGTAAGTAGTTAACCGTAGTACCTCTCTGATGTGGGATGTAAGTTAAACCCCTGCTCTTTTGGGTCAGTGGGTGTGTTCCCCTGACTTAATATGCTATTAATCTTTACTATTAAAAATGGCAGTTGGTAAGTACGTACCTGGCGGAAATTCTG
Organism: Poa pratensis; assembly: GCA_947311845.1. Classification (NCBI taxonomy): domain Eukaryota; kingdom Viridiplantae; phylum Streptophyta; class Magnoliopsida; order Poales; family Poaceae; genus Poa; species Poa pratensis. Next base: position 35,894,510 of record CAMZMU010000094.1, read on the forward strand.
TCGAAGGATTCTGCCGATCCCGCGTGGCCGCGTGGGCCATCAAAGAAAGCGGACACGGCCCGTATGCTGCCCAGGATGCGTCACCTTCCGCCGAACCCCGACTCGATTTCGTTGTTTCCCATCGCTTCCACTCCCTGTGCAGTGGCTAGGGTTTCGGCGCCCCCACACCCTCGCACCGCGCCTCCGACGCGCTGGCCGCCCACGGCTGCCGCCTTGCGATCTCCATTGAGGCTCCCCTCGCCCATGCACCCTCATCTACGGTGCCGTCTCGACGATGCCCCGTCGCCGCCGCCTCCTCCCAATCCCCAGCGCCGCCTCCACTTGCATGTCAACCGCAGGTCCGCCGCGTGCGTGTCAATCCATGGCAACCGCCGGTCAGCTCCGTGCGTGCCAACTGCAGATCGTGTAACTCCTGGTTGTTACCACCTCGCCTCCCGTCAGCTCTCTCGAATCCATCGGGATACTTCCGAGCACAGAGCCGACGCCGAAGCTGACGCCGCCGTCCGCCGCGCGGACATCTGCTCCGCTTCCGAATCTGGGCGCCTGTGTCCTGGTGCCACCTCTCTTTCCCTGGCCTCCGCTCCTGGATGTGCGAGAGGTGGGGTTCTTCGAGGTGTTCCACGCGATGCTGGCGGAGTACGGGGAGCGGTGACGGGTGAACGGCACCATGCGCGGCAAGCTCCCATCGGAGGACGAGGGCCCAGGATGGCTTCGTCATCTCCGGTAGCTGCAGCGGCACGCATAGCAACGACCCGTGGATCCTGGCGCTCGTGAACTCATTCCCCCGCCAGCACGTCTCCGGCAAGCGCTTCTCTTCCTCGATTGGCTTTTGTGTCCTGCCGAAACTGACACCCTTTCAATTGTCATGCACGAATCAAAGAGGAAGATCACACCATCGGTTCAATCCCTTTCTATTTTACTTCACTTTATTCAGTTTTTTCTGCCTTCCGATTTCTCTGTTAATTAATAATTGTAGGATTAAAGTTCCGCTTTTACATATTCCTGGTTTGGTTTGTGTTTTTCACCTCAATGCAGCCAATGATCGGTTATTACAATTACGAAACTTGTTTTCTGATGAAAGAGGAAGCAAGCAGCACGTACACATTATTCAGTATGATTCCTTGTACAAAACGGTTAGCTGTATTCAACAAATTGTGCAAGCTTGGATATCATAGATTGAGGGTTATTGCATTCAGTTTAGTGTGATTACAATAAGTAAATCCTCTTTTCTCCTTGAATATTCTTTATCTTAAGTGAAACAATTAATCATCATTATATGACTTCACTGCAAATTCAGTAATAAAAATTGTACGTATGTGTCCAAGGCACCTGCATCCATGACCGGTGATGAGAGAACGAGCCCTTCACCATTCACCGGGGGCCGCTCGCGGTCGGGCACAAGAAGGCGCTCAGATACTCTATTCGCTTGGCGGTGTCGGAGGTGTTCCTGCACAACGCCGCAGCACCTTCGGGTTCTTCGCCTCCACCGTCGCCAGCGGCGGTGGTGGCTCCGATGGGGCTGATCCCCGGGATCGGGCTGCTGGTGGCGGCCGTGCAGATGGTGGTCATGGTGGTCACGCAGATCAGGGAGGCGGTTTTCACTCTCGGCGGACTGGTGGCAGCAGCGGCGGTGCCGCAAGCGAGGATTCGGTGACAGGGACGCATCGGCAGGTTCCTGGCCAGAGGTACGGCCGTGGTGTGGCGGCCTGCAGGTCCGGCACTCCCGCCAGGGGCCGCCGTTCGGAGGCGGTCGGCAGTTCGTGTATGCCGGCGGCGAGCACGGCGAGCGCGGCGTCTACAGCCGGAAGCAAGGTCTGGCGACCGGTGTCGTCAGCAAGCCGGCGTCAGCAGAGTTGGTGGGTGGTGGACCCCCCCTTTGGCGTCAACGACTCAATTTCAAACGTAGCCAGTTCTACAAGCTTCCTCTCACCCGCTGGCCACTACGCACTCTCCACGTGGCGTACCAATCCCAATACCGTTCAAAGATGCGGTTTCTGATGCTAAAGCTGATCCTCCCAGTTTGAGGCATTAGAGCAGGGGGGCAGGATCACTGCTGTTGAGCCAGACCCAACCACCTTTGACCAGCTGTCGAGGATATTTCGTGCGGAAGGGGCTGGTCTGGATCCCGAGGTGGATTGGGGGAACTTTCGAGGCCCCTCATTCGCCCACTTCCTTTGGGTCCCCTGTTCGTCCCTCACTTGTCGTGGAGCTCAGTGAGGAGCATCGGATAGTGGCCCCACCAGCACAGAGGTGGACACCAAGCGGATGTGTTTGCCTCTCCGCCCAGCCCATGTTACAGAGGCCCGCTTGGCTCTTCTCCACCCGCCAGCCAAGAACACCGGGTGCGGCCCATGGCCCGTGTTGCAAGCAGGCTGAAGCCCACGGCGCTCAGTTTCAAACCTGCTGTTCCCGCCCCCGCGCATGACACAAGTAAAGATCCCGAGCATCTGCAGGAGATCATATCGCAGATCAGAGAACACATTGCTTCTCCTCTCTTGCCTCTGCCAGATGTGCAAGCGATCCGCAAGCGTCGGTACAAGTTTGTTCCGGAAATGAGCGGAGGCGCGGTGCTAGGTTAGCTGTCAAGGCGCGCTCCCGGCCAGCTTCGGCAATCAAGAGGTCGCAGCAGTTGTTGATAACCCAGCTTGGCATTGCCCAGCCTGAAGAGCAGATTTCGGAAGACCACTTGGCGCAATATGCAGAGTTCTTCCAGGGACCAATGGCGTCCTCCCAGGTGCAAGCGCTTGCTTCGCTGTTTGGGCTCACGGTGCCCACCGCGGAGGAGGTGCCCGACATGGCCTGATCCATGTCTGGTGTTGTGCTGATATGCAGATCTTTATCAATGGAGTGGATAAATCACACAATCGCGGTCTGGAACATCAGGGGTGTCAATGACATAAATAGGCATACGGCGGCTAGAAATCTTGCGGAGGATTGTAAGCATCGGTTATTTGCCTAGTAGAATCGAAAGTTGAGGTTGTAGATCATTTCCTAATAATGAAAATGTTGGGACCGCGGTACGATGGCTTCTTTCACTTGCCCGCGTGGGCACTGCTGGGGGCATTATTGTGGCATGGCAGTCTTGCCTTGTCTCAGTCGCTTACCCGCGGGTGGATACGTTCTCGCTCACAGCTTTCTTCTCGTTTGTGGATGGAGGAGAATGGTGGCACACTACGGTGTACGGCCCGAATGATGACGCCCGCAAGCTTGATTTCCTGGAGGAGTTGAGAGAAATTCGTACTTGCTGCAACGGGATGTGGACGGTAGCTGGTGATTTTAACTTGATAGTCGAAGCAACGGACAAGAATCAAGGGGTCATTAATCGCAGGATGATGGGGCGGTTCAGGCGTTTGCTGAATGAGGTGGAGCTGTCGGAAGCCCCCCTCACTGGACGCAGGTTCACATGGTCGAATGAACGAGCCACGCCGACGTTGGTCAAGCTTGATAGGTGGTTCCATTCCTCCGACTGGAATGCCTGCTACTCCAACAGCTTGCTTCAGGCACTGTCAACTAATATCTCGGATCACTGCGCCATTATGCTCTCTACGAACGTGTGCTTCCACACCAAACGTAGATTTCATTTCGAAAGCTTCTGGCCGTCCCAGCCAGGTTTCTCGGAGGTGGTGGCTACCACTTGGGCACAAGACACCGTTGACAGAGACCCGCTGCTGGTGCTTGACACCAAGCTTCATGCCACTGGACGTGTGCTGGCCTCGTGGGGGCAGAAAAGGGTAGGCAATGTCAAGCGGCAACTGCTCCTTGCAAACGAGATCATCTTTCAGTTGGATAAGGCACAGAACAGCGGCAACTCACATGGGAGGAAAGCTGGCTTAGGAAGCAGCTCAAGAGGAAAATTCTTGGTCTTGCCTCGCTCCAACGTACGATGGCACGGCAGCGCTCGCGGCTCATCTGGTTGCAGGAGGGAGACGCTAATACGAGCTATTTCCATGTACATGCGAGTAACCGGCGCCGAAAAAACCATTTGTTCAAGTTGAGAAGGGGAGAGGTAGAAGCAACAACGCAAGAGGGCATGAATGAGATTGCGACTGGCTTCTCCAGCAGCTGATTGGTACTCCACAGCCAAGACCTGCAACGCTGAACTTAAACAACCTTCACTTCCCCAATGTGGAGCTGTCGGATTTAGAGCGGGATTTCACTGAAGCAGAAATTTGGGAGGCAATCAAGAGCTTGCCGCCTGACAAGGCGCCAGGGCCTGACGGTTTTTCACTGAGATTCTATCATGTGTGCTGGAGTATTATCAAGGAGGACTTCATGCGGGCGATTATGCATCTGACGAAGTGCGACTGGCGCAGTTTTAGATCACTGAACAGTGCATTCATCACGCTGCTCCCAAAGAAAGTTGCTGCGGTGGATATCGCTGATTTTAGGCCAATTAGCCTGCTTCATAGTGTGGCCAAGATTTTCTCAAAAGCGTTATCCAACCGCCTTGCTCCGAAGCTGAATGATCTCATTGCCACAAATCAGAGTGCCTATATTAGGGGGCGCACGATCCAGGACAACTTCATGTTGGTAAATCAGTCGCTCAAAACTTTCCATCAGAGAAACACACCGGCTATTTTCCTGAAGCTCGATATCGCACATGCATTCGACACCCTCTCGTGGCCGTTCCTCCTGGAAGTTCTGCGTAGGAGAGGCTTTGGCCCCAACTTCTGTATGTGGGTGGCGGCGATGCTCGCGACGGCAAACACGAGGATCCTAGTTAACGGCTTCCCTGGCGAGCAGATTTTTCATGCGCGTGGCGTCCGACAGGGTGATCCGGCGTCACCCCAATTTTTCATCATGATAATGGACGTGTTGACTGCGGTGTTTGCAAAAGCAGAGGAGGCCGGAATCTTCGAGCCTTTGAACAGATGGGGAATTCAGCACAGGCTCTCGATCTATGCCGATGATGTAGCCATGTTCATAAGGCCCAGGGAGGAAGAGCTTATCACGACACGGCAGTTGCTCCACTGCTTTGGGGAGGCGTCAGGTCTGGTAACGAACATGGCGAAGAGTGCTATTATGCCGATCAGATGTGAAGAGGCAGTCACCGAGGAGCTGCGACCGTCATTCCCATGCCAGATTGCTCCGTTCTCGTGCAGATACTTGGGTTTGCCGCTCTCGCCCAGAGCCTTGGGCAAGATCGACTGGCAGCCACTACTGGACGAGCTAGCCCGGCGCCTGGTTACCTGGCGCACGATAATGTTGACAGAGGGAGGGCGCATCGTCCTCATTGCGTCGGTACTGATGATGCTTTCAGTATATCACATGTTATCCTTGGACTTGCCGCCCTGGGTCATTACGACCATTAACAAGATCTGTCGCCATTTTTTCTGGAAGGGATCAGACGATTGCAAAGTAGGTCATTGCAAGGTAGCTTGGGTACAGGTGTGTAAACCTAAAGAACTTGGTGGGCTGGGTTTCACAACTTTCGGGCGTTAAATGACGCATTGCGTATCAGATGGAGATGGTTGGAGAAAGTGGGGCCGCTAAGAGCTTGGAGTGGCCTAAGTTTCAAGCTGTCGAAGGAGGCAGAGGCTATGAGCATTGCTGCAATAGAATGCACTGTAGGAAACGGTTTGCAGACGGTTTTTTGGAGGGATCGGTGGCTCAATGGAAGAAGCGCGGCGAATTTGGCCCCTGACTTGTTGGAGTTCGTCAAGCCAAAGAGCGCCTTACAGATGACTGTTCATGAGGCCCTTACTAACAATCAGTGGATCACAAGGATTCAGGGCACGCTGTCGGTACCTGTTATTGTGCAGTTCATCCAGCTATGGCAGGAAATTCAGTTAGCACCTCCTTTGACAGCGGAACCAGATAGTTTCAGGTGGACTCTGTCCACTAATGGTTCTTACTCTGCTCGTTCGGCTTATAATCGATATCTCCTGGGAGCGACACAAGCGGAGTATGCAGATTTGCTCTGGGATAGTTGGGCCCCTCTGAAGGAGAATTTTTTCATGTGGCTTGCGTTTCGCAACCGGTGCTGGACAGGAGTGAGGCTGGCGGCAAAAGGACTGCAAGGGCCGGCCAAGTGTTTGCTCTGCGATCAGTGCGCGGAAACGTTGGATCACCTCTTGGTTCATTGCCCAACATCTAGGTCTATTTGGTTTCTGGTTCTGACAGCGGCAGGTTTTGCGTAGTTCATGCCGCGAGGTGACTCGACGCTGCGCGAGTGGTGACAAAGCCTTCAGGCCTGTCGGCCTAAGCATAGAAGGAAGGAGATGGCGTCTCTTGCCATTGCTTGCTGCCGGAGGTTGTGGTTAGAGCGGAACGACCGGAATTTTGAGCGTAAATAGTCCACGGAGGAGGTTTTAGTCCGTAGGATTAGGGATGAGTTTCAGCTATGGGTTTTAGCTAGGCAGCCTGCGGAGAGGCATGAGGTAATCTGTAAACTCTCTCTCTTTCTCTTAATGTCATGACATGCAAATCTTTTGCATGTTCTTGAAAAAAAAAAGAACGAGTCCTGGCCACACTGGGTGTCGTGCAGCAAGGAAGAATAAAGCCTACCGACATCAGGTTCATCCACACCGTGTGTCGTGAGATATGTTGCATATCTGAAATCTGATTTCCATAACTGGAATTAAAATGCTCCTAGATAGAGGCTTTGTGTATAATTTGGTGAATGAATTATTGATTCAAGAGAGGTTTGTTATATCTGGCAGTATACAGGTGGTGCCTTGGCTAGGTGGTGAAGCCCAAACTGAATAAAACTATGTACATCATGAATGACCTCACGATGAGGTTCAAGAAGAGGGAGCAATAACACATCCTGAGTTCGAGAAATATAGGTAAACATTCGAACCATTGTTACAATAGATGCATGCCCACTGCTTCCAGGAACTTTGCAACACCGGAGGTATCTGGTCCTTCACAATTTTGCGTTTGCCATTCTCTAGCCTACACTAAAATTGATCTCCTTCGTTAGTGCTCACATGCTAAAAATATTTAGTGCTTCAATGATAAAGCAACCCAAAGCAACTTTTCTATGTTATTTTGTCCGGTTCGTAAAATAAGGGATGCTTGGTTATATAAATCCATTTTTTCTAACATTGTCTCGCGAAGGTTGTCATGTATAATCAAGATTGTATTGAGCACTTAACTACAATTCAATAGAAATGTAATATGTATAGTGGGTTATCTATCTAAGAACCTGAACCAAATAAATGGTTATAAGAACATGTACTAACACCATCTTATGTGCATGGACCTGGCCTATTGGTACATATTTCCAAATAAATGGTTATGAGAACCTGATTGGTGTAATCATCTTATGTGCATGGAAATTATGGCCATTCCCTTCTTTGTGCCAACTATTTGATGTGTGCATGGAAATTATTTAGGCATGTGTGCATGCTTCTATTTGACGATCAAGCTTTGTTGATCAGGTCATCAATCAATGGAGAAATTAAATTATGTGTCATGTATGAGTTGCCGGGACAGTGATGTGGTAACTGGTGATTTTCAACTCCGCAGTTCAGTTTCTCATTGGTAGTAAAATCTTGGAATAACGGTTACTGAATCATTGCATCATATCATTAGATGTCTCATTATTTTCTTTTCTAATATACATATCTTTGTTGTTCATTATTAAGGAACTAAGAGGAGCTGAGCAAGAAGAAAAAGACGAGGAAGAAGAGATGATAGAGATTGTATTATTGGGTCATCTTTGAGCTTTGGAAATGAATACTACTATCAATTACCTCCATTCCTAAATATAAGATATACATGTTTTATCGTGTAGGTTCGCTTATTTTGCTTCGTATGTAGTACAGGTTAAAATATCCAAAACAGTTTATAATTTGGAATGAAGGAATAATTTGGAATGAAGGGAGTAACACTCATGATATCCAGTAAACCTACAAGACTTGTAGTATGTTGTTGGAAGGTGCTCACTTAACACACATATTATGGGCTCCTCATTTGTGTCGAATTTCAATGATGACTCGATATACAAGGAGCTATTAAGTGTCTGGTATATTATTGTAGTTACTTTATCTGAATGGAATTCAATGCATCATGTGACTTTGTGTGGACACTAAAAATTGATAGATGTTGGATGGTTAATTGTCATATACATTTCTTGGATGTTCTGTTTTGAGGGGGACATGTCAAGTGGAGAAGGGTATGATAGGAAGACAAAACGTTCTCTTCTTTGAAGGTAGGGTTAAGCAAGACTGCAAGAGGAGGGTAAAGTTGTTGTTAGGTGACACGTGCAAGAATTAGTGAAATAAGATGACAATAGATATGTATTTATACGTCCGTAGCAACGCACGGGCATTCAACTAGTACATGTTAATTAGCTTGTTTGTTGCTGCTTTCATTATGTCTATGTGCTGGTAACCTCACCAAATTTGAATAGGGGTGAGTGGATCAGTTTTGCTGTGCCTACGACATGCATTCTGCACGCAGCCAAACAACGTATGGTCGCATGTGCAGAGCCGAAAACAGAAACAACACGCAGCCAAACGATGGGCCAAAACTGACCGTTTTCAGCTGCGGGCTGCCAAACAACTCGCACAACATGGCCCAAAGTCTGTTGTAGCCCAGCAGTGTCGTCCACAGCCTGCCCCTACAGTGCTGAAATGGAAACGGGAACCAAACACGCCCCATGACTTTTTCTTGTGCAGCATCGTAGCAATGCACTTTCATTGTACGCAGAGCAAGTGTTCCATGTTTGTGACTTGTTATATTGCGGTTGTAAACCGGATAGGCGTGGAAACCGCAAATGGAGCCCGAGATATATGGGTCCCTTTTTTAAAAAAGAATTTGAAATCAGAATTTAATTCTAAAAAATGAAACAAAAATCCTAAGTGTACATAATGTCGAAAGCTATCAGCCTGCAAAAGTTCAGTGCAAAATTCGTATTGTTTTAGCCTACACAAAATGACAAATTTTTAAAAACTCAACCTTTTCAAATTGTGTATTGTTCATAGATCTAGATCCACCCATTTGCCATCTTTTCCCTGCCCAAAATATAACGAACTTCGGATTGAAATTGTGCAGACATGTAGATTATATTATTATCTACATCTAGATTTTTTTATGATTTTTTTAAAACTTGAAAATGCGAATTTTGAACATTTGAAATACAGAACACCATGGAGCTCGGCCTCCAAAACGTGTCACTAGGATAGGCGGATACTCTCAATTATTTCCACGAATCCATGGAGTGTATCAATTGTTTGAGAGGAAATGCATGCGCATCCACAGCATCATCACCATGGATTCAGGGCATTGTTCTTCTTTGCAATTGTTCGTCCGCAGGACCACGGTCCCATAGCAACGGATGGAGAATGATTAGCGTGCCTCGCGCGGATGGGGCTTTGCCTAGCACCGCATCGCACTTGAGCAGCCTGCAATGATTGAGGCCGGGGCTCACATATTCTTCCACCCTATGGATCGAAGCACTAGGCACTAGGGGCATATGGAGTGCACTAGGCACTTCATATGTACTAATGCACTAGGCAATCTGAGCCGTCGGATCTAAAACGGACGCTCAACGGGAGATCAAAACCTGTCATTGTCAACCCTAGCTCCCGCGACCCAACTCCGCCTCCGCGCCGCCGCCGCCGCCGCCGCTCAGCGGCCTCCTCCCCCTCCCCCCCCCCCCCCCCCGTGTCGCACCCAGGCGACACCGGGGGGCCCCTTCCTCGCGCCAGCAGTTCCCCCCCGCGCCTCTCCCCGCCGCTGCCGCCGCCGGCCTCTGTGCCGCGGCGGTGGCGGCCTCCCCGCTGCCACACAACTGGCGGCGGGGGTGTGCTCTCTCTGCTGGTCTCTGCCTGCGGAAGGTCGATGCGGCTGGGGCGCTGTCGGCCGGCTCGTCGGCGAGAGGACGCCGGGGCGGCGGCCCCGGTGGTGCTCAGGGCGGCGGCCCTGGAGCCCGGCCGTGGCGGTGCTCGTCTCCGCCCGGCTGGGGGTGGTGGGCAGTCTGATTCGGCCGTGGGGGCGGCGATGAGGGCTGGCCGGCGGCGGGGATCCCGGGGCTGCACTTCAAGCTGCGACAAGGTTTGTCCCTGTTTCGGCTCTGTGCTGCGCCGGCTTGCTCGGCCTGGAGGTGTGGCGCTGTCTCCGGCAGGGACTGGTGGTTCGGCGGGCTTCGGCGCGCGTGGCGGTGGCTTGTTGGCGGCTGTTTCAGGTGGTAGGTGGCGGAGAACATCCGGGAGAAATCCTTGCTCTGGTTTGGCCGGAGCCGGCAATGGTGACGCCCGCGGGTGTCACGGACTTTCCTGGAAGCATTGTCGGGCGGTGTGCTCTCCCCTCCCCTGCGGCTTGACTCCGGAGGGAAACCTTAGATCCGGGATCGGACGATGGAGGCGCTTCTGCGTCTCTTACCTTCTTGGGGGCATCGTCTCGGAGTCGCCTACGGCCAGGGGTTCGGTGAAGGGGGCGTGGTGCCGGGCAGCGGCGCGAGGTCCAAGGGTGAAGTTTGGCAAAGATGACGCCTCGAGCTGAGGTCGGGTCGCGGCTGTTCTTCGGTAGTCGGTTTTCCCGGCGTGTCCGATGGGTTTTCTGCTTCACTGTGTTGCTGTGGAGTCGGAGCTGCGGTGGAGCGTGTCCAGGCGGCAACGATGACCGGCCGCCGGTGGTCTTGGTGGAGTGCTCGGTCGGCGCAAGAACAACATATTTCCCTTTTGAAGCTCGTTGTCTGAGTTGGAGCTGTCTCTCCTTGGCGCGTGTGGCCAATTGGTGGCATAGGCCGGCATGGGCTCGGCGCCATCTGTGAGGCTCTGTTTGGGAAGATGCTGGCGAAGTCGGAGTCGCTGGCTCGAGGAGGAGTGATGACGATGACGCTCGGTGGCAACCTCGACGAGGGTCTTCATGTGTGTCGGTGTTTCGTGTGGGTAGCCAGGTTGGCTGTGGTGGTGTGCCTAATGTGGTCGTATGACGGCATTGGTGCATTTGTACGGGTTTTCGGCCGGTTCCCCTGCAAATGAACCGGTCAATTCTCTTCTGCTTTTTTAAATAAAATGAGGCAAATTGCCCGTTTTGTTCAAAAAAAACGGACGCTCCGGATCGAATTTCAAAAACAGTTCAAAATTTGAAAACTTATCAAAAAATTCCGAAAAAAATCATGCACATGGCTGACCATGGTGCGCACCGCCGTATTTTTTTTCGCACCGAAATGTCACCGTATGCGCCCTGGGCAAAAATGACAAATTTCTGACAGCGAAAAAAATCACGGCGGTGCGCACCATGGTCAGGCATGTGCATGATTTTTTTCGGAATTTTTTGATAAGTTTTCAAATTTTGAAATTTTTGCCCAAATTGCCTAGTGCACTAGTACATATGAAGTGCCTAGTGCACTCCATATGCCCCCATCGAAGCATTGATGTATGGGTGTCTCGCAAAAGATAAACATGTGCGCAGCTAGAATTTATAACCGACGTCACAAGTCCTCAGCCGTCTTAAATCAGCATGGTCGATGGCGAGACTTGACATGATAGATGTTTGGTGTTTGCCACGCGACTCATTGCGCTAGTACCCCAAGTTAAAATGCCGTCCCTAGGACAATTCATCCGCTTACTTCACTAGAGTCTACAAGGGTAATAAACAAGTCTGGAGGACAATGTGCAACAGGCTTTGAGTTTGGATTAGCCTTTGTTTAAGAAAGAACTACAGAAACACTAGCTCACTGGAACGCATGAATCGACCCACAAGTAGGACACGCAGGTTGTCACGAGCAAGGCACTTATCAGTTGTCACCAAAGGAGCAATTAGTAACCCCCTAATAAGTAACTACTCTACGAGTACTAACAAAATGCACGTGACTAGTAGTGTACCCCATATTCCCCCCGTCTCCTTCCTTCCTCTCCTTCTCCTCCCCCCGTCTCTTTCCTTGAGGGTCGCTGGTGGCTCTCCGACCCCTCTCCTCTCCCTCTCCGGCGGCCCGGCCGGCCGGAGTAGTGGGTGGAGAGGGTGCCCGGCGCCCTTGTTTATATTAGGTTTAGTTTTGCCCGTGTGGCTGTCTGGCGTTATGCCGTTTGGAGCTGCTTGCTTGCCGTTGCGCGGCGGTGGTTTGCGGCCAGAGTTCTCGGTCGGCGTCTCTCCGAGGTGGAGTTGGTGGCTGGCGGCGGGATCTGGTGAAGCTCTCTTCAATAAGCGCGGTAAGGCCGGGTTTTGCTCTTCTCCTGTCCGATCTGGACGCCTTGGAGGCGTCGGGCGGTGGGGGAATGGTGGATCTGTTGCTTTGCTTGGTGGTTGTGTGTTCTGTCCGGTGAGCTGCTCCGTTTCCGCTTCTCTGGCCGGCCGTGGCGGCGAGGGGGGGAAGCAGACGGTTGGTGGTGATCTGGTTTTGCTGTTCTTGGTGGAGATGGTCTTCTTCTTCGTTCTGTCTGCTCTGGCCGGCCTCGGTGGCGAGGGGAGCAGCGACGGGAAACGGTTGGTGTTGGTGGTGGTGGCCCTGGGCTGCGCTTCGTCGGCTGGAAGAAGGGTGCTGCTGGGGAGGAAGTGCTTTGGCCGTGCGCGTTCATCGCGTCTAGGCTCCGTCGCGCGGCGGCGGACGACTTCTGCGGCCTTCTACAACTTGTGGCGGCGCTTCTTCCTTCGCGGCAAGAGGTACGGCGACGGTGGCTCTGGCTAGGGTTCTTGGGCGCCGGCGAAGGATCCGATTGTAATCCCCTCAGGCTGCTCAGGGTGTTTCTTGCAAATTTCTGGGTCCAGTTGTAATTTTCTTTTCTTTGTGGACTTGCTTGTAATTTGTTTGGGCATCCTGTATTTATGCGTCGGATTCTACTCAAAAAAAAAAAAATGCACGTGACTAGTATGTAAAGCAGACAGATTCCTTGTTGAGGCGTTCGCTTGAGCACAGACTTTTTGCTTTACACTTTGTCTATGGGACCTCTGTCCTCTTCCGTTTTATCCACGAGCATAGGCATTCCTCATTCCCGCAAACCATATTTTCATATAAATTAGACGAGTTTGACGAAGAAACACGTGATATATGAGACGTGCCCAGCTCGGATCGAGTAGTGTTTCAAGGAAAAGCTACTCTTGCTTCCTTGTTACTATAGTTTTCACCCTGAAATGTCACACATTGGACATATTTCACGCTGAACTTTAAAACTGGATAATTTCAACCATAAACTTTACAATACCGGACAAAATAACCCCATGATACTGGTTTTGGACGATTTTGGGTGGTCTTGAGTACAATTTGGGTGGTTTTGGACGTTGACGTGGCGGTGATGTGGCACTCGTCCCCACTTCAAGTCTCTTCAGGCAAACGTTGACTTGGGTCACCACCACTGCCCCTCTCCTTCCCGGCCGCCGCTTCGTGGCCTACACTGCCTCCTCATCGTCTCCGATGGAATCCCCAAATTCGAGAGAACGCCGGCGGGAATCCCCTTACGCCGCCGCCGACCCGTGCACTCCTGAAGAGATTCCGTTTGTCTCCATCCCATTCTCACGACGGATTTTCAGTGGCTCGATGGTGGCAACGGAGCGATAAGGTATGGCTAGGACTCCGTTGTACTAGTCTTGGATGTTGTTCGAGCGACCGATTTGCTCTTCTTCCCTGACGCCGTTGTCCACGCGCTAGGAAGACGAGAGGAGGACCGTGCTGCTCGGAAACGAGCTCGACACGGGCGCGGCCATACCGGACATGCGAGAGCGGACAACGGAGTCGGTACCGAGAAGGGGATGGAGGGCGACGACTCAGAAAGAAGGAGGAGATCACCGGGAGGGGGCTGGAAAGAGTGGATCGAGCTTGTCGGAGACTAGAGACGCTGGAAATCGAAGATCTGCCGCCGGTGGTCGTCGTGGACGTCGTCGAAGAAGCCGACTCGTGCGGCGATCCCGGCTCGATTCCTTGACAGTGCGCGTAGAGGACGACGTGGCAGTTCTATTACCGCGCTCAGATAGGCGAGCGGGCTCCATGGCGGTCGGGCGGTGAAGCTCCAAGTTTCAGTCATGGAGGCTCTCGGGAGGAGGAAGAAAGAGAGGTGGAAGGAGAGAGAGATGGCGGCGGCGCAGAGAGGAAGGTCAGGGGGTCAATCAAGTTTCACGTCGCCGACCTCCGTCCTCCGGCACGCCGCCGACGAGGTGCTCCCGCCTGCCTTCGACCTCCTCTACGGCGGTGGTTAAGACACACCCGTTATTTCCTTCACTCAACGACACATCATCGCCATGTCAACGCCACGTCATCTCGCAAAACCACCGAAATTGTCCAAAACCAGCTCATGGGTGCTTTATCCGGTTTTGTAAAGTTCAAGGTTGAAATCATCCGGTTTTAAAGTTTAGGATGAAATGTGTCCAATGTGTGACATTTCAGAGTAAAAATTATACTTAATCCTTTACTTTAAACCATCAGGCCATGGACATCCCCAAAGATCACGGCATCATATTTGTGCAAAGCGTAAAATATCACACACACAGATGCACTAATGCACACAAAATATATTGCTTCATACTCCCTCAATTTTTTAATATAAGATGTTTAGATTTTATCCACATTCACATGAATACAAATGTATGTAGATACATTTTATTTTATGTGTTCACTTATTTTGATGTGCATATAGACAACATGTGTACCATCTAAAACATCTTATATTAAAAAACCGAGGAATACTATGAAATACTTCTACTCCAAGCCTCCAAAGTTTTCCATACACGAAGACCGAAAAATCTCACGCCTGCTCACCCTCAAAGACATTCAAAAATCCCATCCCTTCTCTCGGAAGGAAGCAGGAACCATTCCACTGACAAAGGACCTACCACTACCCTCTGCGCCCTGGCCCCACAACCCGGACTTTCGCAGGCCATCGCACTTTTTTCATTAAAAAAAATGCTAAGTCTTCACAAAACACGTCCTCAAAAGTCCCGAACGGCCCACTGGATTACGGTCCGCCGTATGGGCCATGACATGGCCCACTCCATTCCAACCCCTATATAAACCCCTCACGCCATTTGGTACCACCACTCACCCCTACCACATCTACTGGGATTTCACTGGCAGCCATGGCCCACAAGCACCACAGCCTCCTCGCCTTCGTCCTGCTCCTCGCTGTGGCTGGCGCCGGCGCGGCCACGCCACGGCAGCTGTTCCTCGTCACGCAGGCGCCCGTGACGCTCACCAACCACCACGGCCAGCTGCTCACCGGCAACTACTCCGTCAACCTGCTCTGGTACGGCCGCTTCACCGCGGCGCAGCGCGCCACGGTGGCCGACTTCGTGGCGTCCCTCTCCTCCCCGGCACCCGCGCCGTCCGTCGGCTCGTGGTGGGCGACCACCGCGCGGTACCACCCGGGCGCGGCGCGGCTCGCTCTCGGCCGCCAGGTGCTCGACCCGGCGCTCTCCTTCGGCAGGCGGCTGTCGGAGACCGACCTGGCGTCCCTCGCGGCGCGCCTCTCCCCGCACCGCGGCTCGGTCGCCGTCGTTATCACGGCGCCCGACGTCCTCGTGGACGGCTTCTGCCTCTCCCACTGCGGCCTCCACGCCTCGGCCACCGCCGCACCCGCGAAGGGAATCCGCGGCGCCGCCACCCGCGGGCGCGGCCGGTTCGCGTACGTCTGGGTCGGCGACTCGGCGGAGCAGTGCGCCGGGGAGTGCGCGTGGCCGTTCCACCACCGACGTACGGCCCGCAGGCGCCGCCGCTGGTGGCCCCGAACGCGGACGTGGGGATGGACGGCGTGGTGATCAACCTCGCCACGCTGCTCGCCGGGGCCGTGACGAACCCGTACGGCGGCGGGTACTTCCAGGGCCCCGCCGAGGCGCCGCTGGAGGCCGTGACGGCCTGCACCGGGGTCTTCGGCGCCGGCGCCTACCCGGGGTACCCCGGGCAGCTGCCCGTCGACGCCGCCACGGGGGCCAGCTACAACGCCGTCGGGGTCGCCGGCCGGCGGTTCTTGCTCCCGGCAATGTGGGACCCCAAGACCTCGCAGTGCTCTACGCTTGTTTAGGCAGCACACATCAGGATTCGGGACGCGGTGGTGCCAGTGGAAGTAATAATCGAGATGCATGGTCGGACGAACTGGCGGTGGATTAGTGTAAGGAAGGTCGGGAGGTGTGACTAGAGATCGAGAGTGTCTCTCTGTGTTCGTGTGGAGCTGTCCATGTCTTTGTTTTGTGAATATTTCGTGGTTAGATCGAAAAGAAAATTGTAGTGGGGGTCTGTACTAAAACCAGCCTTTAATCATCGTGTTCTGTTCGGTGGCATTGTTCCTCGCGATCTTTGTTGGCTCGTGTTATGATTTGTCTCGTTTTGGAGAGTCGTGATTAAGATCGATCGAACCAGAGCAATGTACTCTGCTTTAGCTTGCAGAGCATCGAGAGAGGCATATCATTATCATGCCTATAGAGATGAGGCCATCCTGTACGGTGAACATCCAGTCCAGCTTACACGAGTTCCCCATAGCACATTTCGATGCGCATGGAAGTTGTGAATTGTAGTATATGTGATTGAGCGGCCGCTCGGCTATCCCATGCCCCCTTCCACCCTCACTCCCTTGACCCCCGCGTCGTCGGCTTGGGGGAGAGACCTTCTAGAGCTGTCGGGGCCCCTCACACCACTCCCCTTGCTGTCGCGTCGCTACCGCGGGCTTTGACCGTTGTGGCGGCGGACGGGGTCCTCCAGCGGTTTCTTGCAGGAACAGCCGAGATGGGAGCCGGGTGGAGCTGTTTGCAATGGTGGATGGCGGCGGGGCTCTGGCTCCTTCGTGTAGGCCTAGGCACGAGCAAGACTCGACCTCCTTCCTCGGCGGCGTGATGCGAGCTCCCGCGGGCTTGGTTCGCGGCTGGTGGAGGCGGACGATCTGCATCTGTGGGACGACGGATCTTCTCGAGGCAGAACAGCAACACGGGTCAGCGTGGAGGTGCTCCCTCCTTGGCGGCTCTATGCTCGCGACGGATCTGGGAGGCAAGGCAGTCGACCGGTGAAAGCCAGGCTCTGATACGGTCGGGGCCGACGTCAGCGGGCGTCGTTACCTTGTTTAAGGGGTCATTGATGCGACTCTCTAGCCTCCCATCCTAATGCCCCAGGCGAAACCCTAGATCTACGGATCGGACGATGACGACACTTTCGGTGTTGTTGTCCCCTTTGGCATCGTTTTGGAGCACATTTCAGGTTGGAGGGATCTGGAGGTGGAGCGGTGTTGCATTGACGACGACGAGTCTCGACCTCCTTCCTCGGCGACGTGTTGCGAGCTCCCGCGGGCTTGGTTCGCTGCTGGTGGAGGCGGACGATCTGTAGCTGTGGGACGACGGATCTTCTCAAGGCAGAAAGGCGACACGGGTCAGCATGGAGGTGCTCCCTCCTTGGTGGTTCTATGCTCGCGACGGATCTGGGAGGCAAGGCAGTCGGCTGGTGAAAGCTGGGCTCTGATACGGTCGGGGCAGACGACAGCAGCGACAGCGGGCGTTGTTGCCTTGTTTAAGGGGCCATTGATGCGACTCTCTAGCCTCCCATCCCGATGCTCCAGGGGAAACCCTAGATCTACGGATTGGACGATGATGACACTTCGGTGTTGTTGTCTCCCTTGGTGGCATTTTGGAGCACATTTCAGGTTGGAGGGATCTGGAAGTGAAGCAGTGTTGCATCGACGACGACGAGTCTCCGCGGGCATGGCGGAGCGGGGTCTTGGTATCAGACGCATATTGATGCACGCGCGCAGGGCGGTGGCGGTGGCGTTGTCTAGCTGCGTTGCGGCGTCGATGGCTGGTCTGGCGAGGTTTTTTTTGCTCTGATTTACGTCCTGGAGATGGGTTCGGATGATGGCGACTTCCGGAGAATGGGCACAAGGCACTATCTCCGAATTTAGCCGGTGAGCCGACGATAATTGTGGCAAGAGCATAAGGCCCCATTTGTGCTCTCTCACTGTGCTAATAGTTGGTGCTTTGTCACCTTGTTTTGGTGATTCGGTTTGTATAATTGTTGTAAGGCTTTTCGCGAGTCTTTGTTTAATAAATGAAATAAAGCAGCCATATGCATCTTTCCGATGCAGAGGTCTGGTTAATACCCATTTCAAAAAAAAAAATGAAAAACAGGTACGTTATCAACATTTTTGGATGAAGATTTCATGATTTGTGCAGCACAATCGTGCAGTTAGGAAATGTGAAATTTTTGGGCAACGATCTGATGACTATGAGAAGTAAAACATTTTGTTCGGTCCATGGCTTGCTAGAGAAAGAGGAACGAGATGGGTGCGCGGTGGCGGGCCGCAACGCGCACGCGCGAATGAGCACTGGCGTATGGCCCATGGGGAAGAAAAGAAGGATAGTTTCGGCAGTAGGCGTATGGCGCAAGCGAGAGGAGAGGGAAAAAAGCGTAGGGTAGGTCAGGAGGGAATCCAGGATAAGCTCGCAGGAGCACAGTGCCAGTGACTCAGCCATCCTTCGTCGCTGACGCCTGCTGTGCTGCGGCGTTCAGAAAAGACTTGAAGGGCACGGTACGGAATCGCTGCACGGACTTGGCCCATCGCCATCGATCGGAATCGGATGTGACCCCTTCTGAGCGTGGGCGCCAAACCCGTGCTGCTAATCAATGTCTCGTCGGCTCGTCGCGTCTCCCCGCGTGGGGGCGCGCGCAGCACGGTGGTGAGCGTCGATATGAAGACGGAGCTCCGTTCGAGCATCTCCACTTAGAGCATCTCCACTCGGAGGCCCAAATGGCCGTCCAAACGGTGTCCGGATGACTGCTTTGGGGCGTGTCCGGACAGGCAAAACAATTTGGGGCTTCCTCTCCCCCAGTCGCACCGCTCAATTCTAGATATTTTTTTAACTTTTTGCTTTAGGCATTACCACAAACAGATTGTGGGCGTGGCTGCTGCCGTGGCTGTGCGCTGCCGTCGCCGAGAGCCGTCATCCGCTCGCTGTTCGTCTCCCTCACCCGCGCTCCACGCCACGCTCATCGCTGTCCACCACGACGACCTCGGCGGCATCGGAAGGCTAGGGGGGGGGGGGCGAGCAGTGGCGCCTGGCCGCGGCCGACCTCTCGCGGCGGCCACGCGGACGCAGCACGACGCGGTGGAGGAGACGACGCGGCTCAGCTCCCTCGCCGAGCTGGAGCTCAAGCTCGCGCACCTCGAGGCGCGCGTGCTCCCTACGCCGTCCGCCGCCGTCGTCTTCCCCGTCGATGCCTTCCTCCGCGCCGTCTCCACGGCGCGCGCCACGGTGCGAAACCTCACGCGCGCGCTCTCCACGCACCTGCGCAGCCCGGCCAGCCCCGGCCCGAGCCTCGAGAGCTTCCTGAACTTCGAGCTCGACACGGACGGCGACGTGCACACAGCGGACCCGGCGGGCCGGTGCACAGCCACGGCAGGGCAGGACTTCCGCCGCGGCGCACGGCCACGGCCACGGCAGGGCGTCGGGCATGGCCAGCGGCTGCCAGCAGCCTGCTCTGTCACCTGCAGCTGACGGGCACGGAAGCGCGGGCGCCCCAACCTTGTGCGCGGACGCGATGGCTGTGCCGGGCGGTGCATGCATGTCCTTGGCCGAGGAGGATCCCGTGGTCCCGCGTGGCGGCCGCCGAGCGCTTAGGGAAGGGGACAGCTGGGACACCTCCGTCGGGCGCGTGCTGCTGAGCCTGGATGCCGCCGGCGTCGGCACTTGCTGCTGCGGTTCACAAGCACGGGCCACCGCGGTCGTCCAGCTCCAGCTGCGCCACTGGCCACCGCGGTCGTCCAGCTCCAGCCTCGCCACTGGCCACCGCGGTCGTCCAGCTCCAGCTGTGCCACTGGCCCATCGGAGAAGAGGACGGCAGGAGAGAGACAAGATGTGGACGTGGGGTGGGGAGAGGATAGAGGAGAGAGAGGGAAGAGCTACGTGGGCTTTGCTGATTGGTAGGAGCGGACAAAGTTTTGTGTCCGGCGCCGCCCAAGGGCTTGTGGTGGGCGTGCCGGACAGAAAAGAAGGCGGCCCCGGACAGATTTTGCTTTTGGGCGGTGCGAGTGGGAGCCAAAAAGCCCCAAATAGACCAAAAAGTGGTTTGGGCGGCCGTTTGGGCGCTCCGAGTGGAGATGCTCTTAGGCCTCCAAATGCACTTTCCGGAGCAATCGTTGATACACAAAAGGAAGTGATACTCGCAGCAGCGGGAACAGAAGAGCGAAACGCACCGTCTCAATCTCCACCTCTTCCATCGTCAAGCTCCAGTTTCATCGTCGTTACTCTTCTTCCCCTCCCCTTTCCTCTTCTTTTGAGAGTCGACTCCCGTCCCCAGATCTCGACCCCGGCTCGCTCCTCTCTCCTCTCCGGCGGCGCTGCCGGCCGGTACGGACGAGGATGCGCAGCGCGGGTTGTAGATAGTAGGTTTAGGGTTTCCTCTAAGTTTGTAGTGATAGCTTTTGTGGTTGTCGTGGCGGATGCCCGCTTCTTTTTCTTCTTCTTCCTCCTTGGCTGGATTCCAGTGACTTGCAGCGGCGCCGGAGCCGGATCTCTTCTCTTCTGCAGGCTGGATCCATGGTGGATTTCTTGCAGGGATGAAGAAGATCGAAGCCGATTCAATAAAATCGCTTGCTGTATCTTCTGCTCTGTAGATCGCGGGAGGAGTTGGTGCCACCTTCCTCTGGCCGGCCGTGGCGACGAGGAGCAGAAGGGGAGGTGTTGCTCTTCCTCGTGTTCGGCGAAGTGGCTCTTGCAGCTTCCCCTCTATTGGAGCGATTGCGAGCTGCGAGGCTGGCGGTCTGCGCCGAGTCTGGCTCGACCGTCTGCTCAGGTCGGGGCGTGTCCCCCGCCGATGATCCTTCTTCGACGCCAAGGTCTCGCCCTGGTTGGCGAGCGGCTCATGCGGCGACCTCAACGGGATTTGAATCCCAATAGGCTTGTGCAGGGGACTCAGCGGCCTTCCTGCTACTTCTCGTCCACCTTTGCGCTGGTGCGACGGCGTGGTCACGGACGGCGGCAGACATGGAGAGGCAGAACTCCCCAGGAGCGTGTGCGTAATTTTCTTTTTCTTTGGGGTGTTTTCTGTAAAAGAGGGACAACTGTGTCGTGTCTGGATGCTTCCAGTGTAATCTGTTGTATTCCTTGTTAATGTATCCAGAGACGTTGTATAAAAAAAAACGCACCGTCTCCATCGGTGTCCACCACGTGTCTCTCCATCAATTTAGTGGGTTTCGGACACGAAAATCGTCTCTAGGTGCGTCATCCATCGGTTCGGACGAACCCACATCGACATGACAGGGAGATAAACGTCGGTGGCCGTCAAATTCTCCACTCCCCTTCCACATTGCCAAATTCTCCCCTCTGCCCTCCCTCCGTGCCGATGATCCGCAAATCATATCTCTCCTTCGACGTCGCCTATGCCCATCCTTCTGCGGATCCACACATCTCGTCCTATGCCGCCGCCGCCGGTTATAACACAGAGGACCCTTGAGGTGAAACATGAGTGGGGGGCCTATCAGGGAATGAGAAGGCCCGTTAGTCCTACTTGAATTCATATGTATTATTGACATGTGTATTATTTTTCTTAGTTGTGGGACGCTCTAAATGATGTACCAAAGTTGCAACAATAACAAAACTTTAAATTGATGCATTGTTGAACAAAGTTTAAAAAATGACCAAAGTGGACAACCCTTCCTAACTCTATGGGAGTCAAGCGGCGGCGGCCAACGACGCCGATCCAAGCGAAAAGGGTGAGAACATCTCCACCGGGGGCCTCCAATTGATCCTCCAAAGGCCCATTGGGGGTCCGAACGCCAAAAACGGCTACCAGCGGCACCCTCCAAAGGGCGGGCTGGTGGCTCTAGGTTATAGTGCCAGAAACAATTGCTTGTACGTCACACGTCAGTTGGGAACCCCAAGAGGAGGTATGATGAGTGCAGCAGTAAGTTTTCCCTCAGTATGAAACCAAGGTTTAATCGGGCCAGTAGGAAAACGAGGTTTGCTTCGAAGGTGTTGGTGGAGGAGTGTAGTGCGGCGCAACACCAGGGATTCCGGTGCCAACGTGGAACCTGCACAGCACAATCAAACTACTTTGCCCCAACTTAACAGTGAGGTTGTCAATCTCACCGGCTTGCTGAAAACAAAGGGTTAAACGTATCGAATGGAAGATGATGTTTGTTTGCATAAAACAGTAGAGAACAATGATTGCAGTAGATTGTATTTCAGATGTAAAAGAATGGACCGGGGTCCACAGTTCACTAGTGGTGTCTCTCCAATAAGATAACTAACATGCTGGGTAAACAAATTACAGCTGGGCAATTGACAATTGATAAGTGCATATAACATGCATGTGTGAGCTGTGGTGTCTACTATAACATTCATTTGGGCATTACGACAAAGTACATAGACCGCTATCCAGCATGCATCTATGACTAAATAGTCCACTTTCCGGTTAACATCCGTACCCCTTCCAGTATTAAGTTGCAAGCAACAGACAATTGCATTAAGTAATGTGCGTAATGTAAACAATACATTCATTCTTGAATAAAGCATTGCTGTTTTACCCCTAGTGGCAAAAACACATCTACAACCTTAGAACTTGCTGTCACTATCCCAGGTTAAATAGAGGTTGAACCCAACTATCAGGCATAAATACCCCCTCTTGGAGTTACAAGTATTCACGTGGCCAAGGCTTCAACAAGCAACGGAGAGCATGCAAGATCACAAATGACATAGACATGATAATATAATATTCAGCTCCACATAGGTATCAATATAAGTCAGATCCCAGCAAACACAACATGTAGCATTACAATAAGATGATCTTGATCATGATAGGCAGCTCACAACATCTAAACATGATGGCACAAGTGGAGAAGACAACCATCTAGCTACTGCTATGGACCCATAGTCCAAGGATGAACTACTCACGCATCACTCCGGAGGCGGGCATGGCGATGTAGAGCCCTCCGGTGATGATTCCCCTCTCCGGCAGGGTGCCGGGAAGAGCTTCTGGAACCCCCCGAGTTAGGGTTGACGACGGCGGCGGCAGCGAATATGTTCTGGATGAAAGGCTCGGTGTTTTAGGGTTTTCGCGTCTCGGGGAATAAATAGGCGAAGGGGCGATGTCGGCGGACCCCCGAGGGGCCCAAACCACCTGGTGGCGCGGCTGTGGGCCCAGCCGCGCCTAGGTGTGGTTTGGCCACCTCCTGTCACTTCTTCGTCTCTCCTTCGGACTCCGTGATGGTTCTGGAAAAATAGGGACGTGGCCTTTTGTTTCGTGCAATTCCGAGAATATTTCCAGAAGTAACTTTCTGAAACAAAAAACAGCAGAAAACAGGAAACTGGCACTGTGGCATCTTGTTAATAGGTTAGTCCCAGAAAATGCATAAAAGTGATACGAAGTGTATATAAAACATGCAGCAAATGGTATAATATAAGCATGAGACAGCAGAAATTATGGATATGTTGGAGACGTATCACGGGCCCGAGCAAATTCGTGTCCGGCACCCCCGAAAGGGCCACAAGTTTGGAGGCCCTCTCGGGGGTGCCGGACATGGGGCGTACTTGGCCTCTGACCTCTGACAGGGGTGGCCCGCCCGTCATACCCACAGGCCGCCGTGCCCGTGTTAATGAGGGCGCGCAGGAGGCCGTTCCGCCGTGCTAATGAGGATGCGCAGTCGCCGGGCGGTCTCCAAGACGACGCGACGGGAGGCGAGGCGACTACACGGCGGCAGGCGCCTGTCACCACGCGTAGCATTAACGCCGGCGACAGCGTGCATGACAGTCCACGCGCCGGCGTCCACGCAATGCATTTACACCGGCGTGGATGCTCGCGCACCGCTCATCTCCCTCGCCGCACCCTCATCGCCGCACTCACTCTCTTCGCCTGCTTTCCCACATCCCCCTCTTCCACCTCCGTCGCCGCACCCAACTCCGTCACCGCGCAATGGTGAACAACGACGAGGCGGGCAACAGCCGCAGCGGGCGCACCATCGGCATCGAGGAGACGTGGGAATTGTTCCGGTACGAGCTGCTCGTCCCGCCGGATTCCCGCCTCACCAAGAACTGGGCGACGTCGTTCAACGGCGGGCTCCCAATTCCTCCGCTGCCGGTGACGTCGGACCAGAACGCGCGCGCCATCGCCCGGCGCCGGACCTAGCTCACAAGGGAGGAACGCGCCGACCCGGAGTACGACGACAACAACTGGGCGGCGTGGATGACGCGATTCCAGCGGGAGCGCCGAGAGGCAGAGTCGTTCTACGACGGCCGCACGCCGCCGGGCTGTTGGAACGTGCAGGGGCGGCACGACTGGTGGGAGCGGACTGGCCACATGGTCGCTTCGGCCATCGAGGCTGCCCGCCGGCAGCCGCAACGGGGAACCCTACCCCGTTTCGGTTGATGCCGCTGCCACCGCGACGTCGCGTCGTCGACAACCAGCAGCGCTGCGCGTCACCCCGCTTCTCCAGGGTGAAGGAGGAGCGGCGATCGCCGCCGCGTCATGGAGGTGGTGGCCTCATCATCTGAGACTGAGCCCCATCCCTACCACGCGGCCGCCTCTACTTGCGCCGCCCCGGACGCCGCCGTCGGAGGTCCCGCCGGGGTATGACGTGCCGTCCCCGATGCGGAACGAGCACGACGGCGACACGACCGGCTTCCTAGCGGCGCTCGCCGACTCGGTGGCCACCATCGAGCGCGACAGCCCCGGGTACATGGCCACCATGGCCACCTCGGTGGCAACGGCGGCCGCCTCCTCCTCCGACGGCGCCGCCTGCAGCCGTTCGACGCACCGCCAAGACGGCGCGTCCACCAGCCGTGCCGCCGCCTCCTCGACCTACGTGGTGGTGGTCGACGACGACGACAGCGACGCGTGGCTGGACACCGACGACGACGAGTAGGCTAGGATTATGGCGCCTAGGCCGCCCTATTTCAAATTTTCATTCGAAATCTTTGTAATATATAAGAAATATGAATGAAATTTGAATCCTTTCAGTTTTTTTGGAATCAATTTGAAAGCCCGCAAGGTGTTCCATCCGTTGCTCGCCGTTGGTGGTGGGCCTTTGGGGGGCGCCGCTGTGGGCTGCACCGTTCACTAGGGCGGACATGTGTCCAACACCCCGCAATTGAGCCTAATTGGGGGGTGCCGGACACCCCATTGGAGGCCTCCGGTGGAGATGCTCTGAGACCGTTGATCTAAAAGGGTCGATGCCCTCGGCGGGGTCGGAACACCCAACCAGGACAAAAGAAAAGGCCATGGGAAAGGCGATATCATTTTAGTGCGATATTTGTCACAAAAAATATACGTAATAACTTTGTTTGAATGGGAATCCGACGGTACAGTTTTTTTATAGCAAATAACACATATTTAGTTGGTGACATTTATGGTCAAAGTAATTCCCAAACAGTTCT
Source organism: Poa pratensis (assembly GCA_947311845.1). Taxonomy (NCBI): domain Eukaryota; kingdom Viridiplantae; phylum Streptophyta; class Magnoliopsida; order Poales; family Poaceae; genus Poa; species Poa pratensis. The sequence continues at coordinate 35,919,734 of CAMZMU010000094.1, forward strand.
CACTTCATGAGTGCGATTACATGTTAACAAGCAAAGCATGCACGCGATGAACATGCATACCGAGTAATACACTCGGGTATCTTTTATCTTTTTGACCGGTTTACTCATAAGCCTTCCCCTTGGAATAAAATATCCATGCAGTTCTCAAACATGTGATGAACATGCAGACTGAGTAATTCTCCGATATGTTATTTCCAAGTACTGTTAAGGAGCAGTAACACAATAGACTATAGAGTACTGTACCAAAATAGGGATGCACGTGCACCACTTAAACTACAGTTCATAGTAGTACTCAACCCGTCAACCGGGAGTACTTGTAAAATTGTAATGGACTGATGGGCATCACCACCACGGGCCTTGGTATCATGCGCGCTCAGCTCGTTGGCTCGATCCCCACCATCACACGGCTCGCTTCAGTTGATAGAGGAGCCAGTTGTCTTCCACAATGCCCTACCTCTGCCCTCCATTCAGTTGATAGAGTGCAAGGGCCTTGCTGCAAGGGACATCCGCACACATATGCCTCGGTGTGGCTGATAGATGGATAATGAGTGTTGTGTTCTCGAGGGCATTCTTGTCCCCCGATCCCATCGTTGCGTGAGCACAAACCGGTCCAGCGGACACTCGGCTTGCACCACATGCGCGCTGATAAACCGTGCCGCCGTCTTCCGCCATCCCATATTCAGGAGTGATCCATACGAAGTCCTTGTACGGCCTGCCGTCTATGCCAGACAACGCCACTGTCACCAAGACCCGGCTGCACCATGCCGCCGAGACTCAGCGTCTTCGATGCGGTAGATGCAACACCGCTCAACCTCCGGTCCCCTCCAAGCAGTACCTGCTCCAAAACGATGCCCTCGGGAGGTAAAACGGCGCGAAGCGTCGCCATCATCCGATCCGTGCGACCCAGATCTAGGGTTTCCCCGGAGCAGGCCGAGAGAGAGGAGACGAGAACTGCACCGACGATGCCTTTGACAAGGGAACGACACACAAGACGTCGCCATCGTCGGCCATGACCCGAGGTCGGCTCGGTTTTCACCGGCAGTCCCTCGCCTTCTAAAGCGGGATCTTCTTAGAGAAAGGTGTGTTGTGGATCCCGTGTTAAAAGAACTTTTCAATTGATAGTACAAGAGAGGTGCCCCTGCGGTTCTAGCGCTTGTTACTCACTAATATTTCCGTTTTCACTTTTCAGTGGATTGCGCCTCCCCATTCTCGCCGCCGCCAGGAGCCGATGGACCAGCGAGGTCCGACCGCGACGCAATCCCGCATCCGGCTTGATATTCGACGAGCGGGAAAGGGGGCTGCCACCCCACCCCATCTCGACGCATTGGAGCCGAAGCTCTAGGCACTGCCGTCGAGCTCCAAAGTGACTGTGGCGCTGCGAGGGAGGACAAGACGTGGTAGCCCGCCGGCACGAAGCCGGATGGCCATGGAGCTGACGCCGAGCCACGATGCGCGGCGGGGACCTCCCCATTAGATCTTCTCGTCGCCGTCGGGTGGGGGGGGAGGGGCTGAAAGCGTGAGGAAGAGATGGCCCTGCCGGCCGCATGGATTTGCCAGGGCGGGCGTCCTTCGGCAACAGCGAGGTAGCGGAGCGTGGAGGCGGGGGCTTGTCACGGCGGTAGACTAGGGTTTCCCCGTGCCGCCTAGGAGAGACGACGCGGAGGCCACATACCTCTTTGCGTTGTGTCTAACTAGCTAGCACTGAGGTTTCCGAGGCCCCCGTTTCAAAAAAAAAAAATTGAGGCCTGCGTTCCAATCCAAATGGTGCAGTGTCCGCGTCCAGCCTGTGTCCTCCCTTGTCCTTCTAGCGCCGATCGACGGCCACACAACACGACCCCTCCTCCTCCCCACGGTGCTGCTAACCGGGTTATTCTCACCGCTGTCCCCTCTCGACCCGTCACGGCAGCAGCTAACCTACACGTCGGCTCTGTTTGCCAATCCGTGATTGGATGGAGTTGCTGGTCCCGGAGAAGCTCTCGACCCGCAAGCTGTTTACCGGCCGAAGCTAGACTCCCGCGTCGCCACGGACCGGTAGCCCAATGAGCATTTGATGTGCTCTAATCTCGTTGGGTTATTGTTCGTCACCCTGTCAGACATGGAGCAAGGAGACGATGTGGGAGGTGATAACCGCTTGTGTGATCATGTACAACATGATTATCAAGGATGAGCGTGATGACAACATATATGACCAAGGGTGGGAATTTCAGTGGAATTTATTGAGCCCACGTCTGGAGCCCTAGTCCGTCAATGTTTCAGCAGTACCTCTACGTGGAACATGAGATCCGTGATCGAGGTACCCACGATCAACTTCAGAATGATTTGGTCAAGCATATGTGGAGTCACGTAGGAAACCAGTAGTCTCATCTCATCTCCATTTAATTTGATTGAACGAACTATGTTTTTTATTTTATTTTATTTATTTGTGTGAATTATGCTCTTTATCTATTTTTGGACTATTTATTTGATGTTTATATACAAATTTGAGTGAAATTGGTAAAAGTGGCAAAAAAAATGGCCAAACCCGGACCAGGGCCAAAAATAAATAAATGGGGGAGGCCGTTTTGTTGCCGTCGTGTTGGTTGGACTTGGACTATTATAATTAGATGGGTGGTGAATCAGTAAACTGGTCCTAAAGATACTCCCTCCGTCCTCAAATAAGTGGACGTTTATGTTTGAAATTTTTCCACAAAAGAGTGTGCATCTAGATTCCCAATGCACATTGAAGTGGAAAAAAAAAAGAGTCTCTCTCATCACACGGGAATCAAGACCAATCATGTCTAATGCATGGTATTCTCATTTTCTACATGCACTTAGCTTATTGGAGGTGGGGAATTAAAGAGGAGAGAGATGGTGGTTTGCACAATCCCAATGTATATTTTTATCCATTCTATAATTTATCTTGAAATTTCCATATATCCACTTATTTGAAGGCGGAGGGAGTAGGCTACACAACAAAGCATGGGTATAGGATTCTTTCGGAGCAATGAAAAGAGGACGTACTAAGCGGAAGGAAAGTTGGTCTACAAATGTTAATCACACAGGCAAATCTCAGCTCATGTTAAATGCGAGTAAATGTAGTAATGAACTGTCCGCAGGCACGCACGCATCATTGGACCGATGCAGCATTCGCGTACGTGCCATGCATGGATTTACTATTTGCCTTGAATAGACGCTGTAAAGGCAGATCCATCATCAGATGCCAATTCTACAGTAGAATTCAATTGCAAATAAATAAATACCCCGCATTCATCCATAGAGCACATCCCAGGCTCTCCGTGTCCAAGCAGTAGTATTCAGGCTACTGTTGCGTTTAGGGTTTAGGCTACCCTTAGCGGGACTGTAATTTCCGTGCATGCTCATCTACCCAAGAAGAGATCGAGAGCACGGTGACACTACTCGAGGACGAGGAAATGGCGTGGAATCTGAAGCAACATTGTGAAAGAAGAAACTGACCTGAAAAGCTTGCTTGGCCACGCTTCTTTTATTAAAGTCGTAATAAATAGTGACGCCACATGATGAAAGAACCCAACAGAGACTGCAACTTCTTTACTTTTCTTGGCTCTGGCGAACTGGCGTCGCCCTGCCCATCACTGTTCTAGCCCTTGATTTTCGCTTGGTGACGTTGATGGCCCATACGCATCTTGGCGGCATGGCCATTGGTAGCTGGGACTGCTTCCGGATAGTGGTTAGTAAAAGCCCTTGCTCAAACTAATGGCGTAGTACAGTCGAATTCGGTTAGGTCGTTGTGCTACTATTGCATGGTCAATTTGCCAAAATTCGGGTCAAGTATACAAGACAGACTATATCACCAACCAATCGAAATGTACAACAAATGGCACGGCTATATCATTATGTCCAGGAAGAAGACCAGCATAATAATAGACGAATAGTACCTCCATGACTTTGGTACAGGTGTACGGACGACACTCAATGGGACTAGGCTGGACAAGCAAAATGGCAACACCAAGTTAGCATACATTACACAGTTACAGGAATAACACCGAGTCAGCAAGCACTGGAATAATATCCTCTGTCCTAATGACCATATCTATTTATCATATGTTGTCTCTGGATTTGCCACCTTGGGTTTTCAAAAAAATCAACAAGATTTGTCGTTGTTTCTTCTGGAAAGGAACTGATGATGTTAAGGGTGGGCATTGCAAGGTTGCTTGGGAGCAAGTCTGCAAACCAAAGGCGATCGGTGGGCTGGGTCTCCACAACTTGAGATTGCTCAATGATGCTCTTCGGATCAGATGGAGATGGCTAGAGAAGACCGGTCCTTTGCGCTCTTGGAACGGGCTTCAATTCGCTATCTCCCCTACTGCCGAAGCTATGTTTTACGCAGCCACTGATTGTGCAGTTGGTAATGGGGAGCTGACTCTTTTTTTGGTATGACAAGTGGTTAAATGGCAGGAGTGTAAAGGACATTGCTCCAAATCTGATCGAGTTCTTGAAGCCTGAAAGCGCGCTGCGCATGACGGTAGCGCAAGCACTGGAAAACGACCATTGGATCAGCAGGATTTCAGGTTGTTTGACTGTACCGGCTATCGTGCAGTTCTTTGAGTTGTGGCAAGCCATCAGGAGAATGCGGCCGCTATCCCCTGAGCCTGACAATTTCAGATGGAAGCTCACTGCCAATGGAGGGTATACGGCGCGATCCGCCTACACTGCTTTCTTCAGAGGAGGCACTGATGCAGACTATGCGGAAAATCTGTGGAGTTCTTGGGCACCTCTGAAGGAGAAATTGTTCATGTGGTTAGCATTACGCAACAGATGCTGGACTGGGGAGAGATTGAGACGGAAGATCCTCCAGGGACCGTCTGTTTGTTTGCTTTGCGATCAGCTGCCTGAGACCATGGATCACCTCTTGGTGCAATGTCCCACATCATGCTCCGTTTGGTTTCAGATTCTTTCGGAGAAGGGATACACCACCTTCGTCCCGACTGCTGTCAGTAATCTAAAGACCTGGTGGTGCTCGCTTGGGATCTGTCGTCCAAGAAAGAGAAGGAGAGATTTGTTCACCTTGGTCATTTTGGTATGTCGTCGCTTATGGCTGGAAAGAAACGACAGAAACTTCGAGAGGAAAAAAGCGACGTTCGAGCAGTTGCTACGGTGGATCAGAGAGGATTTCCACGTCTGTACTATGGCGAGAGCAGGGGCAGACCATAGCGAGGAGTAGTTCTAGTAGTAGGCAGGCGGCACTTGTGTCGCAGTAGGGTGTTGCGATGTTGCGTTGCGTTGTAACCAATTGTTGTAACACCTGTTCCCTCTCCTTAATGTCATGACATGCAAACTCTGCATGTTCATGAAAAAAAAACACCGAGTCAGCATACATTACACACTTACCGTCTTACATAACAAGATGAAAACCGGGCATTCGCAAAAAAAAAGGATGAACACTCGACAACGCTAGCAACATGTGTAATACTCAGTTACATACTTACATATTTACTTACCATGTCATCAGCCAGCAGGTTTCATGTCTTGTCGATGTACTTGTAACTTATAGGACACACGAAGACATTCATGCTTGACCAGACATGTTCATTGTTCTGTGTTGTTATCCTAGGCCTCTTGTGTTTGCAAACAACATATCAAAAAACATCTGCCGAGAGCTTTCCATGTAAAGAAGTGATTATCTTCTTGCTTGACCAGACATATGTGGCGGGATCTCATAAAAACACCAGCACACCCTGCATACATCACGTACTATGGTGCAGTTATCTGTCAGCGAAGCAGCAATTACCTGTAGAGGAACGGGAGAAGGACAGCGTCAGGCGACAGAGGACCAAGAAGGCAGGCCATATTTGGGCCAATAGTGGGCCTTGTAACTAACAGTGACGCATGAGAGCTACTACGCCCATATCTGTTGAACCATGTAGGTTGTAACAGAAGAAAGAAACTCCCCTATAAAAACACAGTAGATTTGTGTAATGATATGGACAATAATACATCAGAGATTATGGCTATCTGTCAAGAAATTAGAGAGATCAAGAGAGTTTTAGCTAGTTGTAGCATAGTTTTGGTTGGACGTGATGCAAATAACGCTGCCCATTTATGTGCTAAACAAACTAGTAGTGATAGGAGGAGATGCCTGTGGATCAATTATAACCCAGCATTTCTTGCCGATACTCTACGGAGTGATTGTAATCATGTCACATGATTAATAAAGCTTTTTGAATTCGCAAAAAAGAAGAAAAAAACGGTAGTACCGCAAATGTTGGAACTCGCTCGGGAGCGGTGGGAAGGAAAGAGCCAATTCTCCAAATATTTCCAGTATTTTTTTTTTGCGGGGGCCAAATATTTCCAGTATAATTGAGTTGAATTCGAGTTGTGAGTGTGGATCTGATTCCCAGTGGAAGTTTTGGGAGTTCAGAAGGGAGTCTAGTACCAGGCTGGCCCTATCCACTTGTCTGTCCTAAGTGAGTACGTCTAACCATTGCGCGTTGGAGTTGGTGTCTCGTCGTCGTGGCTGGCTGGAGCACGCGACGACGGCCAAGCCGAGGAGAGCATAGATGTGAAGCCACACGGAGTTAAAACGGGGCTTCCCGTCCCGCATCGGCTAGGTGGTACTGGTACGGCGAGTCTTTCTTGTGTGCGCCGCCGCCGCAGCTCTAGAGAAACCTAACCTTATCTTGCGGTGGCACATTTTGGGCTGTGAAGTATTTTGAGAGAACTGCATATGTACAAGGAGTTTTGTGCAAAAATACAATGGACGACGCGGGCGCTTTTTTGCAAAAAGTATGGTACAGGTTTGGGACTGATCCATAGCGCACGTTTTAGATCCAACGGCACATGTACGAGTTTCCATGTTTCCACTGGACAACGGTTTGCGTGGGATACTTTCTCGGGCCAGTCTGGTACTAGACTCCCTTATGAACTCCCAAAACGTTTTATATTTAGGAATCATTGTAAAATATAAGATGTTTTGTAGGCTATTTTAGTCGATCAAAATGTTTTATATTTTGAAATAGATGTAATAGTAATCAAGAGGCAGTGTAGCAAGCAGTTCCATTGGTTGAAATGGTTTCCAAAAACCCACACTGGCTTATTCGAGGATGAAATGGTTTCAAGCAGTTCCATTAGTTGACAGAGTAGTAGCGACTTCAACTAGATTAAAGACAGAAGTAAGTAGCAAAAATGACTCGAGTCTAGTAACAGTAACCAACAATCCAGCATATGTAATAAAGGGTCCAACCATAATAAATTATATTGTGTATAAAGTACACACCATTAAATAGAACAGTGTAAAACGTAGGGATAACGATGCCCTTTACCTCGGGGCTCAGATACGTGTTATTTTATCGGTTAACTAACCGCCAGACACGTGTAAGATAGCACATAGAGAGATATGATCATCAACCTACTGCTAAAAACCCAGAGGTCGGAGTGGAGTACTCTCTACACCATGGAAGTAGTGGAGGAGTCGAAAAATAGGTTGGACACACGACCAGTAGAAGTTCCGCTAGCGGTTCCTCGTTCAATCTTCTTCGGCGGAAGACTTCTGGTTCCTATCTCTTGTTCTGTCTTATCTCGTCTCCTCTATTTCGCGAAAAATTCCGAGGGGTATACAAATAGTTTTAGATCAAGACGAAGGCGGCGGCATAAGAATCAACACAATATGACGACCGAGGGGAGCTCGAGGACACGTGAAGCGGCCCGGGGGTGCTAGCCGCGCCACATGGCCTCCTGGTCAGTGCCTCGGGTCAGTCCTATACTACTGATCTTTCTCTTAAAAATATAGGAACTCCTTATTTTCCCCCATTTGATTGATGTTTGGAAGGTTCCTTAAACGTAAAAATAAGAAAGTATTTATTTTTAACCTATCAACATTAAATAATAAAATAATGAGATTTCGTGTGAAATCTCAAATCTCTTAAGCTTATGAAAACATTAAGGAACATAATAATCATGAGAAATAACATGGGATTTAATTTAATAAGCTTTGAAAGGCATATATACGTTGCAGACGTATCGGTATCCCCTACCCCCAATCTATGCTCGTGCTCGAGCAAGTAGATGAGAAAAGAAGACAACTTTTGAATTTTGTTATCATAAGTTTATGCATATGATTCAATAACTCTATACGTAGTCATGTGCTCAATTTTAGAAACTTGACTTTTATCAAGAATATAGAAAAACCCTTCGCTAAGAGAATGTGAGATAGTCATGTGGTAAATTTTAATAGAAAATAGAGTTTGAAAATATTTTGGGAAGTGCTTGCTCATGCCAACGATTAATCACAGCAGGGTTTCCATTCCCCGTATCATTAGCATCTTTTAAATCAAGTCATTTTGTCTTTTTTTTTTGCTTTTCTCCACCACTCTTGAAATAAGAGGGTTTATGTCCTCGCCTTTATCGCATACCAAACTCTTTCTTTTCATTTTCTTATCTTTCTCGTTTTCTCATGTTTCTCTTTTTTCCCCAGTTTTTAAAGTAGGCCCACAAAATAAAAGTACCCCCCCCCCCCCCCCCCCCCCAACCATACCGTTCGAAAATAGGGCTAGCCGAATCCATGGCTACCCACCAGCTTTCACATCCCACGCTAGTAATTGTATTTCATAGGTGAACCCAATTAAAAATTTAGATACCATCTCTCTTATTGTTATAAAGGCATCTAACTATGCGTACGTAGGTGTACCGATCTCTTCTTATTTTTATTTTTTTTCCTAAAGGGTGGTTGTGCCGTCAAGTTCATGGTCACCCCTTCTGCTTCTCCATGAGCTGTGAGCCCGCGAGAAAAACACAAAAATGATGAAGTTGAAAGTTTTTTGGTGCACATTTAGTTGCAGAAGCGCTGAAGTAACACATATAGATAGATATGGTGGAGAAAGATGAAAGATAATTTTGCCTTAAGGGAGTTGGATGTATAAGCACATAATACATGATTAGTACATAAAAGCCTAGTAAGAGGGAGAATGTTGGCAACTAAATAGAGCTTATAACAATAAACTTTATTTCCAATACCACAACATTAATCCACTACTACCATAGTCATAAGTCTATAAATGAAATTTATATTTATCATGACATTGGGAAGGCACTATTTCATCTTACAATAGAACAATCAAAGCCATAAGGAAGATGTGGTCATAATTCAAAATTGTAATTATTTACCCCCTTTTGTCATATCACTTTAAGGACAACTAGTTTCAATAGGCCCTTGACCATCGTTAGAGATATAATGATTGAAATCCACAACAATATTGTCTCACAGCGAGAAGGACGATCCCTAGTCAGCGAGAAGGAGGAACGACGACCACGACGTGAAGGGTGAGGTCAATCCGAGGTCCCCATGGTGACGCTGGTGTGGTTTTAACAGGTTGGATCATCCGCACCCGGCCTCGGTCGTGTTCAAAAGACGCCAAAAACATCGGTGGGAGCCCCAGCGGAGATGAGGGTGGTGGCGAAAACGACGAAGTGGAGCGGCAGCGGTCTGGTGGAGAGATAGAGGAGTGGTGGCCGGAAGGAGGAGTGAAAACAAAATGACTAAGTGGCGAACAAGCGGGAGCTTGTGGTCGGGTGTCTAGCCGGTGGGAGTGTCAGGATAGTGAGCCAACCCTAAATGTTCGGAGCATTTGGGATGTCCGGACAAAATGTATCCACATTTGACTTGATGGAAAGCCCGTTGGAAGCCTTTATTTGTGTACGGACACTAACGAACTGATTAGCCTAAAAAAAAATAGGGACTGTCTAGCCCGCAGCTAGCTGTTTTTAATTTCAGGAACAGACACTTTCTAAACCAATGAGATAAAGCCAGCTGTACAACAACAAATGACTCGAAAACTCATGCGTTGTAGTTTTCTGTCTGTTTGACAGTAACAACAAACAGACACTTTTTTCTCTGAGTTGTTGTTCTTCATTCTGTTTTTTAGTCTTCTTTTTGCACAACACGGGCTGAAAAACAAAGGCCCGGAAAAACGGTCTAACTAATGGCTGCTACTCAGCTGTGCAACCATTCAAAAGCCCATATGCTCCAGATCCTGAAAAAGACCCAAGCCCACAACTGATCTTCTTCTCCCCCAAGAAAGAGAGGCACGTGTTTTTTTTTTAGAAAAGGGCGCCCCAGCCTCTGCATCGGTTGATGCATGCGGCTTTTATTTTTATTAATCAAGTATGTCTTACATCCGAATTACATCAAGGGTCGCATAAAGTTGCGACATGAATCAACCAAAGAAAAACCACTGGACAACAAGAAATGACTCTGCATCAACATGTTATCCTAAGATCAGAACGCCAGCTGAACTGGGCAAATAGATCCGACGCGACCGATTCCAGGCGGCTGCACCCAAAATCCATTGCGCCGCGCTTTTCCGTTGATTGTAGGTAGGACCACGTACGGATCCAGTGTGTAGCCATCGGGATAACCTGCATAAATGAAGTTCTCTTTGCCCTGTTAAAAATATAGTCATTTCGGATGTTCCACATAGCCCAGAGATGGCGCATACACCCAGACGGATTTGAATCTTCTCAGTTTTCGAAACTCCGTTTAACCAATTGCCAAACATATTTCGTATGGTTTCTGGTGGTTTAATATTAAAGGCCATATGAACAATACGCCAGATCATTTTTGCAAGTGGACAAGATATGAATAAATGTTGAATTGTTTCTACTTGGTCACAAAAACAATATTTTTTACATCCATTCCAATTCCGTTTGGCTAAATTATCTTTTGTGAGGATCACTTTTCGGTGTAAGAACCACATAAAAATCTTTATTTTTAGAGGTACTTTCATCTTCCATAGATATTTACGGAGAAACCTTGTATGATCACTCATGAAATCAAGGTACAAGGATTTGACTGTAAACATGCCGGTTTTGGTTAGGTTCCACTTAAAAACGTCTTGTTGATTTGTAAGGTGAACCTGCATTAGTCGGTTTACTAAGTGTAACCATCTTGTCCACTTATTTCCCGTAGGTGCCCTCCTGAAACCTAGGTTTGGTGGGGGCGCTTGGGACAGCACATCAGCCACCGAAACTTGTTTTCGATGAACGATATTATAAAGGGAGGGATATTGACTAGCAAGGGGCTTGTCCCCCAGCCAAGTATCCTCCCAGAACCGGGTCTTCTCACCATTTCCTACGGTAAAAGAGCCCCTATCAAAAAACTCATCCTTTACCTTCATTATCCCCTTCCAGAATGGGGAGTCGGATGGTTTACTCTGAATTTGTGATAATGATTTTGAATGTAAGTATTTATTTTGAATCAGTTGTTGCCATACCCCACCATCTTCGGACAAGATTTTGAAAAGCCATTTGCTTAGTAAGCATTTATTTTTGATTTCTAAAACCTCAATCCCCAGCCCTCCTTGGTCTTTTGGTCTACACATGATATTTGTAACAGCCCCAAGTTTGTGAACTGAAATTTTGTGAATAAAATTTCCACTTTTGCATTTCATTCGTGCATCATGGCATTATCTGCTTAAGTGCTCAAGTTGAAACAAAGATTTGGAAAACAAATTAAAAACAAATGGAAACCAAAGCAACCATTGTTTCTAAATACTCTAAATTCAAATGAGTTGTTGTGACAAAAACAATTCAAATAGACATCCATATTTGTCAAGGAAGTTCCAAGAGTTCCAAATAAATATTTTTCTCTTGTTTTAAAAATTCTAAAGTAAATTCATTTTGGTTTTAACCAAAATGCCATAAACAAACTCTATGAACAAAAGTTATGCAAAACTTTTTATTTGGCAACCCCAATTTTTGTGGTGCTTCTACATGATATTGGGAGGCTACATGAATTTTGTCAGAATTTTATAAAATGTTTAAGTGCCTTAATAAAATCACTAAACAGCTACTGGTTTTTAAAAGAGAAAGAAAAGGTGGGAAACCAGAGAAACGCAGGGGGGTATCCGCAAAACCGTCATCTCCTCCCTGTAGCGACCGCGCGCCATGGCTCGCGACGCACCCGCTCGCCGCCGTGCCATCCACTGCTCCCCTGCTCGACGCCGACCACCACGAGGTGGATAAGACCACCACGAGGCCACTCTCTCTCTCTCTCCCCGATATTTTTCCCCTGCTCCCTCGTCCTCTTTTCTGCCGCCATGGCCGAACCCTAGCTGAAGCTGCGCCGCCGCATCGCCGCCGTTCTAGGCCGCCCCGAGTAGATCTGAGACCGCCATCGCCACCGCCGTGTCTGGTTCTCCTTCCCCGCACAAGGAATCGAAGAGACGAGCCCGGGATCGCCGCCGCATTGCCGTCTTCTTCCTCTCCGGCCGCCGGACGTCGACCAAGCTCGCCACCGCCACAGACCTCCTCCGTCATCGCCGTGAGCACCCACGCTTCGAGGGTGAGCAGAGGAATCTTCTGGACATCTCCGTTCATCCCATTTCGTTCTAGTTTGCCGTAGCCGTCGTAGGCCGTACCACACCGCCGCCGTCGAGCATCGTGGCCGCCGTCTCCGGTGGCCCTTTGGTCGCTGCCTCCGCCAGCGAGTAGCCCACACCCATGCGAGTCCAACGCGAGTAGAGAACGGGTCACGCGCTTGCGCAACCGCCAGATCCGTGCGGCACGCCGCCGGTGATCACCGCGGCCGCGCACGACGTCGCCGTGCACCATCTTTACCTCAAAAGGTCGTGCTCCCCTATACTAGCAAGAAGCTCGAGCTGGCCCAGTGGCTAGCGCGCGCTTGCACTCGCTCGCGCTCGCGAGTTCGAAACCCGCCGGCGCGTCCTTTTCCTTCTTTTTCCACGCTCACTGACAAGCGGGCCCCACCGGTCAATGGCTCAGCTCCCACCCGCACGCACAGTCAGCGCCAGCGTGGCATGGGCCCCAGCCGTCAGTGGCTGTGGCTAGCCCAGGCCGTGGTGCAAAACACTGCGGCTACAAATTTCTGGAAAAATGAATAAAAGGCAGAAATATGTATAGAATTGTAAAATCAATGACTTTTTGATTACTTGTCCAAAAGTTACAAATGATATACCAAAATGTTCAGAAGAACACAACCTGTATGTTGATATAACTCACACATCCAAATAAACTAGCTTTATTGATGTTTTATTAAAGTTAAGAAAATGGCAGAAAAGAAATAGATTTTAGAAAATGCATATCTTTTTAGTTATAAATCAGAAAAATGCAAACTTGGTCTCTAAATGACCAGGGGAAGAAACCTTACATTTTTCATGACAATTTCATGTTGAAATAAATACTGGAAATAAATGTTTCTTGCATTTCAGAAAAAGGGCAGAAATGAAGATGAATTTAGAAAATTCATAACTCTAATAATATTGCTCCAAAAATTAAGTTTAAACTACCAAAATGTTCAGCAACTAATATACCTCATGTTTCACCTTATCTTCCATCCTGGTTAATTAGTTTTCATGTTGCTAAAATCATTTTGGTAAAATGGCAGCACTAAATCCAATATTGGAAATGCAATAACTTTTTATTGGTTAATCAGAAAAATGTGTTTAAAATATCCAAATGCTCACAAAATTATGAGTTATCCAGTACCATAAATAGCATGCATTTTTGGACAACATTTCAGTACTGTACATTTTCGAAATTGGCTAATTCCATTAAGTTTAACTATGGGGATTAATCCCAAATAAGGCAATAAATATATTTGGGACCCCATTTAACTTGTTGGTCATGTTTAATACTTCTATGGTGCATATAAAATGTCATATCATCATGTGCTTGTGCATTGCACTTGTTTTATATGGTGTGGTATTTGATTGTGTTTTCCGGTGTTCTTATACATCGATAGATCAAGCAGTCGGGGTTTCTCCACAATACCCTGACGACCCGTATTACCAGCCTGCTGAACAAGGCAAGCGTAATCCCCCCTCTGAGCATGTCTCCTCCTATGTTTTCCGCAAATATTTTCTCCACTATATTATTGCATGCGGTTCCAAATGTCAATTTGGTTGGATTAGAGTATCCTATAGTTGCATTATGTTTCCGATGCCAATACCTGTTCCCTCCTAATATCCATAGGATTAATTTGTTGGCCTGAGTTAAGTAACTATGTACTGCATATGCTTAGCCATGCTTAGTAAATGCTTAGTTGTCCGGTGGATATTTCCTTGTTGGAATTGTTGACGGAATGTCCGGATGATGGTGGAGAAATGTGGATACCAATAATAAACATGCTTAAAGGCGGGGATGAGAGGCCACATGGAGTGTGGTGGGTTGTCTCGTTCTCGTCGCCTAAGTGCGAGTTCTCGCCTTCGAACCAAGACCGAGCGTGCTACCATGCGTGGGGTCTATGCATTCGCAGTGCAGGAAGCCTCATAGACTAAATAACTCGGGCGGGGCTAGCCAGGGTCCTCTAGTTCGAGCTCCCATTTGCGTGTGCGTGAAGATGGTGGCTAAGACTGAGATGAGGATGGTGGTGTTAGGAAAATGAGTGGCCGTGGGGCGGGTGTTGAAGGCACTGGCTGTCCTATCGCCACTGATGATCCTTGAAGGTCCTTAACGAGGGAGAAGTCGACACCGCTCCCACCCAGCCGGCTTTCCAAGGAAGAGAGCTAATGCGCAGGCAATGGGCCGGACGGTACGCGTGGCAAACATTGTACACCCCTGCAGGGTAAATCTTTTCGAAAAGCCGTGTCCACGGTTAAGGACGACTTGGTGCCGGATTCAGAGACCATAGAATAACTTGAACAGAATGATTAAAACCTGAGTACTAAAGGTACTACCAAGAATGCAAGGTTGACTTCCTCGAGGGTGATTCGGGGAGGTGCCTTAGTAGACAGGTGTGGTGATGGATGGTGGTTGTTGAAGATGATCAGAAGAAAAGAGTTTACTTCTTACCCCCTTTGAAAATATTCTGATTAGTCGATGCCATGGAGTTATGTCTTTTCTAAAGAAAACTAGCTTTATGCAAAACAGCCATACAACCTTTGTAAGCCAATCATCGAGCTAGTAGCTCTAATAATCTTGCAGAGTTCGTCGAACTCAACGTTGTTTAATTGATTTCAGAGGAGGACTTCATCGACCTTGAAGGTGGGTTCTTCGTGGAAGTCGACGAGTAGTCTGGGGTTCCCAGGTGGCAGCTTGGGACATCTCGGAACATCTGGCGCTGGGAATGTTTATCTGTAGGCCTCTTAGGCCATAATTTGGATCTTGTTGTTAGAACAACTTAATTTGCTTCCGCTTGTTGTACTGTTGGGTCTGTGACCTCTGGTTGTAATATTTGCTATCTTTCTCTATTATAAGAGTTGAACTATAATGCTTTGAGTCGTAGAGTCTGTAATGTGCCAGTTGTTCCACAAGTCTTGATCTCTCTATTATGCATTGGTAGTTGTGCCTGCGTTAAGGCATCAATCGGGGTGTTGCGTTGCCGATGATCCATTCCGAGCAATGCCTGCCAAAGGTTTTGGCCGGGGATTGGTAAACCCGTAACCTCCGTTTGTATCGCTTAACCGGTGACACACAGCATCACTGTATAGCAGTCGGGTCGGGGCGCCACAATATTCCATCTTGTTAGTCTATATTTCCGCTTGTGGCCATCACTTTGCCAGAAAAAGCGTGACCTAAAAAAATCCAATCTTTTTCGTACCCCTTTGGGTATTTCAAAGAAAGATAACATGAACATAGGGAGGCTTGTTAGGACCGAATTTATCAAAATTAATCGGTCTCCGTAAGATAATAATTTGCCAGCCCAGCTTGCCAACTTCTTCTCAAACCTGTCCTCAATGGCCTTCCATTTGGCATTTGTCAATTTTCGGTAGTGAATTGGGATTCCCAGATATCTAAATGGATAAGACCCTGATTCGCACCCAAAAAGAGTTCTATATTGATGTTCTACTTCCTTTGCTTTGCCAAAACAGAAAATTTCACTTTTGTGGAAGTTAATCTTTAACCCCGAAAGCTGTTCAAAAATGCATAGAATGAGCTTCATATTAAGTGCTTTTTCCATATCATGCTCCATAAAAAGAATAGTGTCATCAGCGTACTGCAGTATTGATATCCCCCCATCTACTAAATGAGGTATAAGACCATCAACCTGACCATCTTCCTTGGCTCTTGCTATCATTATAGCAAGCATATCAGCTACAATATTAAAAAGAATCGGTGATAAAGGGTCACCCTGCCTTAAGCCTTTTTGAGTTTGAAAATAATGACCTAGATCATCATTTACTTTGATGCCCACACTTCCTTTGCTAACAAAATGTTCTATCCATTTACACCACTTAGGATCAAAGCCTTTCATACGCAGCACTTGTTGCAGAAAAGGGCACGTGTGGTACCCCCGTACTCCCCCCTTCCCGATCTTTTTTTCCCAGATCGAAATCCCCCATGAAAAGCAATGAAAACATATAGCAGAACGGAGATCAGTGCAGGGGAGGATGGAAGAACTGCAGAACAGAGGGAGATCGGAGCAATCGCTTCATCTAGATGACATACCTGTGCCTCAGAAAACTCAGGGATCCCAGGTGCGTTTTCTCTGAACCTTTTTGCTGGTGCTCTATAAAACTGAACACATGACCATAACTGAGATACATACACTCAGAAAAACGAACAGGGTTTGTGTGGTGCCCCGACCCGACTGCTATACAGTGATGCTGAGTGTCACCGGTTAAGCGATACAACCGGAGGTTACGGGTTTACCAATCCCCGGCCAAAACCTTTGGCAGGCGTTGCTCGGAATTGATCATCGGCAACGCAACACCCCGATTGATGCCTTAACACAGGCTCAACTACCAATGCATAATAGAGAGATCAAGACTTGTGGAACAACTGGCACATCACAGACTCTACGACACAAATCATTATAGTTCAACTCTTATAATAGAGAAAGATAGCAAATGACAACCAGAGATCACAGACCCAACATTACAACAAGCGGAAGCAGATTAAGTTGTTCTAAACAACAAGATCCAGATTATGTCCTAAGAGGCCTACAAATAAACATCCAGCGCCAACTGTTCCGGGATGTCCCAAGCAGCCACCTGGGAACCCCAGACTACTCGTCGACGTCCACAAAGAACCCACCTTCGAGGTCGGTGAAGTCCTCCTCTGAAACAAAGCAAACGACGTTGAGTTCGACGAACTCGCAATATTATATATAGAGCTTTAGCTCGATGAGGCTTTCAAGGTTTTATGGCTGTTTTGCATAAAGCTGTTTTATTTATGAAAACATAACTCCATGGCATCGACTATTCAGAGTATTTCTAAAAGGGGTAAGAAGTAACTCTTTTCTTCAATCCCTTTCTCATCATCAACCACCATCATCATCATTGTACCTGTTCTACAAAGGCACCTCCCCGAATCACCCTCGGGGAAGCTAACCTTGCAATCTTGAAGTGGTACCTCTAGTACACAGTTTTTAATCATTCCGTTAAAGTTATTCTATGGTCTTATCGTCCTTTCCCAAGTTGTCCGTAACCGTGGACACGGCTTTTCGAAAAGATTTAACCCTGCAGGGGTGCACTGTGTTTACCTTCGGTACCGCCCGGCTCACTGCCTACGCTTAGCTCTCTTCCGGGGAAAGCCGGCTGAGTGGGAACGGTTACCACCTTTACCTTGTTAAGAACTAACCCAGGATCATCAGTGAGGACGGAGCAGCGGATCCAACACCCTGCCCCGTGGCCACTCATTTTTCCTAACACCACCATCCTCATCCTAGTTCATACCACCATCTCAACGCACGCGCAAATGGAAGCCCGAACTAGAGGACCCTGGCTAGTCCCGCTCAAGTTAGTTGGTCGACGGGGGCTCCATATACCCCACCGAATGGAAGCGCGCTCAGTCTTGGTTCAAGAGGTAAAGAACTCGCACCTAGGCGGCGAGAGTGAGACAAAACACCACCATACCAAAGTGGCCTCTCATCCCCACCTTTAAGCATTTTATTACCTGTCTCCACAATTTCTCCACCATCATCGGTACATCTCGTCACCTGTTTCCATCAATGGAACATCCACCGGACTGCTAAGCATTTAACTAAGCATGGCTAAGCATCAACATTGCATAGTTAAGTATCTCGGGCCAACAATACAACCCTATGGATAATAGGAGGGAAACAGGCATTGGCATCAGAATCTTAATGCAACTATAGGATACTCTAATCCAATGAAATTGACATTTGGAACCGCATGCAATATTATAGTGGAGAAAATATTTGTGGAAAATAGGATAAGACATGCTCAGAGGGGGGATTACGCTTGCCTTGTTCAGCGGAGTAGTCAAACTGCTCGTCGTAGTAATGATACTCAACTCCGAACTCGTGATCTACCGGAGAGCAAACATCACCGGAAAGCGAAAAATAACAATCAACACATGGAAATTGTGCAATGCATACAAAAATGATGATATGTCATATTAATGCATTTAAGTTACCCTTAGGGTCCACTTAACAATTTAAAAGGGTACCATATTTGTTTTTAGCAAATTTGGGATCACACCTTCACAATTTAAACAAGGTGGCATTTTTAACCTTCCATATACAGTGCCAAACTAAGCTTCAAAGAAGCATGGCACTGGTACCATTGGATAGGCCTTAATTTTCTAAGAATTTTGGTACCGTGTTCGCATTTTTCTGATAAAAATTGAATTTGATATGAATTTTCAAAGTTTCTATAGTTTTAGCAAGTTTTCAAAATTGTTCTCAAATTATTTAGTTCCAACATGCATGAATATGATGGTGATGAGTAGTTCACATTTTTCTGGACATATCGGTAAATCGAACACATTTTTCTGATGAACCAAAAATAAGTTTTTACATTTTTAAATTTCCTCTTTAATTCTGTCCCTTTTGCTAAAGTACTTTAAGCAACAATTAAAATTACATAGCTAGGATTGGAAGAGGTGAGAAAAATATGCAGTACTAGGCACTGCACTGCGTCGGAATATCCGAATCAAATGGAACTCGGAATATCTGACGGGCTGGAGAAAAATCTTGGTTTTTGACGTACTGCCCTAGCTCGGATAATCCGATCTGGACCGTCATCGGAAAATCCGACAGAGGAGAACTGAGGTGGTTCGTCGTACGGTGATAAACCGGAAATTCCGGCTCGACCCAGCTCGGAATATCCGATGCGCGTGCAGAAATCCGGCGACGGCGAACTAAGGCGGGAGAGGGAGGGAGAAGGGTCCAGAGTGACGGCGTGCTCACCCTCGACTCGCCGGTGTGCTCAGCAGGTGCGGAGGTGGACGGAGGGTGGCGTATTTCCCACGGCGGCACTCGGACGGCCGCGGCGGAGAAGTGGACGGCGGCGGCCATTCGCGGACCCCCGGCTCGATTCCCTCGGCGGGGTGGGAGAGGACAACACGGCGAACGCTCCGGTGGCCTTCGATTGGGGCGGGGACGCTTCACACGCCGGCGTCGAGCTCAGCCATGGCGGCTCGGTTTCGGGGTCGTGGGGAGAGAGATGTGGAGCTAGGGAGCAGGTGGAGAGGATAAGAGAGAGGGGGGGGGGGAGTGAGCAGAGCAGCTCGTGGTGCTCTCCTAGCCACTCGAGCCGCAGGAGGGCATGGGGGCACGGCGGGCTCGGTGGCCACTGGCGCCATGCCATGGCCCCGGTGAGCTACAGGGAGGAGATGGAACATTTGCGGAAAACCCCCTGATAAAACTTCTCCCATCACAGATAGGCCCCTGCTCTATTTTCTTTTTAAAACCCAGTAGTTTCAACGATTTAATTTAGGCACTTAAACATTTTATTAAAATCTGGAAAAATTAGGGTTTCCTCCCCATAACATGTTGACGCTCCACAAAAATTGGTGTTTCAAAATAAATTGTTTTGCACCACTTTTGTTTAGAAGGGTTTTATTTATGGCAATTTTTCTAAATTCCCCAAATTATAACCTTTTAGGAATTTTAGAGCAAAACCAAAATAGTATTTTGAACTCTTGGAACTTCCTTGACAAATATAAGATGTCAAAGTAATTTGTGTTTTGAAATTTGAGTGCCTTCATTGATTTGAAAATTGGTTAGAGAAAGTTTGGCATTTTGTTTTTAGGTGGTACTAAACCAACAACAATTCCCTAGCAACAACAATTCCTTAGCAACAATTCCCTAACCAAAAGTTAAAGGTTCCAATTTGTACACATTGATGCAAGGATGCGATGAACACAAAAGTGGAAAAATTACACAGGTTTTTAGGTTCTCAAACTTCGGGCTGTTACAATTCTACCCTCCTTACAGGAATCTCGTCCCGAGATTCTTAGAGTAGGAAAGAGGGAAAAGGTTACGACGGTCTTCAATGATCTTCTCGGTGTAGATTGATTCAGCGCATCCTGAAGATCTTCATCGGCCTCACTTCGAGTTCATCATCCACGTACACCATAGGAAAGAAGGAAACCTCACCGGGAGGAGGGGTCTTGGTAGAGATACAACGACCGAGTACCTCCTAGTAGAACTTAGGATTAGACTTCAAGCATCCCGTGAATGGACAGTTAGGAGACACAAGCGTTTGACGGGAGATTGATAAGAGTTTCCAGTTGGTAGACAACTGTTTCTCAAAGATTCAGAATATGAACTTTGCACAAGGCCTTAAGACTCCGAGGAAAAACGTTAGAACAAGATTCCGACGGATAACGAGGTAACCTTCACTAGGCCACTTGGGGAGAACCTTCCTCGCGGAGGAGCATTTCAACCCACGGGAGAAGGATCATGAAGAGGGATCGAGAGAACTTTAGAAACTCCGGGAACGTTAGAATCAGGAACACTTCTTGATTTTTCTAGACATCGGGAACAAGCTTCTTGAGGATCACCAACTATCGTTCCTGATGTAGATTTAGATCTGGTCAGGTGTAGAGATACTTCAGACTCCACATATAGGAATAGGGAATCTTTGCAAAGCATACCAACGGGTTACAATTGCTAGGACCCCAAGAGTTGGACTACAAGGTCAAACTCCAAAGGAGGGACTAGATTGCGGAACTCAAGTATTAGCAACTTGTCAGAAGACAACTGCCCTACTTGATTTACTTGCAACGAGACACGATTTAGTCCTTGATGGGGAACACCATTAGAAGACAAAGAAGTTCTCACACTTCCTCTCTTTCTGGGACAATTCAATCAGTGGCTTGGATGCAGAAATGGAATTCTCAACGAATGGAGGTAACAACATACCATTCCGAGAATATTCCACACCTGCATGATCGAGTTGAAATGATTCGAGGGAAACCAGACAATTCACTCAGATCCACGGCGACATCTTTCAGCGATTGCACGTGAACCAGGGAAAGTCACTTCTGACTTCCAGAACACATACCTTGTGACGACACAAAGTTAGTTCCAACAAATTTACAATGCTAACGTCCAATATCCAATATGAATCTCCTCAACATGGAGAGGATAAGAAGGTAGTGGATGGGCTCAACAACAAACTTATCCAGATACTCCGGGATGGTAGACGCGTATGTCCCATGGACGGGCATAAGTATTGGTCAGACTCACATTCAATAGGTTAACCTGAGTTTGATTTGACGATAGCCCACTTCAAACCAAAGATTTGTAGGATAGCATATCCACGAGGAGATACTTCCTGGCTCCAACACGAACAGACTAGACATCCCTTTAGGAAGTAACTATACCGGATAGAGCTTTTGTCTTTTAACTCTCCAAGTTGTTTAAGCTCAACCGAATAATTTCAGGACAACCAGCACGATTTTCTTGGAGAAGGGAGTTGTTCAGAGAACCAGCTTACTCATAAGCTCAACATCACGGTCAGGTGACAACCTGGCGATACTTCTGGAAAGACCTCCAGAATATCACGATCCACCGGTATGTCTGTAAGCTCGAGAGAGAATCACGCCTTTCAAGGCTAATCGAGGTGGTCTTGGGAGCTTCGGCATGAACCTAGCTCTTTGATCGAGGAAGTGCACTTGAGAAAACGAGCTTGGGAACACAGTCAAACTCAACTTACTGATCGGCTAACCAATCATGCTAAGAAGGATAATGAATGTCCTTGTATTTCGGCACAGCAAGAACTGCTGAGAATATCCGATAGTTCAATTATTACTCAAGTCTCATCATTCGGGAGTAACAAGGTGTAAGAGCATCACTTCATCAAGAGGATCATGATACTTAGCATGATACCCTGATATCAAAGAGTGAGACACTCTAAGGTGGAGCAGAACAAAAGCTATGGATATGAATGAATGCGATGCTCCAGAATCAAACAAAACTGTAGCAAGATTGTTGTTGATTCGTAGCTCACCCATAAGGACGCCGGGGTCCTCTTCAGCTTCTTCAGCAGAGACGTGGTTCGGGCGACGATGCACAATAGGTCCAGCCTTGCCAGCTGGCGGGGCGGGGGCTCGTGCAGGATTCCCCGTGAGAGGTGCCTTCTGGGGGCACTCCCTGGAGTAGTGGCCAGCCTGGCCACAGGCGTAGCAAGTGAGTCCAGGTGGAGCAGGTAGCATAGGAGGAGTTCCCGTGAGAGGTGCCTTCTGGGGGCACTCCCTGGAGTAGTGGCCGGCCTGGCCACAGGCGTAGCAAGTGAGTCTTGGCGGAGCAGGTAGCATAGGACGGTACCCACTCCCGCCTACCCCAAGTGTCGAAGTAGTGGGGCGCGTGGTGGCATGCTGAGCAATCTTCTCATGGGCATCCTTTACTGCCTCCAATATGAACTCCATAGAACAATCAGCCGGAAAATGATCATTTCCTTCGCATAGGTAGCAAGTGGCGCTAGCGGTTGGGCACTTGCCGAGTGGATGCGCGTTGAAACAGTGCGGGCAACTGCCGGGGCATTGACTCGCCTGATGTCCACCCCTTCCGCACTGACTACATGCCTTTCCTTGTGGTGGTCCATTCTTTCTGGGGCACTTAAGGGGGCACTTCCGGTACGGATGTCTGCGTTCCCTACAAGTGTAACACCTGCGTTTGCCTCTAGGTTTCTTGGGCAAATCTTTAGATGTATGGGATTCCTGCCGATCAAAGGGTGTCGAGTGGGTTCCTGGGGTGGCTTTGATTTGATGGAGCGGTGGACGTTGTGCCATTCTGTAGATTTGACAAGGACGCAGTTAGTATCCACCTCGGTATGGTTGAGACATTAGCATTAGCGTACTCAAGTACTCAGACTAGGGACGATAATGCTTTGTGTAACAACTAGCAAGGGATCAACAAGATAGAACTTGGGTCAAAGATCAGCATCATGTGCTACTAGCGGGAGATGCAATGGTTAAGGAACCATATGATTCAACACACGCTAGTTGGCACAATCCGGGACCTTATGTTCAAGTCCTTGGGTTAAAACCCAACAAGGGAGCAATTGATTTGACTCGATAGAAACATCTGAGTTGATTTGGGGATTGCAACGCAGCGGGAGCAACCGGACACATAACACTAAAGGTCCACATAACACGTAGTATTGGGTTCTACCTTCAGTGTTATCCTAATAATTTTGAAGTCACAGATGAGAAGTAAAACTTTAAACCCAAATCGAGGTAAGATTGCTCCGAGATTAGAGGGTAACCAGATAAGGAGTAAAAAGAATCCTAAGATGGTTTTCACAACTCATTTTTAGGTTAAAAATACTTTCACAAACACTAGACTCAACGTCGACCAGTTGAAGGGTTTCCTACAGGCAGTACTGCTCTGATACCAACTTGTGGTGCCCCGACCCGACTGCTATACAGTGATGCTGAGTGTCACCGGTTAAGCGATACAACCGGAGGTTACGGGTTTACCAATCCCCGGCCAAAACCTTTGGCAGGCGTTGCTCGGAATTGATCATCGGCAACGCAACACCCCGATTGATGCCTTAACACAGGCTCAACTATCAATGCATAATAGAGAGATCAAGACTTGTGGAACAACTGGCACATCACAGACTCTACGACACAAATCATTATAGTTCAACTCTTATAATAGAGAAAGATAGCAAATGACAACCAGAGGTCACAGACCCAACATTACAACAAGCGGAATCAGATTAAGTTGTTCTAAACAACAAGATCCAGATTATGGCCTAAGAGGCCTACAAATAAACATCCAGCGCCAGCTGTTCCGGGATGTCCCAAGCTGCCACCTAGGAACCCCAGACTACTCGTCGACGTCCACAAAGAACCCACCTTCGAGGTCGGTGAAGTCCTCCTCTGAAACAAAACAAACGACGTTGAGTTCGACGAACTCGCAAGATTATATATAGAGCTTTAGCTCGATGAGGCTTTCAAGGTTTTATGGCTGTTTTGCATAAAGCTGGTTTTATTTATGAAAACATAACTCCATGGCATCGACTATTCAGAGTATTTCTAAAAGGGGTAAGAAGTAACTCTTTTCTTCAATCCCTTTCTCATCATCAACCACCATCATCATCATTGTACCTGTTCTACAAAGACACCTCCCCGAATCACCGTCGAGGAAGCTAACCTTGCAATCTTGAAGTGGTACCTCCAGTACCCAGTTTTTAATCATTCCGTTAAAGTTATTCTATGGTCTTATCGTCCTTTCCCAAGTTGTCCGTAACTGTGGACACGGCTTTTTGAAAAGATTTAACCCTGCAGGGGTGCACTGTGTTTACCTTCGGTACCGCCCGGCTCATTGCCTACGCTTAGCTCTCTTCCGGGGAAAGCCGGCTGAGTGGGAACGGTTACCACCTTTACCTTGTTAAGGACTAACCCAGGATCATCAGTGAGGACGGAGCAGCGGATCCAACACCCTGCCCGTGGCCACTCATTTTTCCTAACACCACCATCCTCATCCCAGTTCATACCACCATCTCAACGCACGCGCAAATGGAAGCCCGAACTAGAGGACCCTGGCTAGTCCCGCTCAAGTTAGTTGGTCGACGGGGGCTCCATATACCCCACCGAATGGAAGCGCGCTCAGTCTTGGTTCAAGAGGTAAAGAACTCGCACCTAGGCGGCGAGAGTGAGACAAAACACCACCATACCAAAGTGGCCACTCATCCCCACCTTTAAGCATTTTATTACCAGTCTCCACAATTTCTCCACCATCATCGGTACATCTCGTCACCTGTTTCCATCAATGGAACATCCACCGGACTGCTAAGCATTTAACTAAGCATGGCTAAGCATCAACATTGCATAGTTAAGTATCTCGGGCCAACAATACAACCCCATGGATAATAGGAGGGAAACAGGTATTGGCATCGGAATCTTAATGCAACTATAGGATACTCTAATCCAATGAAATTGACATTTGGAACCGCATGCAATATTATAGTGGAGAAAATATTTGCGGAAAATAGGATAAGACATGCTCAGAGGGGGATTACGCTTGCCTTGTTCAGCGGAGTAGTCAAACTGCTCGTCGTAGTAATGATACTGAACTCCGAACTCGTGATCTACCGGAGAGCAAACATCACCGAAAAGCGAAAAATAACAATCAACACATGGAAATTGTGCAATGCATACAAAAATGATGATATGTCATATTAATGCATTTAAGTTACCCTTAGGGTCCACTTAACAATTTAAAAGGGGTACCATATTTGTTTTTAGCAAATTTGGGATCACACCTTCACAATTTAAACAAGGTGGCATTTTTAACCTTCCATATACAGTACCAAACTAAGCTTCAATGAAGCATGGCACTGGTACCATTGGATAGGCCTTAATTTTTTAAGAATTTTGGTACCGTGTTCGCATTTTTCGGATAAAAATTGAATTTGATATGAATTTTCAAAGTTTCTATAGTTTTAGCAAGTTTTCAAAATTGTTCACAAATTATTTAGTTCCAACATGCATGAATATGATGGTGATGAGTAGTTCACATTTTTCTGGACATATCGGTAAATCGAACACATTTTTCTGATGAACCAAAAATAAGTTATTACATTTTTAAATTTCCTCTTTAATTCTGTCCCTTTTGCTAAAGTACTTTAAGCAACAATTAAAATTACATAGCTAGGATTGGAAGAGGTGAGAAAAATATGCAGTTCTAGGCACTGCACTGCTTCGGAATATCCGAATCAAATGGAACTCGGAATATCCGACGGGCTGGAGAAAAATCTTGGTTTTTGACGTACTGCCCTAGCTCGGATAATCCGGTCTGGACCGTCATCGGAAAATCGGACGGAGGAGAACTGAGGTGGTTCGTCGTACGGTGATAAACCGGAAATTCCGGCTCGACCCAGCTCGGAATATCCGATGCGCGTGCAGAAATCCGGCGACGGCGAACTAAGGCGGGAGAGGGAGGAAGAAGGGTCCAGAGTGACGGCGTGCTCACCCTCGACTCGCCGGTGTGCTCAGCAGGTGCGGAGGTGGACGGAGGGCGGCGTATTGCCCGCGGCGGCGCTCGGACGGCCGCGGCGGAGAAGTGGACGGCGGCGGCCATTCGCGGACCCCCGGCTCGATTCCCTCGGCGGGGTGGGAGAGGACAACACGGCGAACGCTCCGGTGGCCTTCGATTGGGGCGGGGACGCTTCACACGCCGGCGTCGAGCTCAGCCATGGCGGCTCGGTTTCGGGGTCGTGGGGAGAGAGATGTGGAGCTAGGGAGCAGGTGGAGAGGATAAGAGAGGGGGGGGGGAGTGAGCAGAGCAGCTCGTGGTGCTCTCCTAGCCACTCGAGCCGCAGGAGGGCGTGGGGGCACGGCGGGCTCGGTGGCCACTGGCGCCATGCCGTGGCCCCGGTGAGATACAGGGAGGAGATGGAACATTTGCGGAAAACCCCCTGATAAAACTTCTCCCATCACAGATAGGCCCCTGCTCTGTTTTCTTTTTAAAACCCAGTAGTTTCAACGATTTAATTTAGGCACTTAAACATTTTATTAAAATCTGGAAAAATTAGGGTTTCCTCCCCATAACATGTTGAAGCTCCACAAAAATTGGTGTTTCGAAATAAATTGTTTTGCACCACTTTTTTTTAGAAGGGTTTCATTTATGGCAATTTTTCTAAATTCCCCAAATTATAACCTTTTAGGAATTTCAGAGCAAAACCAAAATAGTATTTTGAACTGTTGGAACTTCCTTGACAAATATAAGATGTCAAAGTAATTTGTGTTTTGAAATTTGAGTGCCTTCATTGATTTGAAAATTGGTTAGAGAAAGTTTGGCATTTTGTTTTTAGGTGGTACTAAACCAACAACAATTCCCTAGCAACAAAAATTCCTTAGCAACAATTCCCTAACCAAAAGTTAAAGGTTCCAATTTGTACACATTGATGCAAGGATGCCATGATGCAATGAACACAAAAGTGGAAAAATTACACAGGTTTTTAGGTTCTCAAACTTCGGGCTGTTACAGTTTGCATCAACCTCTAGCATTGTGTGATCTGGTAGATGTGTCCCCAACAGCAAACATAACAAAAAGTGAATTCTTACATGATCTGTTTGTGTCTTCTGGCTGTAGCAGTAGCTTCCTGATGAGGTCAATCCTTGTTATCTTTGATTCTAGCATCCAAAACACAAACATGAGCAGAACATTACAAGGGTTTTAGTACTGTTATAGGGTTCTAAGAAAATGACTTAGAAGGGTTTCATGAACTTCACCTTGCACTAGGAAGTTCCGGTTCCTCTCACCGACTGCCGCTGCAGACAATGTGCCTGCATCTAGATGTGTAGAATGCAAACTGGAACCTGTCATCTAGATGGTCTGCTACTTTTAGGACTGAGCTCACAAAAATGAAGGAAAAAATCAATGTGCCTACACAAACAATAAATTAGAAAAAAGTCAATCCAGAGATGATTTGATACAAAAATATGCTACAATAAGACTTGATATTCCAACATCAACTATATATCATTTACCTACTTGTGCACAGGTAGAAACAATGGATACTGAGAAGGGCAAGCAAACAATGGATACTAAAGAATCAGAGATGAGCATTAAAGAATCAGAGATGGATGGGCAACAGCTTTTAAAGGTACTACTTGATGAATTCCTTGAAACGGTTTATATTTTCATATTCTACATCTCGCGTAAAAATTCATGCAAAAAATGATTATGTTCAGGGGAACCTTTCCTACTTAGCACTGCTACGAGGTGAAATTGACATTTCCTGCTTGACTGATACAGCACACCAACTCCAGGTATGAAAAACAATATTCTCTGAAAAAGATGGTACGACATGTTGCTTTACCTGACAACTAAATCCCATTTTACAGCAGGATGCTAGCAACAGCAGTGGAGGAGGTTCATCTAGTAGGAAAATAACAGGACACAGCTATGATCTATTTCAGGTATAAAAAAAGCAAAGAAAAATGGAATATAGCAGACCCTTTTACTATGAGATGCAAAGAAACAGTCTTACAACATGTGCTTTTTCTCTTAGCAGGAAAGTAACAATGGGAATCAAGATGTGGATGATAATCCATGGGATGCTAATCTGTTACATGACATGCATCTTGATGAGGTTTGCTCTTAATCCATATATTATGGAAGAAAATACAAACAATGAAATAAGGAATGAAAATAATTTATGTGGGCATGTGTTTGCGTTGTTAGGTTGAAGAAGACTGCGCAGGAGATGATGCATATCGCCATGAGACTGACCATACATGGAATCTAGATGCTCAGAATGGTAACATGGAAGCAAATGGGGATCATTCTGAAAGACTGACTGCCAATGAAGAAAAAGCAACTGATGAGATAGATGAAGAAGATGTGGATAACTTTCTAGCAAACGAGAAAGAAGAGTCCGAGCAAGCTAACACAGGAGTAAGCGCTGAACTAATGCCGGAGATTGGAATGCAATTCAAATCAAGAGATGAAGCTCAGCAGTTTTTGAACAATTACTCTTTTGCTGCTGGGTTTTCTATTGCGGTTGTGTCAGTGTATCGCACAACAAGCAAGAAAATAATTAATGAAGTTACAAGGGCAACTATCAAGTGCAATAAGCATGGACAGAACACAGTTGTTGCAAATGAAGAGCAGATACCAGGACAGAGACAAGGGACAGTGCTTGTTAGGACAGATTGCAAAGCGGAGATGGTCATTAGTGAGAAAAATGGTGTATGGCGCATCACTAACCTCAAGCTTGACCACAACCACCCTCATGATCCAGCGAGCAGGTTTTTCAGGTCACATGTCTATATGACTGTAGAAGAAAAAGCAATTATAAGAACAATGAAGCAATGCAACATCCCGACTAGGAACATAGTCTCAGTCCTAGCACACATGAGGGGGGGGGGGGGGGGGGATGGAATAGCTATCTTACAACAAAAGGAAAGTGTGCAACTATGGAACAAGCATAAACAGAGAACTGAAGAACAGTGATCTCATGGAAGTTCAAGCTTGGTTTAATAAGAAACAAGCTGAAAACCCTGGATTTTACTACTCAATGGAGTTAGACAGCAACAGCAAAGTCAGAAGTGTGTTCTGGTCAGATGAAAGATCAAGACAAATTTATGATCTATTTGGCGACTGCATAAGTTTTGATACTACATTTTTGACTAACAAGTATAACTTACCATTTGCACCGTTTGTTGGAATCTCGTCGCATGGAAAGACATATTTGTTTGCTTGCGCATTTGTCGTGAATGAGCAAGCACTCACATTTGAATGGCTCTTTAGACAGTTCCTATTAGCAATGGGAGGCAGGCCTCCAAGGATGCTCACCATCAAAGAGAGGATCAAGTTGGGAATCTTTTACAAATGCAGCATTTGTAAGGAGTACGGACATACAAAGAGAAAATGTACTAACAAACATTTGGTCGTCGACTTACTGATGACTCCCAAGTGCAGGAGATCAATTGTAGTACCTTTCAATTAGAAAAGGTTGTCGAACCCACGAGGAGCTGAAGGTATTGGTTAGTAAGATTGATAAATAAAACAATAAAAGATGCAAGTGTTTTTGGTATTTTTGGTTGTATAGTTGCAATGCAGAAAATAAACAGTAGCAAGTCAAAGCTCTCAAAGAGAGAAAGCCCAATCCTCTTATGTGCAAGAGGACAAGGTCAAGTGATGTGTAACTTATATGTGGAAAACGTTCCCGAGGGCGGCATGGATATTGCTAGGCATAGAGATTTATTAAACAACACGTTGAATATCTTGTCAAGTTTTAATCTTCTTTGGACGGAGCCATTATTAGGTATAGCTAAATAAATAAACTACAACCCCTTATGATGGATCATGTGGCCAAGTAAATGACTGCACAAGAATTATTAAGACATAAAGTCCCACCATAGCATTACACTCTAAGGTCCCCGATACTAATACCCTCATAATATAACTTCATGATTCGGTCCCAGGTTTACATGTCCTCCCAAGTCTCCCTCAATTCATTATACTACGGTGTTCTCCTATGAGCCCATATAGGTGAAGTGTTGTGCAGTCGACGTTCGCACAACACCATCATAGAATCACATAAAAGATAAACTCTTGACAAAATACCAACACATGTTATATATAAATCATTGCCAATTCATCCTATGCCCTCAGGAACATATGGGAACTACTCACAACGTGCAAACATGATAATATTCAGTGGCATAAGTGGTACAACACAATCTGAAAATATAACTTCACCACCAAATAATGACAAGTACTCAATCACAAACATGAATAGTAGCACAAGACAAGTATCTAGGGTATAGCAACTCTCAAACTACGAGGGGGACGGAGTGGATCACGGAGATGATGATGGAGATGGTGCTGATCTTGGTGATGGTGATGATGTAGAGGCCTCCTCCCACGCCAAGGAGGAGAGGTGATGTCGATGACGATGATTTCCCCCTTCTCCGGAGCTCCGGAGCAGCAGGATCTGATCCCCCTCGGAGGGAATCAGGAGTTTCGCCGGCGCCGCGGCCTCGGATGGTTTCGGGAAAATTAGGGCGTGACCTTTCGGGGAGGACGAAGGCGTCGATAAAAAGCCCCAGGCGAGGAGGTGCCCGAGGCGCCGTTTAGTGGGTCCCACGCGGCCCAAGATTCTAGCCGTGTGGGCCCACCTCATTTGGGCCTCGTGGCTCTCCTCTCTTCGGTCTTCTTCCCTCTGCCTTTCTCTCGACGAAATACCAGCTGTGTAATTTTTCTTTTATTACTTGGGTCCCTGTAGCTCCTGAAACATTAAAAACAAGAAAAAGGAGGTTTTCTGCCTCCCAGCAATTAAATGCCAAAAATAGGGACTTTGTAAGAAAGTCCCATAAATCATCTAAAACATGTAAAAATAATGATATAACAATGCAAATAACATTCTAATATGATACTAAAAGTTGTATAAATGATGATACAAAATGCACGTATCACTTACCAAAGCCTAAAAGAACTAGAAAGTCAAAGACTAAGGGAGTAGGTAACGAACTAAAAAAATTTAAAAACTTCAATTGGTGAAATGAATCATGATGTGCATGCAAAAACTGAACTTAATTTTGTCATACTTTCATACTATCTTGCAGGAACTGATTCTCCAGCCAAGAAACCAGCAAAAAGGGGAAAGAAGAACATGGACGCAGCTCAAGCAGATCAAGTCATTGAAGTTGAAAACCCAGACATACCAACATTGGAGAAGCAACTACATCGAACAATGCAAACTGATGATACAATTAGATCAGAAGAGACTCTTTATGCTATTGCTAAATTATTGTAATATTTAGGAAGAATGTACTCTTTCGATGAAGCTTTGTTATCAAGACGTGTGGTCATTTTTACTGAGGCTTGGAAAAAAAACAGCTATTCAACTTTAGAAAAAGAAACTCATTGTATGAAAGATGCAAAAACAGCTCCAAACGGATTTGGCTCATGCAAAAAGAATATGGATCCTCCTCCTTTATCCGGGCTTGGAACCGGCTACCGACTAAAACGATGGTAGGCGGAGTTACCCCACCCAAATACCCCAAGAAAAAAAGAAGGGATGACATACTGAACAACAATGTTTAAAGCAAACGAATGATAAACTCAACAAATAAAGAACTAAGAAGATGAGAAACCAAATGAAAATGAATGACTCATATACTGAATTAATAGTAACTCAAAGACAATACTGAATTTAAAAATGTCGAGAAATGAGTGACGAAGAACTAATGGAATTAAGGACCAGAACTGAGGAACTTAATGAATGAAATATGAGAGACTGAAGAAACAGTAGACTAAGGAAAAGACACAAGGAATGAGCTACTGACTAACAAAAAATAATGAGAGACTAGAAGATACTGAAATAATTAGAAACTTAAAATGCAAAAAATGACAAAATGAAGTAATGAGAGACTAAAAAATTAAGAGACTGAATTGAATGAAATAATGAGAGACTAAATAAATGAGAGACTGAACAAAAGAATGAAGGAATTAAGGAATAGAAAAATAATTAAAAAAACAAGTGACAAAAGACTAAAGACTCAAGACTGAGGACTAGCTTCTAAATGAAATAAACGAGTGACGAATAGCTGACGGACTTAATAAATTAAGTGAAATAACTGAAATAAAAAATAACTGAAAATGACATAGGAATGAATAAAAGACTAAGGAATAAGAAAAATATTAAGGGAGATACACAGATGATTTGTCAGCTACAAAGTTTAGACGAGGCAGGGACAAAAGACCCCTTCGGTTATCACTTCCCACTCGACAGGATATCCAAAAAATACATGAACTGTACAGACACAAAAACCACTCACCGGACTAAAGACAACAACATCGCACAGTCTATGATCACTTATTACAAACATGCAAACCCTTCAAAACTATACTCAATAACAAAGCACCAGCAACACATGCATCAAACAACAACTCCATACATCAGAAGAAAAAACCACCAGCAAGCCGAATCATCAAATCAACCTACAGCGCATAGGAAAAATAAAAAGTTAACCACCTAATGAGATCAGAAAAATATATTAGAGGGAACTAAGGAAAAAACATGGATGCTACGTCGATACCTGAATGTGGGAAATCAACAACCAATGATTTGTCAGCAACATTCCTTGAACAGAAGTATAGCTGGTTTGCAAACTGAATTCGGATGTTAACAATGTCCTCCCTGCCAAAAAACTTACGCATATCCATCCCAGGTTTGTATATTTCCATGCACTTCATTGTGTAAACACCGCAATCATCGCTGGCTCAAAAAAGAAAAGAATGTTTTAAAAAACTAATGAAAAATAATAATAAATTGATTCTGAAAAGGGAATTATGTCGATTCAAAATGAAATAAACAGAAAAAATACACTGACCTATTGCCTTGATTCGGAACATGAGGGTAAATGACTCCAAAATTCCTAAATATATTCCCTCGGTTTTGAAGATGATCTTCCAAAGTTTAACAAAGTTTTCAATCTAAAAACAAATAATACAAGACACAAAAATGAGTATATTCAGAAGGGCATTAAAAAAATTCCAGTACAGATTTTTTTTAAATAAAAGAGACTGCTGAAAAACTTACAATAACTTTTTTTATGGAGATGTGGAAATCATCATCTTTGTTGTACAATGAATCAAGGAAAATCCAAAACTTAAACTTGAAATCAACACAGAAAGAAAACCAATGACGACCACGACATATCGGAAAGAACATCTGTAAAAACATAAGTACAACACAAAAATTACAAAACGAAAATGGTGTATATTAAAATACATATAGACAGCAAAAATGAAAATATGCACATGGTTACCTGGTCAGAAAGCTCCAAACGTTTTCCCCTGCTAGCTGTCGCAGCTCCCAGAAAAGCCTTGGAAATTAACTCCACTTGACCTTTGGTACCGTAATCCAATATGGCTTCCTTCACGAAACAAAGTGGTGGAGGAAAAATAACTATTAGGTAGACATTTTAAGACGCTGAAAGAAAGGAAAATAAAAATAAGAGAGACAAGTCACTAACACCAATGTTGGGGAAAAAGTGGTGTCTCAGAGATTTTGATGGATGATTATCCTCAAACAGTTTTCGGCAAAACAATGGGATAAGAAAGTTATCAACATGGCCTTCTCTCTGTAAAGATTGACCTAAAGATATGAAGCTGCAATGAACTTTACTGAACTGCACAGCACAAGACCTGTTGGTGATGAAGATGATTAAAACTAGATGAAAAAAGACAGAAATTGAGGTATAAAAGCTACAACATATGAACAAACTAAGGACAAAGGAGGAACAAGAGGTAATACTTTTGAACACCGCGAGTATACGACAAATCTACAATTGCGCAAAAATGCTTGATTTCCAAGTCTGAGACAGGGAAACGCCGATTCGGAAGCAAAGGAAGAATCAAGCTGTTTTTAGGTTGGAGGATGATCAAATAATCTTTTTGAACGCGCTCCTCAACAGCTTCCTGCGACAAATCAATGTATTCATCTCCTATATTGACAGCCTGATTTTTAGAAGAGGACTCAATGCCCTTGGTTCCAGGAATCATTGCCATTCTGTTGTACAGAGCATCTATGTTTGTAGCCGCCTCAACTTGCGGTAAGTTTGAACTCTTATAACCAGTAATCTGAACTTCAGGGGATTTCATAGCCTGAAAAAAGATGAATCAAAGTACAAAATATATATTAATGGAGTGAACAAGAATTAACAAAAATGACAAAAAGGAACACCAAAAAAAGAGAGAAAAGATACTTACAGGCAGTGGTTTCAGAGAAGGAACGACTGTAGTAGTCACCTTGTTTCTAGTGGCATTCAAGCTCCCGCCATTTTTAGATGCGCTCAAAACCTGTGGCAGATAGTAGCAGAAAAGAAAAATGACTACACGTATTGAAAACTCTGCTGCATTGCATATATCCACGGAAAAAAAGGACAAAACAACATGACTAATACCTTCATATTTGGAGTTTCTGGGAACTTAAGACGAGATATTGGGGAAGTGTTACTGTTTGGCAAAACAAAGCCTCCAACGGACTTTGAATGACTGACATGGCCTTTGTCCTTGTTCAAATCAGGATATAGGAAGGACGGATTATGTTTCACACCAGCAGGGAAAGTATTGGCTGCAGGCAGATTTTGACCAAATTTTGTCATGACCTTCCTCAATGGTGGAACTGAAGGAGCTGAAGAAACAAGTTTAAACATAAGAAAATAACAGAATGGAGTTTGATAATAATAGTGGAAGAAACACAAACGGTAACATCGGAAGAAAAAAAAGAGACAAAATAATGTACCTGTATTGGACGTGCAAGCCTCAACAGTCTTGGGGATGACAAAGCTTGGGCTATCTGTGAAAGTGAAATGGAAAGTATACTGTTCAACATACATCGTTTTGGAAAAAATGGGTGCGAACAAAACACCAATCGAAAAAATTGACTTAAGATGGTTACCAAGATTCAAATGCACACACTGCTGCTGCCTAAAACTCGTGAAACAACATTTGGTTTTACAGCCCCCAATTTACTTCCAACATCGAGCTGACATCAACAAAAAAAGACATGAATTAAAAACATAGTTCTAAAAATCTATAAAATACATATATCATAGTGAAAGAAAAATGACACAGCAAATATACATTTGATTTGGTGCTGTTGACGTTAGGGATACATTCGGTTGCAGCACATCCAGTTTTTGCAAGCTTAGCTATCTCACCCGCTACAAAAAATAAAAATAACAAAGACAAAAGTAAGATAAACGAAGAACATACAGGAGCTCCAGAAGGAACAGTACACATCACAGGAAAAAAGGAGACTGCAGGGAAATACCTAGTACATCAGTTTGCGGTGATGATAC
Source organism: Poa pratensis (assembly GCA_947311845.1). Classification (NCBI taxonomy): domain Eukaryota; kingdom Viridiplantae; phylum Streptophyta; class Magnoliopsida; order Poales; family Poaceae; genus Poa; species Poa pratensis. The sequence continues at coordinate 35,955,170 of CAMZMU010000094.1, forward strand.
TTTAACCTCAGAAGATTTTGAAATCGTCAAGAATTCCAACACATTAGCCACGCACAATTCACACTTTGAATACTTATTAACATTCGAAAGACCAGCTGCCTGGACTGACTCAATAATTCCATCAATAATCTATGATACAAAAAAGAAATAAGAAAACAATTGATGCAGGACAACAAAAAATAATGAAAAAGATATACCTTAGCTTCTAGTGTATTGCCAAATCTGATGTGCAAGGAGTCCTTAAAGCCCGTCGAAAAGCCTCGAGGTACAAATGTTCCACCTGCAACGCTGTTTACAGTTTCTTCCTGTGATCCAAACTAGTTAAAGAAAAAGGAAGCAATCAGTGCCACACCTTACTTTTGAATCATGTATATGTACAGAACTAAAACCAAAAAATAGAAACTATCAACACAAAAAGAAACACCTCTCTATAGCAACGTGCAAGGTCTTTCTTCAGCTGCCTCTTCCCAAAAATATTTTTCTTCTTGTGGTCTAAGTCAGAGAAGAATTTTATCATGTTTCCATGCCAAACCGAGATCCTTGGGACACTCTGATCGATCATTCTAGCCCCAAAATCTAAGGAATCAAGATAATAAACCTGAAAAACAATTTTGGTTGATGCAATTAGTTGAAAAAGTAAATAATTATACAAAATAAAGGAACCAAACAAAAAATATATTGGAACAAGAAACTCACTGCAAGCATGTAGTAACAGAATTCAAACTCCTTTGGTTTCCTACCATTCAACTTACAAATTCTCGAGAATTTAGAAACTCCAGACAAGAAGTGCTCATACACAAGCAAGCATATGTCGATAGAACTTGCAGTCTCAGGTTCTTCAAGTATGTGCAAGAAATCAATGTTCGGATACTCATCTGATGAAGGGAACAGAAAGCACTTGAAAGCTATAACGATGAAACAGACAAAAATTTCATTGTCACTCAGAACTTCATTGGACTTCAACTTATTCCCAAAGAAGGTAATATGTGGCAACTCAGTCAACCCGAAGAATGACAAAATGAACTTAGCACCACGTTCGCTATCTGGCATAGGAACACTTCCACTCTTTGGCAATCCAGTGACATAATAAACCGATTCTTTCGATACTGGGATGATCTTGCAATCATCAACCAATATTTGAGAAGACACAGTGTCTACACAACTAGCAATCCATCGGACAAAGGCTGAAGGAATTTCACATTTCTGGAACAACAAAAGGCAACTGAATCCAAAGTTCCTAATAACCTCCTTACGATGTATAGACATAGATTTCAAGACCTCCCAAAAATACTTGATAGAATATGAAGAAAAATCACGTCTGTTGAGAGCAATTTCATTCTCCCCTCTAGTCTGAAAAAACCAAAAATAATACACTGTAAGAACTAAGAAGCAACCAACAGACAAAGCGACACATCACAGTAAAAAGAGCAAAAAATGCATATAGGTCACAACTAAAAAGTTGAAAATGATACCTTCAAGCACACATCAGATTCATTCCAGAATTTGGAGAGCCCACTTTTCATAGATTTGATAGACTATTGACAGCAAAGACAAAAAAAGGAACAAATTACAAAAGACATCATAATAAAAATTCAAAAAAAAAAAGATTCCAATAGTGGTTGTGCAATCCAACCTCTTTTCGAAAAAATTCAAACAACGCATCATCCAGAAATCTTTTCCTCATGGGATTCACATTCTCCTGAATAAGAAAAAAGGTGAAAAAGCTACAAAAAGAAACAACACATCAGAAACAAAAAGCAAAAAAATGGCTAAGAAAATCATACTTTGCCACTTGACGAAAAGCTATCAACATATGCCATCTCATTATCAGTTTCATAATCTGGTACACGTCGAAGTACAGAATTCAGTACTGACAAGTTATCACCAAACCTTCTCAGTGTTTGATCACTGAAATAAAAAAAAGAGAAATGTAATCAATGGGTTTTACCAATGTATACCATTCAACCCCACAAAAAGGTTTCAGACACTAAGGGCATGAGAAACATAGGAATGAACACTAATTTAACCAAAGAGATAGAGCACACCATCAGTTCATATATAGCCTAACACAGATCATCACCACTAGACTGTAAACCTATAGCTAAAGACAAGGACAATGCATTACAGAAATCATAGGCATGGCTTGATGATGGCCCTTGACGTAGTTACCTGCGTCAAAAGAATATGGGTTAGGTTGAGACTCCAAGTGCAGAGTGTATAGTATAGGAAAGACGGTTTTCCCCACGAGGGGTGACTCGAGGGATTAATATCGAACTCTCGGGGAATTAGTAGTGAAAGATTTATCTTCTTATCCTTCTCTTGAAAACCTACAAAACAAAGTAAATTGTTTGTCCCCTCAACCTCACCAAGTGGTTGTCAAGCACAAGGTGTGAGAATGATATCAAAATAAAATGAATGCAAAACAGTAAATAAATATGCAATGATGATAAATAAATATGCAAGGATGGTGGAAACAATGATGGATGATATTTTTGGGTTTTGTATTGTGAATGCAAGATGTAAAAGTGTTTTTGTATTTTCGGATTTTTAAATGGCAGAAAATGTAAAGTGGATAAAAGTTGTTGGAAAGGTGTTTTTTATGATTAAAAATGGACCGGGGTTCATGGTTTCACAAATGCACTCTCTCTTTAATAAAGTGGTAGACAATGGAACACTAGAATTGACATATGAGATTGCAACAAAAAGGTTTCATGACAAGTTACTAATTATATGGGCATCACGTCCTAACATAGAGATCTTTTGTTTATTAATCTCTCTTATACTCTACCAAGGTGCGAACTAAATCATAACACCTTAGTAATTAAGATAAATCTTAGCATAGCATTAAGTATCATGACATGAAGTTAAAATAAGAACATGCTAGATCTAGTCATGGAGTAGTGGCAATGGTCACACCCACATCTCCGGTAGCAAGGTATTTTTCTTTATCCCTAGTGAGGCAACAAAGTAAGGTAAAAACCCAAGTGGATCGCGGAACTTTCTCTCACGTTCACCGCACTAGCCACCCCCCGTTACTCCAGCTAATGCACACGTTCCCCTCACACGCTCTCATACACATGCTTGATCATAACAAGTAAACAAGAACGGGGTACATAATATGCATCTACTTTCATAACTGAAACAAAACTATTGCAATCTCAAACATATATTAACTCATAAAAAGATCCACCAGAAAGGTATTACATAGATGACCGTAATCATGTTCAGCAGGTCATACGGTACTAATTAGTGAAACTCAAGAGAGGAGAGTTACATAAGTTACTTCCACAAACCCATAGTCCAGGGGTGGACTACTCCCTCTTCTTCATGGAGACGGTGGAGAAGTCGTTGGAGAAGATGGAGACCACGCCGGCAGCGCCCCGCCGGAGTTTTCCCCCTCCAATCTGCAACTCCAGGTCTCTGTTTCGTGGTTTCTGTGTTTCTGCGGTGCTCCTCTCCGAAGAGCGTCGGGGACTATTTTTATAGTCGTTTTTAGGTCAAGACGGAGGCTCGGGAAAAAAGATCGACGACAACGGAGCCACGAGGCCCCAGATGGTGGGTCCCACGCGGCCAAGGAATCTGGCCGCGTGGGCCCCCCTCTTCTGGCCCTCGGGCCTCCGTTTGTACGCTTCCTTCGCCCCCACGCTTAGTTCCTTCCAAAAACTGATCCCCGTAAATTATTAGGTCATTTGGACGTCGTTTGGGTCCCTGAAACATCAAAATATAGAAAATAGGATTTTCTGCCTGCGCAGGGTTAATTCCAGAAAAATAGGGAAACAATGAAATATTCCCAAAATCAATATAAATCAATGATATAACCCTTATATGATGCAAATATGATTGAAATGTAAGTAATATAATGCAAAGTTCATGTATGCATTTTACATGCATCAACATCCCCAAGCTTAACCTATACTCGTCCTCGAGTATGAAGGTGATAAAACTAACATGGACTTTGCAATTTAATACTATCAAAGGATATCAAAGATGATTACTATTGCTACATAGAGTCAAATGATTCATTCTTCAAAGGAGTAGCAATATACAAGATAGATTATGAAGTGATATCAAATATTCAATGCAAGGATGTTCAATGATAATTCATAAAGTGTAACATAGAAGAAAGTACTATGGACCAAATGTATGCATAATGAAAAGTAAAAACATCCTATAATGGTCATAGAGTATTCTTATAAATCTGAATATAAAAGGTGGACACTTTGGAAAGATATATAAAAGAGTAGAGGTAAAACATGCATAAGTTTCATCTAACTTCCAAATGCTTCTACTTAAGTTAATGTTTGCAATGTGGTATTGATGCATGTAAAATGCATACATGAACTTTGCATTATTTTACTTATATTCCAGTCATATTTGCATCATATAAGGGTTATATCATTGTTTTATAATGATTTTGGGAATATTTGATATGTTTCCTATTTTTATGGAATTAACCCTGCACAGGCAGAAAACCCTATTTCTATATTTTAATGTTTCAGGGACCCAAACGACGTCCAAATGACCTGCAAATTTACGAGCGTCAATTTTTGGAAGGAAGAAGACTTGGGAGCGAAGGAAGCAAACAAGCGGAGACCCGAGGGCCAAGATAGGTGGGCCCACGCGGCCAGGTACATGGGCCACGTGGGACCCCTCCTTTTGGGCCTCGGAGCTCCGTTGCCGTCGATCTTTCCTCCACCGACTCGGTTTTGACCTAAAACCGCCTATAAAAATAGCCCCCGACGTTCTCTGGAAGGAGCGCCGCAGAAACACAGAAACACCGAAACAGAGACCTGGAGCTGCAGATTGGAGGGGGAAAACTCCGGCGGGGCGCTGCCGGCGTGGTCTCCATCTTCTCCAACGACTTCTCCACCGTCTCCATGATGAAGAGGGAGTAGTCCACCTCTGGACTATGGGTTTGTGGAAGTAACTTATGTATCTCTCTCTCTTGAGCTTCACTAATTAGTACCGTATGAGCTGCTGAACATGATTACGGTCATCTATGTAATACCTTTGTGGTGGATCTTTTTATGAGTTAATATATGTTTGAGATTGCAATGGTTTTGTTTCAGTTATGAAAGTAGATGCATATTATGTACCCGTTCTTATTTACTTGTCATGATCAAGCATGTTTATGAGAGCGTGTGAGGGGGAACGTGTGCATTAGTTGGAGTAACGGGGGGTGGCTAGTGCAGTGAACGTGAGAGAAAGTTCTGCGATCCACTTGGGTTTTACCTTACTTTGTTGCCTCACTAGGGATAAAAAGAAATACCATGCTACCGGAGATGTGGGTGTGACCATTGCCACTTCCTCCATGACTAGATCTAGCATGTTCTTATTTTAACTTCATGTCATGATACTTATTGCTATACTCTGAGTTATCTTAATTACTGAGGTGTTATGATTTAGTTCGCATCTTGGTGGAGTATAAGAGAGACTAATAACCAAAAGGTCTCTATGTTAGGACGTGATGCCCATATAATTATAACTTGTCATTAAACTGTTGTGTTGCAATCTCATATGTCAACTCTAGTGTTCCATTGTCTACCACTTTATTAAAGAGAGAGTGCATTTGTGAAACCATGAACCCCGGTCCATTTTTAATCATAAGAAACACCTTTCCAACAACTTTTACCACTTTACCATTTTCTGCCATTTAAAAATCCGAAAATACAAAAACACTTTTACATCTTGCATTCATCATATAAAACCCAAAAATATCATTTATCATTGCTACCACCATCCTTGCATATTTATTTACCACCATTGCATATTTATTTCTTGTTTGCATTGCATATTATCTTGATATCATTCTCACACCTTGTGCTTGACAACCACTAGGTGAGGTTGAGGACCAAAACATTTACTTTGTTTTGTAGGTAACCAAAAGAAGGATAGGAAAGATAAATCTTCACTACTGATTCCCCGAGAGTTCGATATTAAACCCTCGAGTCACCCCTCGTGGGGAAAACACGTCTTCCACTTACTACACACTCTGCACTTGGAGTCTCAACCTAACCCATATTCTTTTGACGCAGGTAACTACGTCATCGGGTATCAAGACTGTTTTCTGGCGCCGTTGCCGGGGAATCATTGCTGAAAGGTTTATCCAAGGGTCCCCTGCACTAGCTCTGTTTTCTGGCGCCGGGTTTATCCAAGGATATCTCACCAAGTCAACTTCATCACCAACTTGTGCTAACACCTAAGCTTGGGGAGGTTGCACCTACGTGAGCATCATCTTATCCATCTTTACCTTCAAAGCAATTTATCTTGTTTTGTCATTGTCTTGCATTTTTAAGTTCGGTTTGCATATTTATTTTCAGTTTTGCATTTTGTGTTGCATTTGTTATTTCGGTTTGCATCATTTAGTGTCATTTTATTTTCAGTTTTGCATAAAAAATTAAAAAACACATAAAAACTTGCATAATGGAAAAGAGAACCTTCTGGCCATTTAGTGTTAAGAACTTTCCTCAAGATATGAATATCCCTGTTGAGAAATGTGAGGTAGATCCTAATATCATGAAAGCAATTTATGAATACCGTTTTTATGGGAAACCAAAAGAAGATCCTATACCTCATCTTAAGAAGTTTAATGAAAGGTGCAAAATGTTAAATTTGAGCCATGCTAATATTAAAATTAAGCTTTTTCCTTACTCCCTAGGTGGAAAAGCCTTAGATTGGATATTGAGATGGCCACCTGGAAATTTTAGCACTTGGTTTAATTTAAAAGCTGCATTCATTGAAAGATTTTGTTCCACTGAATTTTTTGCAATCTTAGACAAATAGTTATCACCTTTAAACAAGAAGAGGATGAACCTTTGATAAAAGCATGGGAAAGGTTTAAAGGGATAGCCTTTGGAATGGAACATGGTCTTAGAGATTGGATTCTCATGGATATATTTTATAGAGGATTGTCTGAAACCTCTAAGGTCTTTTTGGATAATGAATGTGATGATTCTTTTATGAATACTGCCAATCATACCCACTATCTACTTGATGGCCTGCTTTTGGAAGTAAGAATTAAAGAAAGTCTAGAAAAGGCCCAAGTACCTGAAGATGTCTTTGATGACCGTTATGAAATATTTAACCTATATAATAGGGAAAAGAAAGTTGAAGAAGTTAAAATGCTTAGTGAAGTCAAGGAACCATGCTTGACTTAGAGAATTGTAGCTTGCATGAATTAATATCTATCTTACAAAAATTTGCAAGTGATCCTTCCATCAACTCTAACCAAGCTAATCATGTGTTAAAAGAAAAGATTGCTAGGTACAACCAAGAGGCTATGATACCACCTAAGCTTGGGGATATATGGATTCCCAAAGTCCTAGTAACCATTGGAAAAGAGACACACCATGCTATACTTGATCTAGGATCTAGTGTCTCTGTTTTATCTAAAGAACTATATGATATACTTGAATTGAAAAATCTTGAAAAATGCTCTATTGAACTTGCACTTGCTGATGATTCCATTAAACATGCTTTAGGAAAGTAAGTGATGTTATGGTAGAGTTACATATGACATTTGTGCCTGTTGATTTTCTAATCATGGATATGGGGAATAAAACCTCTAGTCCAATTATTCTTGGAAGACCTTTTCTTCGTACTACAGGTGCTATCATTGATTCAAAAGAAGGGAATGTGAAGTTTCAGTTTCCACACAAGAAGTGCATGGAACACTTCCCAAGGAAGAGGGACACCAAAGTTCAAGCTCCCTCATGAGCTTCGTCCTCTATAAACATCAAGTAAGAAGCCTAGCTATATGGCTATAAAGAAAGCGCTTTACGGGAGGCAACCCGGTTGTTTTTATTTGTGATTTTCTTTGTGTCCTCTTGCTGTAACAAGAGACTTTGTTTATAGTTTAGTTTCTGGAATTTTTAATAAAGTGCCAAGTTTTACTCATTTTGGTTTGAAAAGTTGCTTATAGCGTTCGGAGATTTTATTCCTGCACGAATCTGTGCACGGTATGATTTTTAATTCTTATTCTGTAACTCCGAATGAGCTCATATTTGAACTGTAGTTGCAACTTTTCATCCTCTGTATGCATGAATTTTTCGGAATTTTTCGACAAAGTTTAGTAGGGTAGAAAAATACGTTTTGCTGCTGCTGTTTTTCTGGACAGATTCTGTCCCATTTTGTTTGATGCATGCTTTGAACTTTTAACTTGAATCTTTTTGATCCAATTGAGTTTATGAGTAGGCATACAACATTATACACTTTCTGGACATCATATGAATTTTTGTTCAAGGATTATATGCAGCAAGAAATCTATTTGTTTATCACTACTAATGCACCCCACAGAAAAGAAATGGGAGAAACGGTGTTTTGAAGTTTTTTCACAGGGATTAGAGGAGATGCACCAAGAGCTATCCAAGGATGGTGAAGACCATAAGCTTGGGGATGTGAAGACAACCCCACTGGACCTACACACTCTCGGTTTGCACACGTCTAACTTCTGTTTTTCGATCGAAACACTTTATCGCATAAACTTGGAGCGTCTTTTTGTTTGTTTTGGTTTGATTTTTATTTTGTGAGACCACCACACTATCATTTATATATGAGAGAGCTACTGGAAATTTGGGTTGAATTATGTTGGATGCTATTATAGATTGGGAAAAGGGATGTTGGAGTTGATTTTAAAAGATACATATAGTTGCATGATTCATGAGCTTGTTAATGAGTAATAATTTGCAAGTATTTTATCAAGAGCTATCTTTTATTCATGTTTTGATGCTGAATGTTATTTACTTTGTTTAACATGGATTGGTTAGTTCTATGGACACTCATGCATGCATTTAGATGGTCAACTTTCTCCCTCTTGCTAGCCCAAAAATTCCAACAAGTAAAAACTTGTTTCCAACACCTTCAACCAAAGTTTTTCCAGTGAGTCCACCATATCTACCTATTAGCTTTATGCTATTCCGAGTATGTTTATCATGATATTTGTGTTATCTATACCTCTGAATGAAAATGCTTATGTTGTTGATTGTTATGGGAAAAGTTGGTTATAGAGCTCTCTCGAACTTGATGCACACTTTACTTTTATTGCATAAATAAAATATGACCCATTGTGATTAAAATTATGATGTTGTGGGCTTGACAAATGTCTTTGGTTGAGAGTTAGCTCATATGTGCTGTCACATGGCAAGCTTTCAACATGCACTTCATTTCATTTAGTTGATATCATGTACTTTTGTTTATGGATGCTTACCATGGGTGAAATAAATGTGGAAATGAAGTAGGTTTAAATGAGTTTGTATAAATGGTTAGAGAGACGCCTGGGCCGCTAAGCCATGCATCATTCATGGTGGAAATTTACTTACATGCTATGGTGAACCTTCTGTGATACACCTTACAATAAAAAGCTATCTAATGGTAAATAAAAAGGGTGTTGAGATTGTTCATTGTGTTTGTTTGTCTTGTCATTTTGATATGGGCTTGTTCCATATCCTGGGACAAGAGGTACCCCAGTTGACGCTCTTAATGATACTATTATTACTTACAATGATATTTAACTTGAACTTGCTTTGTTTCCCAAGTTGAGTAACACATGGAGTAGGTACTTGTATTCAAGGGGCATGAGACTTTCAACCTGTACTTTGTCAAGCACACTACTCATATTTGCTTTCACTTTAAACTTAATCATTCAAGATGCTATGATAGGGGAATGAGAGCTTGACACCAAGGATTACCACATTACAATCATTAACTTAAGTAGAGAAGTTCAGAAGTTAGATGAAACTTATTCATGCTTCATCAATACTCTCTGGCCATTATAGGATGTTCTTTCTTCTCATTATGCATACATGTGGTCCATAGTACTTTCTTTATGTTACACTTTGTGAATTATCATTGAACATCCTTGCATTGAATACTTGATATCACTTCATAATCTATCTTGCATATTGCTACTCCTTTTAAGAATGAATCATTTGACTCTATGTAGCAATAGTAATCATCTTTGATATCCTTTGTTAGTATTAAACTGCAAAGTCCATGTTAGTTTTATCACCTTCATACTCGAGGACGAGTATAGGTTAAGCTTGGGGATGTTGATGCATGTAAAATGCATACATGAACTTTGCATTATTTTACTTATATTCCAGTCATATTTGCATCATATAAGGGTTATATCACTGTTTTATAATGATTTTGGGAATATTTGATATGTTTCCTATTTTTATGGAATTAACCCTGCACAGGCAGAAAACCCTATTTCTATATTTTAATGTTTCAGGGACCCAAACGACGTCCAAATGACCTGCAAATTTATGAGCGTCAATTTTTTGGAAGGAAGAAGACTTGGGAGCGAAGGAAGCAAACAAGCGGAGACTCAGGGCCAAGATAGGTGGGCCCACGCGGCCAGGTACATGGGCCACGTGGGACCCCTCCTTTTGGGCCTCGGAGCTCCGTTGCCGTCGATCTTTCCTCCACCGACTCGGTTTTGACCTAAAACCGCCTATAAAAATAGCCCCCCGACGTTCTCTGGAAGGAGCGCCGCAGAAACACAGAAACACCGAAACAGAGACCTGGAGCTGCAGATTGGAGGGGGAAAACTCCGGCGGGGCGCTGCCGGCGGGTCTCCATCTTCTCCAACGACTTCTCCACCGTCTCCATGATGAAGAGGGAGTAGTCCACCTCTGGACTATGGGTTTGTGGAAATAACTTATATATCTCTCTCTCTTGAGCTTCACTAATTAGTACCGTATGAGCTGCTGAACATGATTACGGTCATCTATGTAATACCTTTGTGGTGGATCTTTTTATGAGTTAATATATGTTTGAGATTGCAATAGTTTTGTTTCAGTTATGAAAGTAGATGCATATTATGTACCCTGTTCTTGTTTACTTCTTATGATCAAGCATGTGTATGAGAGCGTGTGAGGGGGAACGTGTGCATTAGTTGGAGTAACGGGGGTGGCTAGTGCGGTGAACGTGAGAGAAAGTTCCGCGATCCACTTGGGTGTTTTACCTTACTTTGTTGCCTCACTAGGGATAAAAAGAAATACCATGCTACCGGAGATGTGGATGTGACCATTGTCACTTCCTCCATGACTAGATCTAGCATGTTCTTATTTTAACTTCATGTCATGATACTTATTGCTATACTCTGGGTTATCTTAATTACTGAGGTGTTATGATTTAGTTCGCATCTTGGTGGAGTATAAGAGGACTAATAACCAAAAGGTCTCTATGTTAGGACGTGATGCCCATATAATTATAACTTGTCATTAAACTGTTGTGTTGCAATCTCATATGTCAACTCTAGTGTTCCATTGTCTACCACTTTATTAAAGAGAGAGTGCATTTGTGAAACCTTGAACCCCGGTCCATTTTTAATCATAAGAAACACCTTTCCAACAACTTTTATCCATTTTACATTTTCTGCCATTTAAAAATCCGAAAATACAAAAACACTTTTACATCTTGCATTCATCATATAAAACCCAAAAATATCATTTATCATTGCTACCACCATCCTTGCATATTTATTTACCACCATTGCATATTTATTTCTTGTTTGCATTGCATATTATCTTGATATCATTCTCACACCTTGTGCTTGACAACCACTAGGTGAGGTTGAGGACCAAAACATTTACTTTGTTTTGTAGATAACCAAAATTAGGATAGGAAAGATAAATCTTCACTACTGATTCCCCGAGAGTTCGATATTAAACTCTCGAGTCACCCCCCGTGGGGAAAACACGTCTTCCACTTACTACACACTCTGCACTTGGAGTCTCAACCTAACCCATATTCTTTTGACGCAGGTAACTACGTCATCGGGTATCAGGTATTCATTGGTGTCAAGCTCTCATTACCCCTATCATAGCATCTTGAATGGTTAAAGTTTAAAGTGAAAGCAAATATGAGTAGTATGCTTGACAAAGTATGGGTTGAATCTCTCATGCCCCGTGAATACGAGTACCTACACCACGGTGTTACTCAACTTGGGACACAAAAGCAAGTTCAAGTTAAGGTCATTGTAAGTAATATAATAGCGTCATCAAGAGCGTCAACTGGGGTACCTCTTGTCCCAGGACATGGAACAAGCCCATGTCAAAATGACAAGACAAACAAACAAAATGAACAATCTCCACACCCTTTTTATTTACTATTGGTATAGTTTTTTATTGTGGGGTGCATCACTGAAGGTTCACCATAGCATGTAAGTAAATTTCCACTATGAATGATGCATGGCTTAGATTAGCGTACCAGGCATCTCTCTAGCCATTTATACAAACTCATTAAACTCACTAAGTTTTCGCATTTATTTGGCAACATGATAAGCATCCATAAACAAAAGTACAAGATATCAACAAAATATAAAGAGGACGTTGAAAGCTTGCCATGTGACAGCACATATGAGCTAACTCCCAACCAAGACTCTTGTCAAGCTCACAACTTCATAATTTTAATCACAATGGTTCATGTTTATTAAGTGCAATAAAAGTAAGGTGTGCATCAAGTTCGTGAGAGCTATTTCACCAACTTTTCCCATAACAATCAATAACATAAGCATTTTAATTCAGAAGTATAGATAATACAAAATAACATGATAAACATACTCGGAATAGCATAAAGCTAATAGGTAGATATGGTGGACTCACTGGAAAAACTTTGGTTGAAGGTGTTGGAAAACAAGTTTTTACTTGTTGGAATTTTTGGGCTAGCAAGAGGGAGAAAGTTGACCGTCTAAATGCATGCATAAGTGTCCATAGAACTAACCAATCCATGTTAAACAAAGTAAAGTAACATTCAGCATCAAAACATGAATAAAAGATAGCTCTTGATAAAACACTTGCAAATTAATATTCATTAAAAGCATATGAATCATGCAACTATATGTATCATTTCGAATCAACTCAAAAATCCCTTTCCCAATCTTTTTAATAGCATCCAACTTAATTCAACCCAAATTTCCAGTAGCTCTCTCATGTATAAATGATAGTGGTGGTCTCAAGACAAACAAAAATCAAACCGAAATAAAAAGCAAATAAAAGACGCTCCAAGTTTATGCGATAAAGTGCATTGATCGAAAAACAGAAGTTAGACGTGTGCAAACCGAGAGTGTGTTGGTCCAGTGGGGTTGTCTTCACATCCCCAAGCTTATGGTCTTCACCATCCTTGGATAGCTCTTGGTGCATCTCCTCTAATCCCTGTGAAAAAACTTCAAAACACCGTTTCTCCCATTTCTTTTCTGTGGGGTGACATTAGTAGTGATAGACAAATGAATTACTTGCTGCATAATATCCTTAAAAAAAAATTCATATGAATGTCCAGAAAGTGTATAATGTTGTATGCCTACTTATAAACTCAATTGGATAAAAAAGATTCAAGTTAAAAGTTCAAAGAATGCATCAAACAAAATGGGACAGAATCTGTTCAGAAAAAACAGCAGCAGCAAAACGTATTTTTCTACCCTACTTAAATATGTCGAAAAAATCTGAAAACATTCATGCTTACAGAGGATGAAAATTTGCAACTACAGTTCAAATATCAGCTCATTCGGAGTTACAGAATAGGAATTAAAAATCATACCGTGCACAGATTCGTGCTGGAATAAAATCTCCGAATGCAAATAGCAACTTTTTCAAACCAAAATAGGTAAAACTTGGCACTTTGTTAAAAATTCTAGAAACAAAACTAAAAACTAAGTCTCTTGTTACAGCAAGAGGACACAAAGAAAATCAAAAAATAAAAATAACCGGGTTGCCTCCCGTAAAGCGCTTTCTTTATAGACATGTAGCTAGGCTTCTTACTTGTGTGATCATGAAGGTTGAAGCTCATGAGGGAGCTTGTTCTTTGGTGTGTCCCTCTTCCTTGAGAAGTGTTCATGCATAATACCAGGATCCCATGGTGTTCTCAAACCAATCAAAATAATAGTCAAGTTGAACCCTAGTTGAGAGAAAAACAAAACACAAAAGTAATAACAACGAAGTCTAACTTTCTTTCTATGCATTGGCATTTTGTATATGAATGAATCACAATAAATAGAAGTTTTCCAATGCATATTAACAATAGTTACTTGCATCCCATAATTATTAGTAGTATAAAGAGGGCTCTTATCACCTCCTCTTTCATAATAGTTGCAAGTAGTAGAAGTGTATTCAACCATATAACCAATAGAATCTTCCAACTTAGATAATTTAGGAACATAAAGAGGATCATTAAATTTATTTTGGAATTCATTAGCATGCTTCCCTCTTTCAAAATAGTTATTAAGATCAATATCAAGTTTAATATCATGGTTGCAACAAAGATTTGGAACTAAAGATAATTGCAAACCACATAAGTATTTCTCAACATAAGCAAATTTCTCATCTATAGTGTAATTAGGAGAATCCAAAAACAAAGTATGACTCTCATGAGTGTGAGTACTATCACAAACATCAGGTATATCATTTTTATCCTCACATGAATTAGTAACTTCTAAACATGTAGGATTATCAATAAGCACAGGACCATCATCTAAAGCATTATCATACAGCATATTTAAGAAACACTCCTCATTATCATTAATAAGTTCATTAGTAGCATTACTAAAAAGTAAAGGAGCATTATTAGTTTCATCATAATAGCATGGGTTATCATATAGGACCATAGAATTTTCAGTTCGAGTGTTACTATCATATATTGATGGTGAAGTTGGGAGATCCAACTCTTCCCCAAGCTTTGGTTGGAATATATCCTTTTCAATCTCCTCTTCACATTCTTCCTCTTCCAAGCTTATGTTTTCATCATCCTCTTCCTGCAAAATATTAGTACTTTCCATGGAAGCAAGAATTCTTTCTTTAACATAAACATTGTCACTAAATTCGTTTTTGCAAAGTTGGAGAATAATAGAAATTTGTCCTTTCATTACACGAGATTCATGACTAGTTGTAAGAAATTTATCAATAAGAGAGTCTATCTCAAGGGCTCCAACATAAGCAATATATTTCTCAACTTGTTCTATATCAGGGCATGAAAATTTATCTTCACGATAACAGGAAATTATAGGATCACTATTATACTTGCATTGATAGTGGGAATGTTTAACAACTCTTCTATTGCAACAAGTTATACCATGTAACTCACAAAACTGAATAGCCATTCTGTGAAGAGCTTCAAGCAATTTACGCATTCTTTTTCCTTCTTCGGTCGATTCATATTCAAAGTACGCTTCCATAGTTTTAACATAACCATTAGGTATAGAGATTCCAGAAAGTTTCTCCATACTTTAACACACATATTAAAAACAACACTAATTTTTTTAGTTTTTATGATTATAAATGAAAGACTGATAGTAAAATGATACTAAACAATGCAAACCGAAATAACAAATGCAACACAAAATGCAAAACTGAAAATAAAAATGCAAACCGAAATATAAATATAATATGCAAGACAATAACAAAACAAAATAAAATGCTTTGAAGGTAAAGATGGATAAGATGATGCTCACGTAGGTGCAACCTCCCCAAGCTTAGGTGTTTGCACAAGTTGGTGATGAAGTTGACTTTGTTGTGAGATACCCTTGGATAAACCTTTACAGCAATGATTCCCCGGCAACGGCGCCAGAAAACTGTATTGATGGCCCTTGACGTAGTTACCTGCGTCAAAAGAATATGGGTTAGGTTGAGACTCCAAGTGCAGAGTGTATAGTATAGGAAAGACGGTTTTCCCCACGAGGGGTGACTCGAGGGTTTAATATCGAACTCTCGGGAATCAGTAGTGAAAGATTTATCTTCTTATCCTTCTCTTGAAAACCTACAAACAAAGTAAATTGTTTGTGCCCTCAACCTCACCAAGTGGTTGTCAAGCACAAGGTGTGAGAATGATATCAAAATAAAATAAATGCAAAACAGTAAATAAATATGCAATGATGATAAATAAATATGCAAGGATGGTGGAAACAATGATGGATGATATTTTTGGGTTTTGTATTGTGAATGCAAGATGTAAAAGTGTTTTTGTATTTTCGGATTTTTAAATCGCAGAAAATGTAAAGTGGATAAAAGTTGTTGGAAAGGTGTTTCTTATGATTAAAAATGGACCGGGGTTCATGGTATCACAAATGCACTCTCTCTTTAATAAAGTGGTAGACAATGGAACACTAGAATTGACATATGAGATTGCAACAAAAAGGTTTCATGACAAGTTACTAATTATATGGGCATCACGTCCTAACATAGAGATCTTTTGTTTATTAATCTCTCTTATACTCCACCAAGATGCGAACTAAATCATAACACCTTAGTAATTAAGATAAATCAGAGCATAGCATTAAGTATCATGACATGAAGTTAAAATAAGAACATGCTAGATCTAGTCATGGAGTAGTGGCAATGGTCACACCCACATCTCCGGTAGCAAGGTATTTTTCTTTATCCCTAGTGAGGCAAAAAAGTAAGGTAAAAAGCCAAGTGGATCGCGGAACTTTCTCTCATGTTCACCGCACTAGCCACACCCCGTTACTCCAACTAATGCACACGTTCCCCCTCACACGCTCTCATACACATGCTTGATCATAACAAGTAAACAAGAACGGGGTACATAATATGCATCTACTTTCATAACTGAAACAAAACTATTGCAATCTCAAACATGTATTAAGTCATAAAAAGATCCACCACAAAGGTATTACATAGATGACCGTAATCATGTTCAGCAGCTCATACAGTACTAATTAGTGAAGCTCAAGAGAGGAGAGATACATTAGTTACTTCCACAAACCCATAGTCCAGGGCTGGACTACTCCCTCTTCTTCATGGAGACGGTGGAGAAGTCATTGGAGAAGATGGAGACCACGCCGGCAGCGCCCCGCCGGAGTTTTCTCCCTCCAATCTGCAACTCCAGGTCTCTGTTTCGTGGTTTCTGTGTTTCTGCGGCCCTCCTCTCCGAAGGGCGTCGGGAACTATTTTTATAGTCGTTTTTAGGTCAAGACGGAGGCTCAGGAAAAAAGATCGACGGCAACGGAGCCACGAGGCCCCAGATGGTGGGTCCCACGCGGCCAAGGAATCTGGCCGCGTGGGCCCCCCTCTTCTGGCCCTCGGGCCTCCGTTTGCTCGCTCCCACGCTTCGTTCCTTCCAAAAACTGATCCCCATAAATTATTAGGTCATTTGGACGTCGTTTGGGTCCCTGAAACATCAAAATATAGAAAATAGGGTTTTCTGCCTGTGCAGGGTTAATTCCAGAAAAAATAGGGAAACAATGAAATATTCCCAAAATCAATATAAATCAATGATATAACCCTTATATGATGCAAATATAATTGAAATATATGTAATATAATGCAAAGTTCATGTATCCATTTTACATGCATCACTTGACTGACAAAAGCTCCGTAAAGGGACAGACTCCTACAGCTATCAACAACATGCACAAAGTAGCGCAAAAACAACCTTTGTCATGGTTTAAAAACTTGGCAGTGTAAACCAACAAGCTGAAACACTGAAAAAAGATGACAAACACAACTAGAGACAAGACTAAAACACTAACAAACCCATGGTATAAGCAACATCATCAGCCTAACCAACAGTGAAAATGTAGGGACTAACACAACATCATCACCAGATTGTATAAAAACAACACTCCACAAACCAAGTAAGCTTTATGTGAAATGATTCATATCAATTTTACTGTGCATAGCCATACACTGAATACAGGGGACCAAGGGAGTAAAACCAATCTGAACAAATGAGCCTATACGTGAACAGATCAATGAGCCTATACAGCAACACCGAACCTACACCGTTAATGGACATGAACTACAACCAGAAATATACTACCACCATGAACACGCGAGGGACAACAAGGCTAAGGTCGTGAAATTGGCCCCTGACCACACACTTCCACGCCTCGGAGATGAACTACAGCATCTACAAACGACCTAATGCGACAGTACATGGTTCAACTCAGATCTCGCGACCGCCCAGCAACGCCGATTCGACTAAGAATCAGACAACAAAAATCAAATCAACAGGAAAAAATAGGGACCAGGAGTAATACCCATCTCGACGACGACGAACAACCCTTTCCCTCGCGCGATTCGGCGACGCCGGCCTCTTCAACACATGAGCTCGATGGTCGGGAGCCGCACCTCTCTCCAATGAAGCTGCGCCCGCACCGGCGCGGAGATCCGCGGGAGCCGCTCTCACCGCCATCCCAGGGTCGCGAAGGACGGCCCTTACCGGAGCCGGCGACGCAGCGCGGAGATCAGTGGAAGCCGCTCTCTCCGCGGCCCCATGGTCGCGACGGACGGCCCCGAGCGGAGCAGGCGAAGCAGCGCGGATATCCGCGAGAGCCGCCCTCTCCGCCATCCCAGGTTGGCGAAGGACCGCCCCGACCGTCGCCGGCGAAGCTGCCTCCGGGGACAGCGCCATCTGCTCCGCCTCTCTGTCCCCTCTCACCTCGAATGCGTCAGAGTGGGGAACGGGAAGAAGACACACACGCGTAAATGAGAAATTCAAAATAGAAAGGTGGACTCGGTCAGGAAAAGGAAAAGAAAAGGGGAAACTGAGGGGAGACACGCGGAGATTGGTGAGAGATGGATCGGATGGTTAGAAAAAAGTGTCTGTTTCTGAATTTGAAAACAGCTAGCTGTTAAATAGGAAAAGTGAAAAACTAACGAACTGATAGGGGATTTTTGGGGCGCCATTAGAGATGCTGTCATGTTCTGCTTATCGGGAGTAGCTTTACTTGCACATGCTATTTGGCAGGGAACCCAAGAGAACTGAACATGTCTTATGTTGAAGATCGAATATTAAAACCAATCGCATTTAACTGGTATAAACGTTCTGCTAATCAAAAACTTTCAGGTTCGTCGTGCCTTTCACCCTTATATACTGGTTTTCTAGAGTACATGTTCGGTAAACTCGGCATTTTCGAGAGGAGGACCCATGTTTTATGAGAGCGTCGTCAGTGCTTTACAGGATCACTAGGAACATTACTTGCCGTCCAATATACCCGATGCCAAACGTACTTACTGCCAAATTGCCTTTGTCAGCTCCTCATTACCGAGAATCCCAGCTCTCACAGTACAGATGCAGAACATACGTGCACTTCTCGGCCCGACAGAAACACAGGTGTTAACTAAAACTAAATTAGCGACTACATTTAGTCTTGACTCTACCATCCAAACACATCTCCATGACAGCGTGTCAGAGAGGCATATAGCATAACAGACTGTCAAATGACTACTAAAAATAAGTTACAGTACTACTAAACACATCCTGGGGAGAGCAGGAAGACGAAGAAGAATCCCTTCCCTCCCAATAAGCAGCTTTCAACCTGTGCCCCCGATCGATCTAGCTTCCTACTACTACAAGGCGTCTGCACTGCTGCCATGGTCCCTCCTGGGCTTCTTCCCCGGCGCAGAGGCAGAGGCAGCGGCGAGGATGTCCTGGATCTGTCGCTGAGCATCCTGGAGCATCCTGTTACTGCGGGTCTCCGTCTCCTTCCACCCTCGCTCAATCTCCCACTGCACCTCCATCCGTCGCCTCTCCAGCCGCATGATCCCCTCGCCAAAACCCCTCAGCACCTCCGAGATCTGCGTGTTGGCGACCGGAGAATCCTCAACCTTCACCTTGTCCGCAACGGGCCTGGAGTGGAACGCCTCGTATGCGACTCTCTTCCGCGGAGGCGCGGTGGACAGCGTCACAGCAGGCGGCGACAGCCGCTGCTGCGGTTGCGGGGACTGGCGAGGGGCGAAGCCCCTAAACCCGCCGCCGTCCCGGAGGATGCCGTTGATGCTCCTCGTGTTGCTGCTGTTCCGTGGGACGAGCACCTGCTCCTCCTCCTCCTCGGAGGCCTGCTCCTCGTCGTCCTCTTCCTCTTCGGAGGCCTGCTCCTCGTCGTCGGAGGCCGCGGCGGGCGGGGATGCGGCGGATAGACCACCGAAGGTTGTGGATGATATGGCGAGGGGCCCGCGCTCGAGGCGCTCCATGCGGCGGAAGAAGGGCCAGAGCGAGGTGACGGGGCGGGCGCCCTCGGTGCGGTAGCGCTTGCGGAGCTTCTCGAGCTTGTGGCGGCACTGGGTGCCCGTCTTGCGCTGGCCGCCGCCGCAGCGCGCGGTGGTCTCGGCCGCCACGTCCTCCCACTGCTGCGCCTTGAGCTGCCCGCGGCGCAGCTTGTTCCACCGGTCCTCGTAGACGTCGATGAGGTGCATGGTCTCCACGTCCGACCAGGGCTGCCCCGGCGCGCTCTTCTTCGAGGCGGCGGAGGGGCGCCGCGGGTCGTCGGCCTCCATCGTCGTCTGCGAATGAGTTGTTACGGCGGCGGCGGTTTAGATCTAGATCTGGTGAGGGTTGGTCTAGGAATAAATGATGGAGGAGAGGGCGGCGGCGGCGGTGGTGGAGGCGGATTCGGGTAGGGGATAAGGGCGAGGCGAGGGTACTATGGGTGGTGGTGGGCGGTTCGTTTTTTCTGGGTGGGGGTTGGGCCATCGGCCGCGGGCGGACGGGCGGTGCCGCGGTGGTGGTCACGTGGACGGCCGCGAGCGTGGTGGATGGAGGAGGCGGGACTGGCCGCGCCGCCTGGTGGGCCACATGCGCCGCTGTGCCTGCGCCATCGCCAGCGCTCGCGATTTCATTCTTGTGAAATAGAACTAGGTGAATTTGGCGCAGCGTACACCGCGCTGTTGGTGTAAAATTGTTTTAGGATTTATTTTGTTTAAATACATGTGTTTAAAATATGATCGTGGGGAAGAAGTCTTAAAATTTGTGGCTCACAAATTATGGTGGGAAATTAGCATTTGAGGAGGCGACGTATTTGAGTCAGAAAAATATTAGCCTCCTGCTAGTTCAAGAAATTAGCATAATATTTAATAGCACTTTCGAAATGACATATGTATGTCAAATAAAATTCTTCTCAGCGTTTCTTTATGTAGTGTAATACTGAGCGGAAAAAACAACTATAAATATCTCAGCATTTCGTTTCTTTTTTGCGTGTTTGAAAAAGCAATGCCAATTACATAGTAATAGAGCTCCTATATATCATCGATGCGCTGATAATCATTTATGATTTCTTATCTGTATTTGTTTGCATGGACAAAAAGTGGCATGATTAAGTTCTCAAGTAGCATCATTAGATCTTCTAAGTTCTGTACTTGCATCCTTTTTTAGTTCCCTGACCACTTTCTAAGATTGATGTTTATATGCCTACAAAAATGACAAAAAGATGCAAAGGAAAAGTGTCTGTAAGCAATAGAGGTTGAGAATTATCTCTTAAGAATTACTAAAAAGAACTTAGTTGCGATCAATCAACCAAAATTGAATATACCTTCTCTGGTGAATGCAATCTCACCAAACAAACACTGAAATTCAGTCATTCACGTCACATGCAACAGAAACTGCATAAGTAGTTGAATGCATGGTTGGTAAAACTAAAAGTGATGGGAAAATATGTTCTACTGATTGCTTTGTCTTCAAAGAGAAGAGTGATCCGATTACATCATATCACCAACACATATCAGAGCCTAGTAGATAGCACTAACCAAATCAGCAAGCGCAAGCCGCCCAAGGCTAAGTGTACTTCGTCGGGTTTGTGCAAACTTCAATCGGTGCTTCCACGCAGGCGCCCAATCAGCACAATTCCGAGAGTCCTCACAATGAACAAACATTTTTATTTCTGGGTACGGAAAATTTATTATATTGATTTCATGCCAACGACTTTTTAAATCAGTGAGTCTTACTATAGTTTACACATTCTTTAGCTGATTACTATTGCCCACCTCAGAGGGCAGGGGTTCAATTTGTACACCTAAAGATTCAAATATTAACTTAATGCTAACATATGTACAGTTTTAGGGAAATCCCTATTTTTAAGAATAATAAGATATCAAAATACTTCAGATGTGAGAGAACATCAAGAATCATTGTGTTTATTAAAAGTCTGCAATGTAAAGAAAATCCAAAATACCACTTTTGCACCAAGTTGACATCACCAGCAAACTTACACTCTCGGTTACTATTTACTGATTGACACTAATAAAAGTAGATGGGAGGAAGGGAGTCAACATGCAGCTGGTGCAGAAATTTTCCTTTGTCTCTCTTATTGCTGGCAAGAGAACTGCTGAAGCCATTACTCTGTTCCCTCAGCCGCCAAGGAAAGTTGCTCGACTTGTGGAAATCCTAGATGAGGAGACTGACACTACTCCTGTTGCTGAACATGCACATGGCTTGGCAGTGGCCATTGGTGCAGTTGATAGCACTCTGAATGGCTCCCCTGGTCCTTCTTCGACCCCACTCACCACTGCCTTTGTGAGAAGAAGCCCTCGTGCGAACAAATATGATGGTTTTAAAGTACCTGCAGTCAAGGATATTAAGCCCAAGAAATCCAAGGTCAAAGCAATTGTGAAGCCAACCATGGTAGATGCTACTGATGTTCCTCCTCCAACACCCATCTCCACTCTCCAGTGCATTGGCGTTCAGATGTGTGGAGTGCCTCCAGAGGATTTGTCTCCTGTGAAGCTGCTAGCCAGCCTACAGGAACAGGAACATACTAAGGACTAGCTCCAACTGTTCCTTTATCAGTTATCACCCTTTTTATTTTGTAATGAATTATTTAAGGAAGTGGTTTGTGTTATGCTGGAACATTAGGGGTTTAAATGCAAAGACTAAGCAACTAGCTTTACTGAATGCTATTAAGTTGAGTGGATGTGCTATTGTGTGCTTGCAAGAAACGAAGAAGTCCCATTTTGATTTGGCTTTTATTAAATCATGTTGCCCAAGTGATTTCGATGAATTTGTCTATGTCCCCTCTAATGGAGCTTCTGGTGGGCTTATAATTATCTGGAAGAGTTCAGTTTTTTCTGGTATGGTGATGCACTGTGAACAATTTGCTCTCTCGGTTTATTTCACCTCAAAACATGATAATTTTTCCTGGACTTTTGTGAATATTTATGGACCATGCTCTGGTGACCTGAGAGATGATTTTGTGAATTGGTTTTATAATCTGACTATTCCGGATGAGGAGGACTGGTTGATATGTGGGGATTTTAATTTCATACGTTCTCCAGATGATCGCAACAAACCTGGTGGGGATGTTGATGACATGCTTCTTTTCAATGATTTAATTAGAACTCAAAACCTGACACAAATCCCATTAAAAGGAAGAAGCTATACATGGAGTAACATGCAACAAGATCCTTTACTTGAACAGCTGGATTGGTTCTTTACATCCCTGCACTGGTCGACGTCATATCCTAATACTGTGGTAAATCCACAAGGCAAACCCACATCTGATCATACGCCATGTGTGGTCGCTATTCAGACTTCCATTCCTGCCTGCAAATTGTTCAGATTCGAGAATTTTTGGACAGCTCACACTGGGTTTCTGCAAACTGTTGCTGCTAGTTGGAGCAAGCCAACTCACAAGAAGAACAGTGCTGCAAATCTCAATGCTAAACTAAAACGTCTGAGATATGATTTGAAATTCTGGAGCAAAAATATATCTCGGCTGACCATCTGCATCGAAAACTGTAACAAAGTTCTTCTGGAGCTGGACAATTTGGAGGACAGAAGAGGTCTTTCTGTTCCTGAGATCAATTTCCGAAAAATTATAAAAGATCATCTCCTCAAATTACTTGAGTACCAGATGCAGTATTGGAAAAAGAGATGTACCATCAGATGGACTAAATTTGGGGATGAAAACACCAAGTTCTTTCATGCCATGGCTACTGACAGATTCAGGAGAACTTCTATTGCCCAGCTCTCTTTAGCTGATGGGACTCATGTGACCTCCCATGCTGATAAGGAAGCAATCATATATGCATCCTTTAAGGAAAGACTTGGTACTTGTCAGAACCCTATTATGGGCTTTGATCTGGCTGATCTTATTGAACCTATTAATGGTCTTGACTGTCTATCTGCTCCCTTTTCTCATGAGGAAATTGATTTAGTGGTAAAGGAGATGCCCATTGACAAAGCTCCTGGGCCTGATGGTTTTAATGGACAGTTCCTCAAATCATGTTGGCATATTATTAAAGAAGATATTTATCTGCTCTGTCAGGAATTTCATGAGGGGAAACTAAATTTAGAAAGCATAAATACATGATATATCACCCTGATTCCTAAAGTTGGCTCTCCTGCAACAGTAAATGATTTCAGGCCCATCACCCTACTAAACTGTTGTCTCAAGCTAATCACAAAACTCCTGGCTAATCGTTTGCAGAAAGTAGTTCTCAAAATTGTTCACAAGAACCAATATGGATTTCTGAAAGGTAGAACAATTCAAGACTGCATTGCCTGGGCTTTTGAATTCATACACCAATGTGAAACGTCAAAGAGAGAGATAATTTTGTTGAAATTGGATTTTGCCAAAGCCTTCGACACCATTGACCATAATGCTATGATTAAAATTATGAAGCAAATGGGTTTTGACTCAAAATGGTTACAATGGATAGAAGCTATTTTCAGCTCCGGTTTGTCGAGTGTGCTGCTTAATGGTGTTCCTGGACGTCAATTCCACTGTAAAAGAGGAGTTAGGCAGGGTGATCCTCTTTCACCACTGATTTTTGTTCTGGCTGCGGATTTACTCCAATCTGCCATCAATAAAGCTTTTCATGATAATCTGCTACAGGCACCTTTTTCCCCTGATTATGGGATGGACTATCCAGTGGTGCAGTATGCAGACGACACCATAGTCATTATGCCAGCTTGCACTGACCAAGTGATGAAAATGAAAGAAATCCTTGATACTTATGCTCAGTCCACTGGATTGCACATCAACTACCACAAATCAATCATGATTCCTATCAACACACCACAGCAGCTGGCAACTGATATTGCTGCCATTTTTGGCTGTGTTATTGGCACAATGCCATTTACCTACCTTGGTCTTCCTCTTGGAACCACCAGACCAACTGTTCATGATCTCATGCCTTTAGTGGACAGAATCGAGCGAGCAATGACTGCAAATTTCATGATGATGACATACAGTGGGAGAGTGACGGTGATCAACACGTTACTCACATCTATTGCCACTTTTTCTATGTGTGCACTAAAAATTCACCCCAAAATCTTAGAGCATATTGACAAGATTAGAAGGCACTGTTTGTGGAACAAGAAAACAGAGGATGGAGAGCATTGCAATTCTCTGATTGCCTGGGATAAAGTTTGTAGACCCAAGAATAAAGGTGGTATGGGTGTTTTGAACCTAAAAATACAAAATGAGGGGCTTTTGCTTAAATAACTTCATAAATTTTATAACAAGCTGGATACACCTTGGGTCTCACTAATTTGGAAAACATACTATGTTGACAAGGTGCCACATTTCATTGATCTATGTGGCTCCTTTTGGTGGAAAGATGTCTGTAAATTGTCCCCTATATATAGAGGTATATCCCATTGCACAATTGGGGCAGGAGATACTGTTTTGTTTTGGAAAGACCAGCTGGCTGCTGGTTCCTATCCTAGAGCCTACTCCTTCGCTCTTAATGAAGATGTGTCGGTGAGAGATTTCCTTGCTGCAGATTCGCTTGGTGCTAACTTCCACTTACCTCTCTCTGCACAAGCACTCCAGGAATTGAGACAGGCACAAGAAGCCACTGCCCACATTATTTTGGATAATGCAGCTAATGATCAATGGACTTACCTGTGGGGATCTGACCAATATTCTTCAAGCCAATACTACAAGTTTTGTTTCAGAGAGATTGTACCACATGAATCATTTGCTTGGATTTGGAAATGCAAGAGTGTCCCCAGAATAAAATTCTTCTGTTGGCTGCTTCTATCTGACAGACTTAACACAAGGAATATGTTGAGAAGAAGGCATTACCATGTGGGAAATACTTTTGACTGCACTATGTGCAATGCTGGGGTTGAAGAGACTGTGGAGCATCTATTCTTTCACTGTGATTTCAGTAGGAACTGCTGGGCTAGTCTGAACTTCCCCCTCTCCAATGATGTTACAGCTGACAGAGTGGATCTGATTTCCTTCTCCAAGAATAATTGGAAGCAATTGATGTTCATGGATGTCTTTGCAACTGCTGCCTGGAGCATCTGGAAGGAGAGGAACAATTTCTATTTCAATGGGATTACTCCTTCTATCTCTGCTTGGGCAGCTCGCTTCAAAGAAGACTTTCGACTCCTTGTCCATAGGACGAAGGAGAATAAGCATAGCTTTATTTTTTCATTAACCAGCAACCTTTGATCCTTTTTCTTTTGTTGTAAATATGTAAATGTGCCTGCTTCCCCTTCTTGGGGTTCTTTAATATAGAGGCAGTAGGGGCTTTCCCTACTGTCATAAATGTCCAAAAAAAAAGGAAGGGAGTCAAGATATAGGAAATTCCAGAGGAATGAACTGCATAATTGTGTTGTTAGAGAACCATACCATCCTTCTGGAGGAAAGAGTTTTTCAGGAGCTCATCTGCAGTAGGTATTTCAGCTACGGGAGGTAGACAGTCTTCTTTAAAAGAGCTTATCGTCTTTGACCTTGGTGGGAACACCTGGTTTTATACCCTACATGAAGGACCAATGAACAAAAATCAATTACTGATAGTTAATGTCCGGCTGAGCTAGGTAGTGTGGACTGCAAAGCACTTACTTGAAAACCATATTAAATATGTACATTCATCGTACGGGTATTCACATGTTGCCATTTGAAGGATGCACATCCCAAATGAATATATATCTACCGATTCATTGTAATCCCCAGTGAAGAGTTCTGGTGCCATGAGCTCTAATGTGCCTGTATTTTCATGATATACAAACAATTATCGTTACTACCACATTCAGGTGAGAGCCTTTATGGTCATCCTGCCGACCTACTACTACCACATTCAAGTGGGAGCCTTCGTGCTCATCCCGTTGACCCCTAGAAAAAAGTACATGCCTTTCCAAAAAAGCAACTTCTTAAAACAAAGTAAACTCCGTGTGTCGTATTACTCAGAATAGACATCGTATTAAACAGAAAAAACATGCAGTGAATTACAGCAAAACTCCGGCTCAGATACTGAAATTAAATTATACTCATTGCTGGAATTTCATAGAGGCGTGAGGATGGAAAAGAGTTTCAGAAAGTACTGAAATAATCCCAAGACAGCTAATCACAGTCCCGTCCATGGTATCATGCTTAGATCTTGATACCGCATCCACTCTTATATGTGGATATAAATGTTAGATCAATCAATTGGCGTGGAAAGAATGCATTATCTATCCAAAATCCTGCATGTAGTGACTGTAGCTTTGCATAATTCAGTGTTTAGCACCTTTAACCACCATTATGTTGTCCTGGAAAGTGCAGCTATGATGACACGGTTCACACAAGTTGCACAACTGACATCATCATGGTCAATACTCCGGAAGGTAGGCGAAGAGTGCACACAGCTTCTCAATACATGGTGACCTGTAAGTATATGAGACAACAATAGCACAAACATTAAAATAGAGCAGACAACTCTTCAGCTGATATCCGTAAATTACCAGCATCTCAACATCTTATAGCTTTTACTCGCTGATGTCTACGCACGCTTCTATTCTTGTAGACAGTGTTGGGCCTCCAAGTGCAGAGGTTTGTAGAACAGCAGCAAGTTTCTCTTAAGTGAATCACCCAAGGTTTATCGAACTCAGGGAGGTAGAGGTCAAAGATATCCCTCTCAAGCAACCCTGCAATTAAGATACAAGAAGTCTCTTGTGTCCCCAACACACCCAATACACTTGTCAGGTGTATAGGTGCACTAGTTCGGCGAAGAGATAGTGAAATACAAGTAATATGGATGATTATAAGTAGTAATTGCAATCTGAAATAAAAATGGCAGCAAGCAAACATGTAGCAGAACTTGTTGTAAACGGTGTTTCAATGCTTAGAAACAAGGCCTAGGGATCATACTTTCACTAGTGGACACTCTCAACAATAATAATATAATTGAATACATATATATTTCCTCTTCACTATGCTACTCTGAGTTATTCTCTCGTTGGATAACGAACACCAATCCACCGCGTAGGGCTATAAAAGCACACCTTAAAGTCGCATTCTCATGTCTAGTTAACCCCACACTGTCAACTTGAGCGTCCTAGAAGGTACTAGACAAACACCGCAATTTCATAGAGACATCCAACGCAAATAATAACTCATGATAAGTATTTCTGTTATCTTTAGCCTAAGAGCCATACACGGGGCGCACACTGTCAACTTCGCACCGTGGGACAAAGGTGACTCCGGAGATTACATTAATAAAACCACTTGAGTAGCATATAAGATAATGAAGAGTACATCTATGGATTCAACTAGATTACAAAGCTCATGATCACATAAAGATCACAACATGGGAGAGAGAGATAAACCACATAGCTACCGGTAGAGCCCTCAGCCTCGAGGGAGAACTACTCCCTCCTCATCATGGGAGGCAGCAACGGCGATGAAGATGGCGGTGGAGTCGATGGAGATGGCTCCGGGGGCAATTCCCCATCCCGGCAAGGTACCGGAACAGGACCTTCTGACCCCCGAAACGGAGTTTCGTGGCGGCGGAGCACGGAGATGTATTCGGGAGTTTCGTCAATTGTAGGAGTTCTATCCTTCAATTCCAAG
The DNA here is from genome assembly GCA_947311845.1 of Poa pratensis. Lineage (NCBI taxonomy): Eukaryota > Viridiplantae > Streptophyta > Magnoliopsida > Poales > Poaceae > Poa > Poa pratensis. The sequence continues at coordinate 35,983,683 of CAMZMU010000094.1, forward strand.
CATTAAGCAATTTTTCATAACATAGAGAACGAATCCAGTCAAGTAAAAGTAAACATGAACGTCATGAATCCACTGTTTCGAGGTCTACTCAATCGGTGAGCGTAAGCATTTAGTATTAGCACCAGGATGTTATGGCAAAGAGAACGTTAATGGGGGTTTGGAAGGCCAATGGAAGAAAGTCTCACAAAGCTATAAGTGATCATTAGACAAGAGGAAGTCTTATAATCGAAGCTATGCAAGGAGTAGTGATTGCCATGCAACGGATGCACATAGAGCTATATGTGTATGAAAGCTCTCCAATGGAACTAGTGGGGGTGCATCCAACTTGGTTGCTCACGAAGACCTAGAGCACTTTTGAGGAAGCTCATCATTGGAATATACAACCCAAGTTCTATAGTGTAAATTCCCCACATAGTTATACTAGTAAAGCATGAAAACTCTCTCAAATGGAGCATAGGTGCTAAACATGAGCACAAATGATGACTATGAATACTGCAAGTGCTAAACATGAGCACAACTTTGATAAAGGATAGTAGTGTTGCCCCCCTTTTCTTTATTCTTTTTTTTTCTTTTTTTTTTTTTTTTGTTTCACTTTTCGATGGCCTCCATGGCTCTTTTCTAGCAGGGGCAACACTCTAATATGATTACAAACTTTTTGGTACAAATAACTCATAATGAACAAAACATGATGTATAAAACTGTATGCCTCTGCCAGTGTAGCAGGATGTGCAATGATCTAGCGTAACATGGGTAAACCACACATCAGCTGTATAGAATCATGCAAAGCAATATATAAATGATAAATGACAACAAGTCATGTAATGTAAAATGGAAGTTGCATGGCAATATATCTCGGAACAGCTATGGAAATGCTGTGGTAGGTAGGTATGGTGGCTGTTTTGAGGAAGATGTATGGGTTTATGTGTAGGAGAACAAGAGGAAGTCCTCCCACGGGTTTTGGATGTACTGGCGAAGTATGCACAACTCTCAATGTGAGAAAAGGGCAATGCACAGCACCGAAGAGGCTAGCAAATTTGGATGGTGGAAGTGCCAAAACCGTAGCTTAACATTAGTCAAAAAGAACTCACAAGTTTATTGCAAACAACTAGCAGGTTCAACATTAAGCGCATGGTTAACATTTACCCCAAGGAGGGCCGTTCACGGCGGCACAAGTACCCCGTTAGATCCCTCGACCTTCACACACAACCTAGTTATTACGAACCACTTTTCAGACATGGAAAGCTATCAAGTCCAACTACACCTTCAACAGTGTTTGTAGTACGGTGCAAGCTTAAAGACAATAATCCACTAATGATTTTAACTTAATTAACCAGCAAGCTTTACCATCTATTACTTAATACCTCAAAACGTTTGCAAGGAATCAGGTTATCAAAGTTCAATGATCTACAAGATTATGCAAGTTTTCATTATACCACTACCACACGCAACATTTTCTGAACCAACATATTAACCAAGCAACTCTCCAAACAAATATAAGTGAAGCAAGAGAGTACTTTCTACAAAAGAACTAATAGCTCTGACAAGAGGTACATGAAAACCAAGAGCTAGAAGCTAAACAACGCGAAAATTGAATACTCAACAGATATAAGTGAAGAACAAGAGTATTCCAAGAATGTTGTGATCAAGCTTATTGCAAAAATAAAAGTACAATACTGAAAATAAAAGCACACAGACGCTCCAAGAAAAGCACATATGATGTGAAAGAATTAAAATATAGTTTCACTAGAGATGACCTGATAATTTTGCCGATGAAGAAGGGGATGCCTTGGGCATCCCCAAGCTTAGACGCTTGAGTCTTCTTGAAATATGCTGGGGAGATCCATGGGAGCCTCCCCAAGCTTGAGCTCTTCACTCTTCTCCATCCTATTATATCACTCTTCCCTCTTGACCCTTGAAAACTTCCGTCACACCAAACTCAAAGCAAATCTCATTAGAGGGTTAGTGCATAATCAAAAACTCACATGTTCTATAAGACGCAATATGACTTGTTACTTTAAACATTAGCTACAGCCACTGATGTTATGTGAAGCTCTTCCACCAAAAAAGAATTTCACTCAACACTAGTAAAAGAGAGAATGCAAAATAAAAAGGCATAATCTGTCTAAAACAGAACAGTCCGCAAAGACGAATTTTTTCAAGGCACTTACGACGCTCAGATCGAAAAACTCTAGTCTAATGAAAGATTCAGACATTCATAAAGATTACGCACAAAAATTTCAGATTTAATTAACAATCTGGTGATTTTAGGAATTTCGTACAGTGAACAGCAAAAATCTGTTTCTGCGCAGCAATCAAAATTAAGCATCGTCTTAACATTAGAGGCTACTCTTGGCACAACAATGCGAGAAAATAAAGATACAAAGGAGTTGCTACAGAAGTAAACAAGCACCTTGACTCAAATAAAGAAAAAATGCAGAAATAAAAACAATGGGTTGTCTCCCACAAGCGCTTTTCTTTAAAGCCTTTTAGCTAGGCATGATAATTTTGATGATGCTCATATGTATAAGAGGTAAATATGAAAGAGCATCAAGAAGCAAATATCAAACACATTTAAGTCTAACCCACTTCCTATGCAAAGGAATCTTGTAAGAAAATAAATCAATAAAGCACAAAGTGACTAGCATAGGAAGGCAAAACAAGTGCAACATCAAAACTTTCAACATAAAGAGAGGAGACTTAATATTATTGTGATGTATGAATCCATGTCTCCCTCTCTCATAAGGACCAGTAGGTCTTAAAGTACCCAGCAAATAAAAGCAAATCAAGAGAAAGCTCAAAACCTTCATCATAAAGAGAAGAAATTTAGTAACATGAAGATTTCTATAACCATACTTTCCTCTCTCAAAATAATTTTCAGTGGCATCATGAATAAACTCAACAATATAGCTATCACATAAAGCATTCTTATCATGATCCACATGCACAAAAGTATCATTACTCTCCACATAAATATAATCAATTTTATTAGTAATAGTGAGAGTAAAACTATCACACCATCATTGTATTCATCATAAATTGCAGGCATAGTATAATCATAATAAACTTTATCCTCCATAGTAGGTGGCACCAAAATACCACTATCATTATAATCATCATATTGGAGGCAAAGTATCATCAAAGAAAATTTTCTCCTCAAAACGGGGACTAAAAAGATCATTTTCATCAAAACCACCTTCCCCAAGCTTAGATTTTCCATAGCATTAGCAATAATGGTGTTCAAAGCATTTATAGTAATAACATTGCTACCATCATGCAAATAATTTTCCATAGGTTTTTTAATTTTCTCTTCAAAAGCATCATGTCCTAATTCAAGATAAATTTCATAAAGATCTCTAATTTTTTTGTTGTTTTCCATTAAGCCTAACTAGTGAAATAAAAACAAGAAACAAAAAGATATAATTGCAGAATCTAAAGGAAATACCTTCGAGCACTCACACGTCAGCAACAGTGCTAGAAAATAGCTAAGTAGCTGGAGGATGTGAGTACCTTTTACCTTACCTCCCCGGCAACGGCGCCAGAAAATAGCTTGATGTCTACGCACGCTTCTATTCTTGTAGACAGTGTTGGGCCTCCAAGTGCAGAGGTTTGTAGAACAGCAGCAAGTTTCCCTTAAGTGAATCACCCAAGGTTTATCGAACTCAGGGAGGTAGAGGTCAAAGATATCCCTCTCAAGCAACCCTGCAATTAAGATACAAGAAGTCTCTTGTGTCCCCAACACACCCAATACACTTGTCAGGTGTATAGGTGCACTAGTTCGGCGAAGAGATAGTGAAATACAAGTAATATGGATGATTATAAGTGGTAATTGCAATCTGAAATAAAAATGGCAGCAAGCAAACATGTAGCAGAACTGTTGTAAACGGTGTTTCAATGCTTAGAAACAAGGCCTAGGGATCATACTTTCACTAGTGGACACTCTCAACAATAATAATATAATTGAATACATATATATTTCCTCTTCACTATGCTACTCTGAGTTATTCTCTCGTTGGATAACGAACACCAATCCACCGCGTAGGGCTATAAAAGCACACCTTAAAGTCGCATTCCCATGTCTAGTTAACCCCACACTGTCAACTTGAGCGCCCTAGAAGGTACTAGACAAACACCGCAATTTCATAGAGACATCCAACGCAAATAATAACTCATGATAAGTATTCCTGTTATCTTTAGCCTAAGAGCCACACACGGGGCGCACACTGTCAACTTCGCACCGTGGGACAAAGGTGACTCCGGAGATTACATTAATAAAACCACTTGAGTAGCATATAAGATAATGAAGAGTACATCTATGGATTCAACTAGATTACAAAGCTCATGATCACATAAAGATCACAACATGGGAGAGAGAGATAAACCACATAGCTACCGGTAGAGCCCTCAGCCTCGAGGGAGAACTACTCCCTCCTCATCATGGGAGGCAGCAACGGCGATGAAGATGGCGGTGGAGTCGATGGAGATGGCTCCGGGGGCAATTCCCCATCCCGGCAAGGTACCGGAACAGGACCTTCTGACCCCCGAAACGGAGTTTCGTGGCGGCGGAGCACGGAGATGTATTCGGGAGTTTCGTCAATTGTGTTAGGGTTTACTCCGCGGGGGCTATTTATGGTCCAAAGGGCAGCTTCAGAAGGTCCCTGAGGCAGCCACACGTGGCCTCGGCGCGGGTCAGGGTTTTCCTGCCGAGCCGACTTGTCGGGCCTGCACAGACCGCATCTTAACTCCGATGGAGATGAACCTTTTGTATAAAATGTGCGGCGGAAAATTCCCAGAAACTTTCGCGACTAGACTTTTTCCATTTGACGTCGTCTTCAGGCCCGAACGTGACGATATTTTAAAATAGTTTTCAGACAGATTTCTGGAAAGTCCCAATTTGACTCCAACAAGGTTTGTTTGACCAATTTTGATAATTTCTACACATCAAAGTGTAAAACAAGAACATTGTGCACTTTGGCAACTATTAGTAGGTTAGTCCAATTAACATAATATGATATAAACATCAAAAATTATAGATACGTTTGAGACGTATCACTCGCTTTACTATTTCCATATAAATCTACAATTGTCAGGCAGAAGAACTGGAGCAATAAGAAAATATACTTGGACATAATTGATACCGGGATACAAATTCTTTTTGTTGGATAATTCTCAGAGTATCAACTACAGACAAATAACTAAACATATTTGTAGAATGAATAGGTAATATGGGGAGATAACGTGTAAGCAAATTACATTAGCGGCAATACACAACTTTTTTTAATCTTACTAACTGACCAGCCACACATATTGGTTAGAGAGATGGTGGTTGCATGAATGTACTCACTGAGTTGACAATCTGACATGTTCAATTAAATCAAGGTCAAGTGCTCCACAAGATTTGACTTGATCTACGGATAAGCTGATGAGATAATAATCTGTAGTTAGTGACACGATCAAACATGAGATATGTAGCCTAAAAATCTAACAATAGTTCAGCATCAGATGTATGTTCTTGACTCATGAGTTAAATGTTACATAAAAATAACTGAACTTTAGAAAGTTATGTATGTGAACTCATCTTCGATTGCCTAGATAACGGAGTGGTCGTGGGTTAACCAATTGTTTAGTGCATAAGCAGAGTGCCAGATTAGCATGAGGCTCAGAATCCACTGCAGTAATAATATGAGAAACTATCAGCCGAACCAATCTCTACTATGTGTACATGATAACAGCAAGGATCAGTCTTTAAAATTCCAATCACTGGTAATCAGTCAGCACAACATACAGTCAGCAGAACGCATAATCCAGGCAAGACGCAGGAGGGGGCTGAGCGCTCACCGAAGCGGAGGACGGTGTCGAGGACGCGCATGGCCTGCTCCCCCGCGAGCGGGCGCATCTGCTTGGGCCCCGTGCAAAATTAAGCACACAGAGGTGCCCCATATATGTCCATGGTATGGAGGGGAAAGGAGGTGCAGGGGAGAGATGATGTGAGGCAGAGGGCTGCGACCAGAGCTGCGCGGGGTGGTGGCTAGAGCTGCGGTGCCCACTGGAAAAAACCGAGTACTCCGGCCGGACGGCCTTCGTCGCCCCGCGAGCCTCTGTGCAGCGCTGACCTCCTCCCAAGTGTGCAGCATCTCTGCTTGGATCTAGGGAGAAGATCGTGGATGACATGGTGGATGGGCCGCGGCGGGACCGCGGCGAGCCGCCGCCGCCGCTGCCGAGGTCGAGATGTAGAAGCCGGTGCTCCACTTCCCAAACCTGGAGTCGCCGCCGTCCTCGAGGTCGTCGATGGAGAGCGGGAACAGGTGGTCGAGGTCGATTCCTGCTTGCCGAGGTCGAGCGCGGAGGCGGCAACAACGACGACGAAGGCGCGAGGCTCGTAGGCTTGAGCTGCTTGGGGTTGTTTTGGTCGGCGTGTTGCGGGAGCGGGAGCGAGCAGCGGCCACGCGAGGGAGCGAGACTTCTAGCGAAGGGAAGGGCGCACGGCGGGGACGATTCCACCGCGCGTGCGGCGTCAGCCGATCCTCGGCGAGGAGGGAGAGGACGCGACGCCGGAGCTCGCTGTGGGAGTCGATCTGAGCGGGGAGGAGCGGAACGGCGTGGCGGCGCGTCGGCGGCGGCGACCTCGGCGTCGCGCGGGGGAGAGAAAGGGTGAGGGGGATGTGGGGTATTTTCGCAAGGAAGTCCTTCGGTTTTCTGAAAATTACAAATAGGTCCCTCGCGCGGTACTGTTCAACGCTGTAGCTACTGTAGCTAACTACAGTAACGCGAGCGCGGAGGGAGCGAGAAATCGCCGATCTTTCATATAGGTAGTAATGCAACGAGGTGGTTCTCAGGAATGGAATATTCTCTCCAGATACGGAATGCACTCGTCCGGCCAAATCGGCCGGACCAAGTGGAACGGCTGTATGTCTCTCTCTAATTTAATCAAGTTTAGATATAATTAATCAAGATTAGGTATAATTAATCAATTTTAGGTATAATTAATCAAGTTTAGGAATAATTAATCGACATTAGGAATAATTCCATTCTCACACCATTCCATCCTCATCTCATTCCAAAACCGAACACAAGAATGGAACGGTTTCATGACAGTTTTTTGTCCAAACCAAACACAAGAATGGAACGGTTCTATTCTGGTAGAATGGAATGGTCCATTCCACCATATTCTCAAACCGAACACACCCTTTCTTCTTGGAGGAAATTGCACAAACCACCATATAAATTGGTTTAAATTTAGAGGTTGATGTTTAAATTGGAGGTTGATATATATGGTTGAATAGGATTATGAACCAACACAAGAAATACTGAAACTATTTTCTAAAACCTTATTTTGGCCAAACTCCTATTTCAAGGTTTCGATTTAGCAAAAGACTCAATAGCCTAGTTTTGGAGCAAACGGGCTAAATGTATTAATTTATGAATCTATGGAGATCTACGAGATATTTTCTCCCCTCTACTTTCCAAATAAATGGGGAATATATTCTCCCATGTATTTTTCTGTACAAATTTCTTCGAAAAATACAAAATTATATTTTGAAAACCCTTTCAACCCTCTTGTAATGAACAAATTTGAGCATAAGATCAACCCCTTTCCTTTTTGTGATGATTTCGATAAGACTGCTTTTAATTTGCTTTATCTTTATTTCCTCCAAACTTTCGGTGAAACCCAGGTTTTCCAAATAGAACCTTATGAGAAATTGATGGCGTGGATCACATGTTCGCTGGGAACCCTAAGAGGAAGGTATGATGTAGCGTAGAAGCAATTTTCGCTTGAATACAAAACCAAGGTTATCAATCCAGTAGGACTTGGAGAAGGCTCTAACAAGGTGTCTCCCTCCCTTGGCGCAAGGAGGTTAACGCGGACCTGCACACAGTCACGAACAAACCACTTTGCCCCAACGAAACAGAGAGGTTGTCAATCTCTCCGGCTTGCTGAACACAAAGAATTAAATATATGTGTGTAAAATAATATGAGAGCAAAAATGACCAGCATGCAAATGAATAGGAAAAGCTATGGAAACGGTTGTAAACAATATAGGAAAAAACAGGACCAGGGTCCACAGTTCACTAGTGGTGTCTCTCCAAAAGATAAGCATGTTGGGTAAACAAATTACAGCGGGGCAATTGACAAAGCATGGGCATATAACAATATTATCATGACACAAAGTTCACCGTTAATATGGGCATTACGTCAAAATACATAGACCGTTATCCAACTGCATCTATGACTAATAATCCACGCCGGGATCGCTATCCAGGATGTCACCCGAAAGTATTAAGTTGCAACCAACAGATAATTGCAATAAGCATGGTGCGTAATGTAAGCAATGGTTACAACATATAGCAATAAACACCGCTGGTTTACCCCTAGTAGCAACAACACATCTCAAGTTTTAATCGTTTCTGTCAACTCGAGCTCAGACAAGAGAGGCATGAACCCACTATCTAGCATAAATACTCCCTCTAAAGACACAAATAATTACTTCGGCCAAAGCATACACAGGCATCGGAGAGCATGCAAGATCATATATAAAACATATCATAAATAAACTGAACAATAATGTCATGACTCCATAATTCATCGGATCCCCGCAAACACAACATGTAGCATTACAAATAGATGATCTTGATCATATTAGCCAGCTCACAAGATCTAAACAATGGAGTACAAGGAAGAGAGACAACCATCTAGCAACTGCCATGGACCCGTAGTCCCGTGGTGGACTACCCACGCATCACTCCGGAGGCAGGCATGGTGGTGTAGATGCCTCCGGTGACGATCTCCCCCTCTGGCAGGGTGCCGGGAAGAGTTTCAGAACCTTCCCGATCTAGGATTGGCGACGGCGGTGGCCTCAGACGTATTTCTAGAAAAGTGATCGGGTATCGAGAGTTTTCGGGACGAAGGCAATTTATAAGCGAAAGGGCGACTCGAGAAGGCTCCAGAGGAGCCCAGGTGGGCCCCAGCCACGGTCAACCCTTTGACCGCGCCAGGGGGTCGTCTGGGGCATGTGGGCCCCCCCTGCAGGTCTCCTCCTGGCGCAGTCTTTGTTTCCATGTAAAAATAATTCATGTAAGTTTTCAGGCGATTCGGAGAAACTTTCCCACCTAGCTTTTCTGAAACGAAAAGACAGCAGAAAAAAGGAAGTGGCATTGGGCATCTTGTTAATAGGTTAGTTCCATAAAATATGCCAAAATGTTATAAAAATATTATGAAAACATGTGACAATGATATATAACAACCATGGAACAATCAAAAATTATAGATACGTTTGAGACGTATCAGAAATGTCATCCCAAATCACATTCTTAACCATGCCTTAAGGGGGAATACGAAATATATTTTATGGCAATATATTTTGGCCCTAAAGAATTTAAAGGTTTCTTTTTCAAAACCCTTAAATCAATCCTTTTGATAACAGTTTAGTTTGTGTTTAAATAATATTCATAGAAAAATCTAAGGGCAAAATTTGGAAAACTAGCATTCCATGTGTATTTTTGTAAGTCGGGAAAATTCCCACATCTTTAGTTTTGGATTCTACACCTTCTAAAAAATAATCCCTCAAAATACTATGGGAACAATGATCCCAAGATCAACATTTCAGTTTATGATCATTGTTTATTTTCCAAATATGGGAATCAAAACTCATTCTAGAATCCTAACATTGTGTTTGGATGTAGAAAAGTTTGCTGGGAATTGAATTAGACTAGCAATTCCATTTCCAAGATGGAAAGGAAATGGGCTCCAATTCGAATTCCGCTGTTTGGTTGTGAATGGAATTTATGGCTAGAATCAAAGGGCAGCACACGATTCCAATTCCTGTTTGGATGTATAAACCTTGGAATCGGATATTTTGTTGAGTTTGGACAATATAAAACTTGTTTCATGTAAAAAATTAAAATTTTTATGTGGATATTTGAATATTGATTTATTATTTTGCACACATAATAACATTAAAAAATTCGATATGATTCCCGTGTGGTGCTGCGTGCTCTTTATAGAGAGCCAGTATAGTGCAGCCACAACTATGATAGTGCAGCCATCAGGAGCGAGCGGTCGAGGAAAACTGCCGTGTCGTGGGGTAGATAACACGACAGATGCTACTTTGGGGTAGCTTAAGTTGATGGGCAAGGCGACTCTGGTGTCTGGGAGATTGTTTAGCATTGCAGGGACAAAGGGTTTACCCAGGTTCGGCCTCTCCATTGGAGATAAAGACCTACTTCCTGCTATCTTGTTATTGATCTCTATCTCGATAACCCGGCTACGACAACAGAGCTGGATCTCGATCTAGGTTTACAAGGTTCGCTTGGTAGCGTATGTTTCTCTCTAGGATTCTCTCGCCTAAGCTTGGATCGTAAAGGTTCTCCCTAACTAGGGCTCAGGGACCGGTTTATATAGACGACCGGGTCTCCTGGCGCTTTACAAGATGAATCCGGGTTCTACCCAGACTCGGAGTCCTACTCTAGCTCTTCTGGCCTTCGTGTCCTCCAAGTCCTGAACCGCCTCTGGTCTTCTAGAACCTTTCCTTCCTGAACCGGGTTACCGCCAAACCTACTGGCCCAGCGACATAACCCGGCCCATGCTGATGGTTAGCTGGCCGGGCCGGGCCTCCTGCCTGACGGGTCACGCTTCCCTCTTCATGAGCCTACCGGGTTATTATCCCCCCATCAGTAGCCCCCAAGTTAACCTGGTTGCCCGGTTGACATGTTCTGCTTCTATTCTTGAATATTGCTTCTTTAAGCTGAACTGTTATCTTGGTCAGCCGGGTTAACCACCTGAAACACAAAATAACACACAACAAATTTAATGCCAGGTTACCTCACTTTTCTCCTGAGCTTGGCCAGCCTTTCTTGGCGACCTAGGACGTAACCCGGTTCAGATACACCGGGTTCATATTCCACTGGGTTTCTCTTTCGACACTTAGCAAAAATCACAACTCTGTTGCGGGCCTGTTACCGGTCATAAATGTGGCCAAGGAATATTCCTTTTGCCTCTTCTGCTCGACATCAACTCCCAGGAGAGGATACTTATCTTATCCACTCATTTTTACCACAATGCCCCTAGGATTTTCACCACGGTTATAAATAGAAAACCAAGAGACGCGCAGTCATTTTCCCCATTCCGTTCATCTTCGTCATCTTCCTCGCGCCCACACTGTAGCAACCGCAGATCCCCTCTCAGATCGAGCCTCCAAATCTCCGCGTAAAGATCCGCAGGTACGATTCTTTCTCGCATCCGCACTTCGCATTCGATTCCGCTCCGAATCGCGCCCAAATTTACTTCATATTTTCCTCTCCACACATCCGCATCTACAGCTAGGGTTCCTCATCGCCATTGTTGCAGCCAGGAAACCTCGAAGCTCTGCAATCATGGTGAAGGAGAAGGTGAAGGTTGGGGGTCCCCGGGCCGCGAAGAAGATCGCGAAGAAACCTCCCAGCTCCCACGCTGGTGCATCTGGCTCCGCCGCCCCCGCTGCTGCTCAGGTCAACTGGACCAGGTCCACAGTAACAAACCTGATGCTGCAAGAATATGTGAACTGCGGCGAGCTTCCCCCCAAAGATAAGATCCACCGGCGTGCCGCTGGAGAAGAGATCCGCCCCAACCCCAAAGACGGTGAGGTCGTCGTTTTCCTTGATCATGTTCAGCGTGGTCTCCGCACCCCGGGTTCCCTATTTTTCCGCCGGGTTCTCAAATATTACGGCCTTAGGCCCCAGGACATAGGCCCCAACTCTATATTGAACATCAGTAACTTTGTTGTCTTCTGTGAGAACTACTTGCAAATGGCTCCTAGCCTTGATCTTTTCCTCGAGTTTTTCTATTGCAATCCGTCTCGCAAGGACCAAGTGATCCCGTATGGTGGAGTTGCGATCCAGCGCCGCAGGGAATGCGTTTTCCCGGCTCTCGCTTTAGCTAGCCATCCTAAGGGGTGGCAAAACACTTACTTCTATTGCAAAGACACCTCACCCGAGTCAGACGACGCTCGTTACCCGACTTTCCGGAACTCGGGCCTGACGTATGAGGCTAAGATGAACAGTTATGCTGATGACGCTGACCGAGTCAAGCTCGAGCCCACACTTCACCGGGCCAGAGCCTTACTCGCCCATGGCCTCAAAGGAACAAACCTTGTCAAGTGCTGGATTGGTTGGTTCATTCAACCACTCAGCATCAGGACCCGGCTGCTTTGCCAATACACTGGTGAAACCACTGATAGCATGCGTTACTCTGAGATGACGCTAACTGACGACCAAGTTGTGAAGAATGCCAAGAAACTCCTTGGCGAAAACAAAGCTGCCATTGCACTGAACGGGCTTGCCCCATTTAGTGCTAAGAACAAACCCTCCACGGTAGAAACCAATCCTCACTCATCTCTGCTAACCGCAACCCGGTAATTTCATCCATAACATCTTACTGGTTTAACTTCTTTTTCCCAGGACTCCAAGTGGTGGAGCGTGGATTTTACCCCACATCCTCTCCTGATGGAGAAGACACTGAATCCAGCGAAGAAGAAGAAGAAGAAGAAGAAGAAGAAGAAGAAGAAGAAGAAGAAGGTGAGCCTGACTCCCTAGGCCGGCTCTTCCTCGACCTAATTAACAACGAAATATCTCAAAGGGACTCTTCTACTGATAACCCTGCAAATCTTATTCCAGGCCCTACTGACCCGGCTTCTGACGTACTGCCGGGTCCCCAAACTGCTGGACCTCCTACTCAAAAGAGGACCCGGGCCGCCATTGCTAAGGTGCCATACTCTCGTTTCTCAATTTATATGATGAACTCATCTCAAACCCAAGCACAAACACAGGAAACAGAAGCTGAGAAGGAGGCTGAGGCGAACAAGAGGCGCCGAACCTGATCTTCTGCAAGCCACGTTTCCCTGAGCCCAGGTATCCCTCAACGCTCTTTATCAAGCTGGGCCAAATCCATCCAGAAGACGCCCAGCAAAAAGTACCCTTTAGCTGGCAAGATCCGGGTTGCTAAACCATCTCATTTATCAGATTCCTCCTCGGATGGTGTTAGCACACCCGAGAACTTCCAGATCAATGCCGGGTTAGAAATACTCTCCCATTATTCCATTATTTAGTACTTTTGCTGTCTTTTTTGACTAACCACTTTTCTTTTCATTTCAGTGCCAAGGCCATCATGGAGGAAGACTCGGATTCTCCTCCAGCCGCATCTCCTCCCCATGCTACAGCAGAACCTTCTCCAACGGAGGTACACGTTGAGGAGCCGGCTCAAAAGGAAGAATCTGCTGCTGAGAACGTGGTTGCATCTCCACGAAGCCCTCCTCCAGCTGCTCCACAGCCATCCCCCACTACCCAGTCACCCGGGTTAGGGTCTGGCACCAAAGTGGATGACCAGGAAGTGCTCATTACCGGGTCTAAACAAGGCCCGGCACCTGGCGTCTCCAAAGTCATTGCCAAGGTCACTGTGCCTGAAATTAAAATGGACCCCTCTGCCAAAGGCAAAGACCTAGTTCCTTCTTTGGACTTGGCGGCTCTGGACTCCATGTCCGCACCGTCTCTTTGCGAAGAATATTTCACTCGCCTTGTTCACCACAAGAATCTGGAGACTGAACTTGTTTCCCTAATCCAGAAACGATACCAGGTACTCATTTTTTCTTGCTACCTCTTTCATAACTATACTCTGCCTAGCCCCCAAGCTCCAAGATTATCTCTTGTTGATGAGCTTGGTGCTTAAAACACAGATGCCTTAGATAAAATTTTCAACCCTGTAGCCCCCAAGGCACGGGTTGTCTTGTTTACAACAAGTTGGGACTTAAAACTTCATCACTTAAAACTGCTCATCTTTCAGAACAAAAATTTGACACTGTAGCCCCCAAGTGCTGGGTTAGCTGTCCACAGCTACCTGCGACTAACACTTAGAAAATTTCAGACTTTTTGCGCATGTAGCCCCCAAGTGCCGAGTTGCACGCCTGCGGCGACCTAGAACTACACCTTACACCCTGAGAAACTTAAAATGTATAGCCCCCAAGTTCCGGGTTAACTTTCCTTCAACAACTTGGGGCTTAATCACATACTACTCTTTGCTGTTGTGAACAGGAACACGTGAGCAAAAGCAGTGAAGAAATTGCCCGGCTCCAAGGAATCTTGAGGGCCGAAACTGAAACCCGGGCTGATCATGCAACTCAACTTCAGGCCTTAGAAGAAAAAGTCACTGCTCTAACACAAGAAAATTCTGACCTGGAGAGGGATAAGCAGGAGCACGAGGAAAACTTCCAGGAGCAACTGAACACACTGCAGAAGCAGCTGAATGACACCACCAGTGAGCTGACCCGGCTCAAGCAAATGATCTCCTACATGGTCTCCTCACTAGTTGGTAAGTTTAAAACTCTCTAACCCGGTATAACTAGCACACTTCAAACCCGGTTTGTGAATCCTTACTTCTTTGTTGTGCGTTTCCACTCAGGTCCACATGATGGCAACATGCGCAAGACTGCTACTGAGAAGATCAAATGTATGTACTCACTGGTGCGCCAACTATACTTTGGAAGCTGTGAAGTAATCAAAACAGGCAACATGCTCAAGACTGCTACTGAGAAGATCAAATGTATGTACTCACTGGTGCGCCAACTATACTTTGGAAGCTGTGAAGTAATCAAAACAGCCAGGAACTGGGAGAACCCGCCAAGCACATATACAGAAGTGCTTGGACACTTATCAACTATGCCAGGCTGGATCCACTTGTTGAAGAGATCCGCTTGCAGAGCCGGGGTGATGCGCGGTCTTGCTTTGGCAAAGGTCTACCACCCCAACCTAGACCCAGCTCCACTTGCTTCAGGCTTTCCCCAGTACAATGCTGATGGCAGCAAGTTTGATAAAAAAATCCTACAGCCGGGTTGCGAAGCAGACCCGGTACGCAGCCACAAAAATTGCCAACAGCTTAACGCTCAACACGCTGCAGTATGGCTACAATAAAGCCGATGAAGAGGTCATTGACGATGAACCACAACGTATTGATCTTCTGCAAAGCTATAAGGACTCCATCGCTGCGGATAAACCTGCTCCTATTGCATCTACTGCCCCAAGCTCATCTACTCCAACCGTGCCTCCACCCTCGCGAGCTGCAGTGGAAGATGAAGATGAAGGTTATTTCCAACCTCTTCACCTTGTTACCTAGCGCGGAGACGAAGCCCCCAAGACCCGGGCTACGGAAGCAGAAGCAACAGAAGATAACCCGGCGAGCGCCAAGGATGACACCCCAGCCACCACTACGTCCACAAACCCGGCACCTGAGGCCGGTGCTTGAAAAAGTTATGCAGACGCTGCGTCGCTGCGAAAAACAATCTTTATTCGACCCTTGGGGCAATTGATGTAATAACTTAGCTCTTTTGATACTATGCCTGTGATGATGTGCGTACGCACTGCTAAGACCTTTACTGAACCATGTGAAAGCTTTCGTGTCAAATACTTCTGTCTATGGTTTTGATGACCCTTTTGATTTCTTTAACTGTGAGCCGGCTTTCGCATGGATACCCTGTCGCAACTTCGCTGAGAAAAACAGGGTCGAACCAAGTCCCAATGGGCCTCATGGTTGATTGAATTTCCAGGTGAGCAATCAGGCCATATAATTGCGAGTCACATCAGCTCAACAGCAAGATAACCAAGAATAAACTAGTGGCATAAAAGCCGGGTCTTGGGATTGCAGCTGCAAACTATTCAAGTAAGAGCCCCCAAGACCTGGATCAATGTTTATAAAGTAATGGCTTAACTATGCAACATTACCCCATTGATCCACATACTGGTGGGACACGCTCTCTGGGCGTCCTCAAAGATAAAAACAACTATAACACTTGTTCTATGACAGAAAACATAAACAACTGATATTTAAACTAAACATGCATTACTGAATCAAAATACTAAAGCTAAAAACTGCTCTTACCGGGTCACAAAAATTTCGAGACCCGGATAATCGTATGAGCCGGGTCTTGGGGAAAAACTTTGCCACCTCAATGACCAGCCCCCAAGACCAAGCTGAACAAAAAACTGCTACGGCATACATGTAAACAAAGAAAATAACGGCTTGCCAATATAAACTGAAACTGAAACAAGACAAATTTCTGTTCAACCTTTACTTTATTAAAAGGTTAGGTCAGCAAGCCGCCTCATTAAAAACCTTCCAGCCCCCTTAGGTACCCTGGTAAGGAAAAGAGCGCGTCTGAAACCTGCTGCCTGTTACATCGTGTATTACATCTCATATCTCTTTCTCATGCTAAGTATAGTATGGGCGCAGCTGGGCAATGTTCCATGGCCGCTCACGCTCTTCTAATGAAAAGGTAGAGTGCGCTGTGTCATTTACAGACTCGGACTTTTCTCTAGCATCCACCAAATAATATGAACCATTGTTCAATTTCTTGCTTATGATGAAGGGCCCTTCCCAAGGAGGAGATAACTTGTGCATCCCTTCCTTGGATTGCGTCCATCGCAGCACTAAATCTCCCTCCTGGAAAGTGCGAGTTTTAACCCGGCGACTGTGATACCGCCTCAAATCTTGCTGATATACTGCTGATCTCTCCAATGCTTGTTCTCTGTTCTCCTCTAGCAGGTCCACAGAATCCTGCCGGGTCTGCTCATTTTCTGTTTCAACGTAAGCCGCCACGCGAGGCGAGTCATGAATTATATCACTTGGCAAAACTGCCTCTGCCCCATACACCATAAAGAAGGGGTCATCTTGGTGGATCTGTTTGGTGTTGTGTTGATTCCCCAAACTACTGATGGCAACTCCTCAACCCACGCTCCGGCGGCTCTGATGCACGGGACCCGGAGACGTGGTTTCAAACCTCGAAGCAACTCCTGATTTGCTCGTTCTACTTGTCCATTGGCCTGCGGATGAGCAACTGAAGCAAATCCAAACGTATACCTGTTTCCACAAACTTTGCCATCTCTCCAAGGGACATGTTAGTGCCATTGTCTGTGATGATACTATGAGGATACCCAAACCTGTGTATGATCTGCTTCAAAAACTTGACTGCTGTAGCTGCTTCACAATTTGTAACAGGCATCACCTCAACCCACTTTGTAAACTTGTCAATGGCAACCAAGAGGTGGGTTTTCTTGCAAGGAGACATGCTAAAAGGACCCACCATATCAAGCCCCCAAACTGCAAAAGGCCAAGTCAAAGGTATTGTTCGCAACTCCTGAGCCGGCACATGAATTTGCCTTGCGTATCTCTGGCAACCATCACACCTGCTTACCAGGCGCTCTGCATCTGCCTGGGCTGTGAGCCAAAAGAAACCGTGTCTGAAAGCTTTTGCTACTAAAGACCTTGTTGAAGCATGATGACCACATCTCCCTCATGAATCTCTTTCAGAATTTGCCGGCCTTCCTTTCCAGACACACATCTCTGAAACACTCCGGAAACACTTCTCTTATATAACTCGCCATCAATAACCACGTAAGCCTTAGCCCGGCGCACAATTTGCCGGGATATAACTTCCTGCTCTGGCAGCTCTCCACGCAAAAGATACGCCAAGTAAGGTTCTGTCCACTCTGGAATTTCATGAGTTGCTGCTACTAACTGCGAATCCGGGTCTTCCTGACCCGCAGCTCTTCCACGTCCTGAAGCTTGACTGATGGAGTCCATAGCTCGTCCAAGAAAACATTAGGTGGAACCGGCTCTCTGCGTGAGCCGAGTCTTGATAAAGCATCTGCAGCATCTTTTTCCTGCGATCAATATGATCCACCTGATAGCCTGAGAAAAACCCGGCTACCCTGTCCACCTCTCTTCTGTAAGCCGCCATTGTGCATCTTTTCTATCCCATGTTCCTGAAACTTGCTGTGCCACAAGATCTGAATCCCCATAGCAATTGATATGCTTGATGTTCATCTCCTTTGCCATACGCAAACCATGCAACAAGGCCTCATATTCTGCCACATTGTTAGAACAATCAAAGTGAATCTGCAAAACATAGCTCAACTTATCACCCTTGGGAGAAGTTAACACAACTCCAGCTCCTGAACCTTGTGCTTGCTTAGACCCGTCAAAGTGCATGACCCAAGGCTTGAGACCGGGGTAAGGGGTGGTGCACTCAACTGTGTCCAATCATTAAGAAAATCAGCCAATGCTTGAGACTTGATAGCTGTGCGAGGCACATAGTCAATGTGGTACGGCCCCATCTCTATTGCCCACTTGGCAATTCTTCCTGTAGCTTCTGAATTTCTGATGATATCTGCTAAGGGTATTGAACTGACCACTGTGATTGGATGCTCCTGAAAATATGGTTTCAACTTTCTACTTGCCATGAAAACACCAAACACTAGTTTCTGCCAGTGCGGATAGCGCTGCTTTGCTTCTGATAACACCTCACTAACATAATAGACCGGCCTCTGAACCGGGTTTTCCTTGCCTTCCTCCTTACGCTCGACCACCACCACAGCACTCACAGCCTGAGGCCCGGCAGCGACGTATAACAACATGGGTTCCTTGGGACCCGGGGCCGCCAGAACTGGCGCTTCTGATAACTGTTTCTTCAGAGCTTCAAATGCCTCATCTGCTTCCTGATTCCACACAAAGTTGTCTGTTTTCTTCAGTAACTTATACAAAGGGATTGCTTTTTCTCCGAGCCGGGATATAAACCGGCTTAGCGCAGCCACACAGCCTGTCAACTTCTGAACATCTGCCAATTCCTCTGGTTTTTTCAAACTTTGGATGGCTCTGATTTTTTCCGGGTTTGCCTCAATTCCGCTCTGACACAATGAAACCAAGCAACTTTCCCGCTGGAACTCCAAACACGCACTTTGTAGGATTGAGCTTCATCTTGTACTTCCTCAAATTTTTGAATGTTTCTGTAAGGTCACTAATAAATGACCCGGCTTTTTCTGACTTGATCACCACATCATCCACATAAGCATGCACATTGCGTCCAATCTGATCATGAAAACAGTTTTGGATACACCTCTGATAAGTTGCTCCTGCGTTCTTCAACCCAAAAGTCATGGTCTTGTAACAAAAAGCACCAAAGGGGTGATGAACGATGTCTTTTCCCAATCCTGCCTATTAAGCTTGATCTGATGATAACCTGAATATGCGTCCAGAAAACACAAGAGCTCGCTGCCTGCAACTGCGTCAACAATTTGATCGATGCGCGGCAGTGCAAACGGGTCCTTGGACAATGCTTGTTGAGACTTGTAAAATCGATGCACATCCTCCACTCATTATTTTTCTTCAGAACCAAAACCGGGTTAGCCAACCACTCTGGGTGAAAACCTCCATGATAAAGCCGGCTTCCAATAACCGGGCTATCTCCTCTCCTATAGCTTTTCTTCTCTCTGCATTCATTTTTCTCAAACCTTGTTTTACCGGCCTTGCCTTTGGATCAACATGTAAACGGTGCTCAGCGAGTTCAGTCGGAATGCCTGGCATGTCACTAGGTGTCCATGCAAAAACATCCCGATTCTCACGGATGAACTCGATGAGCGCGCTTTCCTATTTATCAGTTAGGCTGGTCCCTATGGCGAACTGCTTGGAGGAATCCCCAGGCACAAAATCCACCATCTTGGTATCTTTTGCTGCTTTAAACTTTGCCCTGTCATCTTCTGTTGTTGGTTTTTTGAGTGCCTTGTTGTCCTGCGGGTCAAGATTAGACCTGTAAGCTTTCAACTCCTCTCTAGCACAAGTTTGCTCTGCCAGGGCTGCATCTCCCTCGTCACATTCTGCTGCAATTTCTCTGTTACCATGAACTGTGATGATCCCCTTGGGACCCGGTATCTTACTGTAAGTACACATAACACGGCCTTGCCATGAACTTGGCATAAGCCGGCCTTCCGAACAACGCGTGATAAGGACTTGGAAATTTCACCACCTCAAAAGTGAGCCACTCTGACCTAAAGTTATGGATAGACTCGCCAAAAGCAACCTCTAATGAAATTTTTCCCTCTGGTGTAGCTGACTTCCCAGGAACTATACCATGAAACACTGTTGACGTTTTCTGTAACTGTGATTCCTTCAGACCCATGCGTACAAATGTCTCCCAATACAAGATATTAATGCTACTACCACCATCCATCAAAACCTTCTTTAGCTCGAAGCCATGAACCTGAGGAGCCACAACTAAAGCAAGCAGACCCGGTGTTCCACCACACCCGGGTGATCTGCTCTACTCCACGTAATAGTATGCTCTGACCATCTTAAATACCTTGGTACCCCTGCAGCCACTGAGTTAACTGCCCTTTTGACTATCTTTCTCTCTCTCTTGGTCGTGCCACTAGTATATATTGATATTGGCCAAGTTGCCTTGGCTGGTTTGAGAATCCACCCTGGTTACCTGTATTTTGGCCGGGTCCTGCGTTGCCAGTAGGTACCGCATTTGCTCCAGTTAAAGGCCGCAGCCGGGTTAGCACTCGGGCCGGGTCCTCCACCTCTGTTTGCTCCTTGCAAAGCTCTCTGAATTTCATTGTTTTTCCACCTGTTCAGATCTACACACTGGGCCAATGAATGATTGGCGGGTCTGCCGTTCTTACTATGACGAGGACACGGCATCCTGAAGGCCTCTTCAGTGCTCATTGGACGTGATCCTTGATAACTATTTCCACCACTGTAATTCCCATTGTTTCCCTGATAACCTCTGTTTTCCTGATAACCTCTGTTTTCCTGATAATTTCCGTCCATCCTTTGCCTCTGAAACCCGGCATTTGCGTTTGCCACTAGCTCTGAGTTTCCCTCCTGATGCCCACGCTTGTGCTGATTCTGATTGTTGTTGTTATTGTTTCCCGGGCCATTGTTGTTCCTTCCTCCATTATTCGCAGTACCTTTCCCTTTTTCTTCCTCACTATCATCTGGGTCTTGTCCGTGGCTGCGTGTCTGTTGCACGCATCCATCAACTCTGCCATAGTAACAGGCTTAACCCGGTGTCCCTCTTCATGCGGCCCAGCTTCTGGACCAAGGGAGCGTACTTGCAAGTTTTTTCCATCGATGAAATTGCGTCCTTGGGCTCGATACCAGATGAGAGTGCAGGATCTCCGTGACCCGGCCCATCCAGTGACGTGCTGACTCGCCTTCCTCTGTACACAACGATCAAGATCTTCAATGGAAAATAACGCTTGCACGTACCCTGAAAGTGCTTGATAAAAACTGTTTTCAACTCATCCCAGGAATTGATAGATTCTCTGGCAGATTCTTGAACCACAACTTCGCTGCACCATCGCTCATCATCAAATACATGTACTTTGCACAAACATTCTCTGTGGCATTGCGTATACACATTGCCATCTCATAGCTGCTCAACCAGCTTGCCGGGTCCATGCTCGGCTCGTAATTGGAAATCTTGCTTGGCTCCTTGAACTTCTCAGGGAAAGGCTCCGCTCTAATGGCATCTGAAAGACACTTTGGCCCGGCTAAGGTAGAAGAACTTGTCAAAAAATTATTGTTACCCGGCGAGCTTGCAGACGCTGCTGGCGCGGGACCCGGTCCTCCTTGTGGTACTCCAGCGGCAGGTACTGCCGGGTTTGCATTGGCTGCACTTCTTCCCGCTCGCGATCTATTGACTATCTGCTGAGCCACAGAAATTGCAGGGCGGGTTGGTGCTGCTGATTGTCTGGTTCTGGTTCTGCTGGGGCGGGTTTTGCTGCTGTGCCGCGGCAGCCCGGCCAATGGCGGGTTCCCACCGTGGCGACTCTTACTACGATAAGTTGTGGAATGAAGTGCACTTTTCTCCTTTGAATACTGAACTTGCTGAACAACCGGTACGCAACATGTCAATGGCACGCCGGCTTCAATCTCTGCTGGCGAGTCTCCCAATGGAATACGGTCAAGTGCTAAAGTTGCGGCATACACGTTATCTGCTGGATTGGAAAAATGGCCCGCCGGCGTGTGGAACCTTGGTGTCCTGGGCGGCAGACCCGGATTTCCCCTGGCTCCCCCAGCGAGAAACCCGGCGGCTGCAGCTGTAACTCCAGCTCTTCCTGTTCTCTTTCTGCATTTGTTCAACAACTGGAGCCACCTGAGTTATATCGATTGGTTGATTTCTGGGGTTCTAAACAATACCGCTGGATTTATGACATTCTCCTTGGGCCAGCCGGCTCTGATGCCTCCTCCGGTGTGCCCTGGTCATCTCATTGAGACGATTTTCCTCATCCTCTATTTGCTTTCGCCTAACCTCCATATCTTGCTCTCTGCCATTGTGTCTCTGCGCATCTGCTCCAAAGCCCGGCGTGCTGTATCCAATTCTATAGCTCTAGCTGCCGCGTTTTCTGGGGTAACCATCCTGTGAGTGCTGATGGATCTAGGACCAGGCCATTGTTAAACAAGGCCTGGGCACCAGTCGTGTTGTTTCTTTCTTCGCCCTGAGCCCGGTTATTGAGAAAACCGAAGCTGTTCCTGTAACGCGCCGTGTCTTCACTTTCCTCTGACACCGAAGCCGGGTCTCCATCAACTCTTTGACCCGCCAGCTCCAGTACTGGTGGCAATTGTTGCTGCTGTTGACCCGGAGTAAAAGCAGGTGGCACGACAGTTGATGGTGATGCTCCCACGTTGGTCGAAGGGGCGGTGTAAACCGCCACCCTCCTAACCGGGCTTGGGCTGGACTCTTGCTCCTCTTCATCCTCTTCTTCTGCTCCATATCCAAACCGGCCTTCAAACAGGGGCAAGATCGATTCGAATCTGCATGGTCCACCACATCACCCGGGATTTGAGCCGGGTTTCCCGATCGTTCCTCGTGTGCGTCCAGGGGCAGCTCATCTTCAGCCGTACCAACTGATTCTCTCCATCAGATTGAACAATTGTGGCGGCTCCTGACACAGATTCATATTCTCCATCACTAGCAGATCTAGTTGCAATCATACCAACAAAAACGTTAAACTTGCCAATTGGAATAACATCACCTGATTCAAGTAGATCTGATTCCGGCCCCCAGCCAGAATCATCAACGATGGGCTCTCCTTGCGAGTTGAGGGTGATCTCGCCGAAAACAAAATTCTCCACTCCTTGCATTGCTTCTCCCATGATGGTGACACCTTTGGACGCGATTCCCACAGACGGCGCCAACTGTCGTGGGTAGATAACACGGCAGATGCTACTTTGGGGTAGCTTGAGTTGATGGGCAAGGCGACTCTGGTATCTGGGAGATTGTTTAGCATTGCAGGGACAAAGGGTTTACCCAGGTTCGGCCTCTCCATTGGAGATAAAGACCTACTTCCTGCTATCTTGTTATTGATCTCGATCTCGATAACCCGGCTACGACAACAGAGCCGGATCTCGATCTAGGTTACAAGGTTCGCTTGGTAGCGTATGTTTCTCTCTAGGATTCTCTCGCCTAAGCTTGGATCGTAAAGGTTCTCCCTAACTAGGGCTCAGGGACCGGTTTATATAGACGACCGGGTCTCCTGGCGCTTTACAAGATGAATCCGGGTTCTACCCAGACTCGGAGTCCTACTCTAGCTCTTCTGGCCTTCGTGTCCTCCAAGTCCTGAACCGCCTCTGGTCTTCTAGAGCCTTTCCTTCCTGAACCGGGTTACCGCCAAACCTACTGGCCCAGCGACATAACCCGGCCCATGCTGATGGTTAGCTGGCCTGGCCGGGCCTTCTGCCTGACGGGTCACGCTTCCTCTTCATGAGCCTACCGGGTTATTATCCCCCCATCATGCCGCATCAGAAACCAAAGCGAGAATGCAGCGCAGATGCCGCTTCTTGTCAGCGGGAAGATCGAGGGCACGAACATGTTCCAACTTGACATACACGCGGAGCAACTGGGCACGCGGCGAGTACGGATAGCTCTCGGAGAAGAGCTTTACGCAACTGGGCGCGCGGCGACATACACGAGGCCAGATAGAGGAAGGCATCCCTCCACCGTCGTGCCCATCCATCCACCGCCGTGCCCATCCCTCTTCCCATCCCCACTGATCTAGGTTTACCAGGGCCAACGCGGGTTCGAGGGAGAGAGGACGGTGAGGCTAGAGGGAGATAGGATGGCGAGGAGAGAGGTCGGGATGAGCTCACCAGGGCCGGCGCCGCCGCCGGGTTCGAGGGAGAGCTCGTGACAGAGGGAGTCGAGACAGGAGGGCTCGCGAGCGAGGACGAGCGAGAACTTTTCGTGCCTTTCCGAGGGTGCGGGATCGGAAAGATTGGAGCGAGCGAACATGCACAGGGGGTTTGCACTGGGAATTGTCTACCGTTTCCACGACCTAATTTCTTGACCAATCCAAACAGGTGAATTCGGGCTGGCAATTCCATATGGGCAATTCCGAGGCAACTTTCCTACGTCCAAACACAATGTAAGAGAATTCCTCGTGGTGCACATGATTATGCTCTATCTACTGAACATCATATCTCCTTGTTGTATCTACTAGGCCTAAGAATTATGGTGTATATATTGCCAAGACTCACTAATGATAACTTACTTGTTGCATCTCATAATAAGTCAATTTGACTCAGCAAACTCATTTAGCCAAGTCCGTGCAACCTTATTAGCATCTCCATGCCCATGACCACTGGAACCGGGTCATCGGATGACTCACACACTAGTCAGAGTTAAGCGTGCACATAACTCTGTCGACTATAAACTTTTAGAACACACATCATACAATATATGGTTCCTCAGTCGAATCACATACTCGATGACATACATTATGGATGACAATTCAAGGATTATAAGATTAGCTTATTAATACATCATCGAGTCGGCCTTGCCGAGTCTAATTCTAGAGCATTACCCCCAACAACTTCCTACTTAGCCTAGATGTAACGCTAACTAATCCTAACAATCCTCCTCGAAAAAAGTTTTCCTTTATTTGAATTTATCATCTCTAGATTCTTCACATATAGTCTTTTTTTAACAAGGGGTGGGGTCGCGAAGACCCCGGAGCTGCATTATATTGAACCACGTGGCAGGTACAATTTTACATAAAGCCCCTTTATAACACTTGCCCTAAAGAATCTATAATTTGAAGATAAGCCTCTGCTTTTACGGAAAACACCCCAGCACCAAAAGATAAAATGCAATCAGGTACTAGGGCACCGCCGCCACCTATCGCGGTGACCTCCAGGTGCTTGGGACACCGAGATCAAAGAGAGAAGCACTCAAATGCTCTCCTCCGGCAATGAACCGCTGCCTCCGGCGAGCTCAAAGTCTCCGGGGATGAACCACTTGTCGACGATGAGCTGTCGAGCTCCAGTGCAGGGTCAGAAGGGCCTCTTGCTCGGAGGTCGAAACATATATAGTCTTGAGTGCCAGAACGTCCATGTATGACATTGATAGTCTTTGAAATTGATATCTTGAGAATTCTCTTTCCCGTAAACGAGTGGGGGGAAATATGAAGAGAGTGGTATTCGATATGTTGATAAACCCCTTTAAACCATGTGGAAAATATAAGAAGAAAATGATATGACATATAATGAATATTTTTTCCTTGATAACTCATATGAGCAAACCTTGGTAGAAAAAATCTCTTAGTGAGTCAGTGATATATGCCTTGTATATTTATTTTAAAAACCTGGTGGGGGAAAATACGAAGTATAACATACGATAATGAGAAGATATTGCCTCATTTAACAGCGAGAAGTTTGAGAGTAAACTCATAAAGGGATAATAATAAAAAACTAATATAAGGAGAAAGAGAAATGGAGAATTTGAACACTTGTATTTATATCGTTCCATAAAAAACCTTTTATGACAAACCAATAAGGAAAACATCATCTTCTGGCGGGTTGATGTCAATAGGATCCTGAGGATTCCTCTTGCCGTGGGCATGATGGAGGATTTTGTTTCATGGAACTACACAAAGACGGGTATATTCTCGGTGCGATCAGCTTATTACGCTGAGTGGGATCATCAACATGGGAGGAAACTGATTCGCACTAATGATCAAGGTAAAGCTGATATCAATCCTATTTGGTCCAAAACTTGGGCGAAGGAATCGCCAAAGGTGAAGATTTTTTCATGGCGCCTCCTGCATGGTACAATTCCCTGTAATTGTGTGCTATAGGCACATCATAACTAGCAGTGTATGTCCAATGTGCGAAATTTATTGTGAAGATACGCTGCATGGATTTTTTCAATGCCTAGGGTGTTGGAAATATGGGAAAAGCTGGGATTGCTTGAAGTCATAGAGGAGATGTCCACTATTGACAGATCGGATTCTGCAGTGTTTGAAGCTCTCCTTCGAGCACCGACCGTGTGAAGCTCCAAGACTCCTGGGTGTTGGACTGAAAGAAACCATAGCCTCAGCATGCTGGTTTATATGGTGGCAGAGGAGACAATACGCATGGGGAGCAGATTCTGAATCCGACACGGTCGGCTCAGGCAATAGCATCGATTGCTACCAATTATTCCAGATCATATACAAAGAATGTTCGCACTCGAACTCAAGGATGGGAGAAGCCAAAGGAAGGTTACTGTAAGTTGAATGTAGATGCATCCTTCAGAGCTGATTCATGCATAGGCGCCACCGGGGCTGTTATCCGAGATGAATCAGGCGCCTTTATTGCATGCAGCAACTGCGGCATATCTTCAGTGTCGGATGCACCATCTGCAGAAGTTAGGGCGTTACGAGATGGTCTCCTTCTCGCTGGTCAAGTAGGATGCATCAAGCTTATTATCAATAGTGATTGCTTGGAGGTGATCTCTACAATGCAAGATGGGGAAAATTCCGTTGGTCCTGCTGTGCCATATATGAGGAATGTGCCTTCTTAGTTAGAGGTTTCACTCATGTTATTTTTGATCACTCGTTTAGGGAAGCCAATAGAGTAGCTCATACATTAGCTGAAAAGGCGGAGGGACCTCAGACAATGTGGCTGGAGGATCCGCCAGATTTTATTTTTATGCTGCTCACAGATGATGTAACTATTTTCAATCATCGATAAAATCGTCGTATTTTTTCAAAAAAAAACTCATCAAGAAAAAAATCTCGTTTCCAGTGGATAGACTCCGCGGAGTAGGCGCTGACACAATCGGTACAGGAAAACACCCTGATTGGCGAAAATCATGCTGAATATTTCAACCCGGCAGCTGACGAACCTACTTCCGCGAGAAGAGAACGAGAGCACTCGTTCGCCGCCCCCATCCGAACAGAAACCTTTCCCTGCCGGACGCGTCATCCCGCGACATGCCCCTCGCGCCATCGCCCGCGCCCGCGGCGGTGCACAATCCGCTCCTCCCCTCGCAGGGGCTCGCCCCGCCGAGGCGGCGCGGCGGGCTCGTCCGCGTCCACGCGGTGCGCGCGGCGCCTCGGCCGCCGAGCCAGTGGGCGCCGGGGAGCTGGCGGGAACGGCCGGCGCTGCAACAGCCTGAGTACCCGGACAAGGCCGGGCTGGAGGAGGTGCTGCGGACCGTGGAGGCCTTCCCGCCGATCGTCTTCGCCGGGGAGGCGCGCAACCTGGAGGATCGGCTCGCGGAGGCGGCTCTCGGGCGTTCCTCCTTCATGGGCGGCGACTGCGCCGAGAGCTTCAAGGAGTTCAACGCCAACAACATCCGGGACACCTTCCGCGTTCTCCTCCAGATGTCTGTCGTGCTCATGTTCGGTGGCCAGATGCCTATCATCAAGGTATGAAACGCCTGCAAATTTCGTTTTTTCTATGTATAGTTTTATCAGGACCGAGGACCGTGCGCCTATGTGAATCCAAATTAGGCTCTACATACAAGAACTAAAACAAATGTGCATACAAACATTTTTACGAATACCAGTTTTAATTTTCACTAAGAATTATAACTTGCAAGTCCTGGAACTCTTAACTGCTAATCTATCTTTTTGGACACGTGTTACATTTCTAGCCTATCTAGGTACAAATTCTCCATCCACATATTCATTTGGAATCTTTAGAAATCATTAACAATTAACAAACTTATAAAAGATCTTCATCTATATATTGGCACTGTAACCAATTAACAAAGTTCTATGAAAATAAATCTTGTGAGAATATTTTGTTTCGTACCAAATGATTTTTGCAAGCCTCACATACAGCCCTGAGCTTTATGTTTTTGGGTATTTGTGATTTATTAACAAAAATGGGCCGATATTAATAATAACAGTGTAAATTTGTGCCACACATTTTTCTGGTCAATTACAACTGTATGTGGCATATGTACGGTAGGGCAGTGTATGTTCCTTTAGAATCTACAATCTTTGTCAGTGCTAGCTGTTCTAGTTTATTTTTGTGCTATGTTCCCCAGGGTGATGTGCCACAGCGCCAGGTCATTGCTTTGTGTTTGGTTATGTTCACTAGAGTTGTTTCTTTCCCCTTAGGTATGGAACACAGAGAATAGTATATGGTTATGTCTTATGGTCTGAATGCTTGTATTCATTTTGTATTTGGGTTCAACAAATGAAACAGGGTTTTCTCCTCCTTGCTCTAAAAAAAGATGTCATTTTAGTTAATACCAGGAATTCAGGATATACAGGGACAATAGAATTTGAAGTTCGTCCCTAAGTATGCATTGATGATCAAGGCTCTGTCTAGCTAATGATGGCGAGGTGCAAAAGCTGGTAAATTTGAACATCACAATTGACGCACCACGAGTTTAATGCATGTTGGGTACAATCAAATGAGCATATATACATAATTCATTCATTAGGTTGATGATTGATCATTTCTATGGGTCTTGTACCTGACGCAAAGATTCAACACACATAAGGTCTATGGACCGAGCTATGGAACTAAGGGAACTCTCACTTTATTTGATCTTCCACTAAACTTTGTTTGTGCTTGCTCTCTCTATTTACATTGCAGACTATATTCTATAAACCTACCCACCCCTGCAAATAATTGTGTCCTGTAATTTTATTTAACAAAACCACAGTAGGTCTTAAATCGGTATACAATAGAAAAATAGGTAGATTTTGAGTGAGCACAGGATACTCCACTATGTTGACTCAACCCACAATGTGCAAACTGAAGAAACACTGCATACACCTCAACTAACAACAAAAATGAAGCACCGCCATCTACCAGTAAACTAACGGAAACAGCCCAATCCTTTCGGAAGCTGGAGCGCATTCTTTCGTACGAGTGAAGGCTTTATAGACGATGATAATCAGCCTCCTAATGCGCTGATGAAATGCTTCCCACAACACCGGAAACTGCAGATCTGCCCAATGACCGAACAAATATATTACTTAATGCGTTACATGGAATATGTAGGTAGGAAGAATGGCAGGTCAGTTTGCAAAGCCAAGATCGGATGGCTTTGAAGAGCGGGATGGAGTGAAGTTGCCTAGCTACAGAGGAGACAATATTAATGGGGATGTATTTGATGAGAAGTCAAGAGTGCCAGATCCACAACGCATGATCAGGGCGTACTCACAGTCAGCAGCAACACTGAATTTGATCCGGGCATTTGCTACCGGAGGTTATGCCGCCATGCAGAGGGTAACACAGTGGAATCTTGACTTCACAGAGAAAAGTGAACAGGGTGATAGGTGATTACCTCGATCTACTTATTGTCTCCACTTGAATACTTGCTTCTGAAACTGTTCAATTCATGCAAAAAATAAGAAGTCAGCAACGGTCCGTGCAAATATGTGTTTTACTCCTCCATTGCAAAAACGTAGTTTGTGTTTTGATTAGTTAAGACAAAGCTTTGATCAACAATTATTCCTTATGTGTCGTTTTTATGCGACACAAAATCGCAATCATAAGTACATCTAACATAAACCTAATGAATCATTTTTTCCTTGAAATGAATCGATTTTGTGTCACATAAATTTCATTAATAGAGTAACTGTTGGTCTTAACTGATCAAAATACGCCCGACATGTTGCAATGGAGAGAGTATCATGCAGTTATTTTGGCAATATTAGTGATTAACTAGTTTGGTAATATTAGTAATTAACTACTAATTCACAGAACATTTTTTTGGAGGTTTCTTCTGTAACTCGACAGCTCGTTTTTTAACTTACCCATATACTTGCACTATAAAATTTAATTGTGGCATTTCATGGTTGACTTGCATACAATGTTGAATAGGTACATGGAGTTGGCTCATCGAGTTGACGAGGCTTTGGGGTTCATGTCAGCTGCTGGGCTCACTGTAGATCACCCTATAATGAGAACAACAGAATTCTGGACATCACATGAGTGTCTTCTTCTTCCCTATGAGCAGGCACTTACTCGGGAGGATTCCACCTCTGGTCTCTATTATGACTGTTCTGCCCACTTCTGTGGGCTGGCGAGCGTACTCGCCAACTTGATGGTGCCCATGTGGAGTTCCTCAGAGGCATTGCCAACCCTCTCGGTATCAAGGTAAAACCTGAATATTTGGACAGCTATCATGACTCATAATCATAATATATACTGAAGTTAAACTCTGTATCTGAAGGGTAAAATAATACACATTTTTCTTGAATAATATTCCCTTTCTCATCTAACTAAATGCAGGTCAGCGACAAAATGGACCCAAAAGAACTTGTGAAGTTGATTGATATCTTGAACCCTGAAAACAGGCCAGGAAGAATAACTATCATCACGAGAATGGGACCTGAGAACATGCAAGTCAAACTCCCGCACCTCATCCGTGCTGTTCGTGTGCTGGCCAGATAGTAACATGGGTGACTGACCCAATGCATGGGAACACAATGAAGGCCCCTTGTGGCCTCAAGACACGCTCCTTCGACAGAATTTTGGTAATTTCTTTTCCTCTTATGGCCCTGCTTTGTCAGTGTTTGCTTGTTTCTGTTACTTATTACCTTATAACTTTGTAGTGAATAGGGTGTAGTCTTCAACTCTTCATGCTCAGGAACCATCTGTAGTGAAAAATTGTGATAAGGGAATGCTTCATGATTAGACCTAATTGTTCAATATATTCGATGCAACATAGCTTTGCCAAAATAGTTGCTCTTGTTTCTGGAGAAAAATATTACACTGTTAGTGGTAAGCATTTGCCCTTCTGGTGCCAATAATCATCCATGGAAATGAAACAAAAGGCGTGCTAAAGCGATTGAAAAGGACTCCTAAGTTTAAACCCTTTCCGGCACCTTCTGGTTTTACCTGAATATTCCAGCTCATTTCTTATAACTGGTTGGTTTTAGTGTTTCGGTCAAATGATCTGTCCATTAAAAAACATCAGTTAACAGCCATAGTACAGGATACGAGTTGAAATCTCACTGGTAGGGGCCTATGGTTTATTCCTTGTAAAAGTTACTCCACCAGTTTAACTTCTATGCAAAATGCGTTTGACAAAGTAAAACTAAGCTGAGTTTTCTGAAACCAGGCTGAGGTGCGCGCATTCTTTGATGTCCACGAGCAAGAAGGGAGTCACCCAGGTGGAGTTCATCTGGAGATGACCGGACAAAACGTGACGGAGTGCATTGGTGGGTCACGCACGGTGACGTTCGACGATCTAAGCTCGCGCTACCACACGCACTGTGACCCAAGGCTCAATGCCTCACAGTCGCTGGAGATGGCCTTCATCATCTCCGAACGCCTCAGGAGGAGGACGGCCGCCTCATGGGCCTTGGACAACCAGCGGAGCACCGTTCCATCGTCAATGGGACTCTGAAGGGACGCTGTAAATTGGTGTGACAGAAATATCAATGTCATGGCCATTCCGTAAAATTTTCCTGTTGCTGCACTATTAATTTCCGCATCATAGTTGTCCAGTTTTTATTTTTCAGACCTGTATGTATGAACTATAGTTTTCAAGAAGGATCAGATCAATTACTCCCCCCTATTTATGTTCCTGAGCAAAGTGGTACATACAACTTTCTTGCAATACCAGTGGATGGAGCCTGCCCTGATGCTTGAGGCAGATTTTGTGATTCTCGTGAAATTTTATCTCCTCTTATCCAGCTTCAGTTTTAGGATTTCATATTCAGATTGTGTTTCAGATGCATGCACACGCCATTATTTTAACCATCTGCTGGGATTGCACATTGAATATTTTTGCTAGATGTCCGTTGCTAATTAAGATGACTTCTTCCTGCTCTGTATAGCGACATATTTTGTGTCAGGTTTTAATGATCATGGTTCTAATTGGAAATGCAAACAGACGACAATGATCTTTGATTAAATATCTACGTCTGAAATGTTGGGATTTCTGTTTGTCTTCAGGCATGGGGAACGCAATCAGTTTTCCGAAAGCTTTGTCTGGGTAACACTACAGGAGGTCATTAAAAAAATGCTCATTGAGCAGAGGTAAATGAGAAATTCCTTGTCTACCGATAGATCGAAAACAAGGCTTCCCATACCTAGCATCAGCGGATCTCCTTGAGCTATCAGTGGACTCTACACGATCGTTGATTGTTTCATTTGACATAGTTTATATTTATGCTATGTTTGTCTTCATCTTGAACTTTGTGTTTGGAGCATTTATGTTTTCTATTCTATAAGAACTATTTGTGATGGTTTTATCATGAATTAGTTATTATGTCAGATTGTAATAGTTGTAAAAATGTATTCAAATTTTGTCTAACGCGTGTATGATAAAAACTTAAAATATGAGAAAGCTGAAATATAGAGGCTTAGTTTAGGGCGTCCGAAGAAACTATAAAAAAACTGACCTGAACCGGTAAGAGTGACAAAACCATTATGGAGGCCAAAAATGACCTTCTCGGGAGTTACTCTTATAAGAGCATCTCCGCCGGTGCCCCGATTGGCCTCCCCATCGGCCCAACGGGGGTCTGGACATAAAAATCGCTCCACCAGAGCACCCCCATCGGTCCGGACTGGCTGAAAATGAGTCCGACATCTCCTCATTCGCCCCAACTTTTGAGGCCTCTCGGGAGTGTCGGACACTCCCAAACATGACCCTTCGACAGGTGGGTCCAACGTGTCATCAACACTGGCAAACCCCCTCAACGACCCTGACAACGAAGAGGGGCGGAGTGCTTGCTTTGCAAGGGAGATGACGGCCGCCATCGAGATGTGGGATGGCCTGGAGAAGTAAAACACCAAGCGATGGAGGACCATCATCGAAGAAGCACAATGACAGGATGCGAGGCTCGCCACCGCAGAGCCAGGCGTCGGTGTGGGCGCCGAAGCCGGAGGTGGGTGCGCCACCTCTAGGCGGCAGGATCGCCCTCCACAAGACGAAGCCGGAGGCGCACTCACCACCGTTGGGTGGCGGGTTCGTCTTTCGCAGGCCGAAGTCGTACCCGGAGGAGGAGTAGCCGATCCCGGAGGAGGAGATACCGACATATTTCTTTGTCTCGTCGATGGGAACGAAGGCCATGCTCGAGTCGTCGAGCACGCCGCAACCGTCATCACGCCATCCCCTCGACCCGTCGGACTATCCCTGCCTTTATCCGGCCTTGCACGTAAGCAATGACGTGACCGCAACAACCATCGTCGCCGTGTATCGTCCGTCGGACTGATACGACAGGCGTTGACATCATCTACATCTCAGAATTGGATCTTGGGTTTAGATTCGGGTTTTTACATTTGGTTCAAAATTTTGTAAAATTTCAACAAATTTGAATGAAATGTGTTAGCTTCCTTTGGGTGCTCAATTTTTTTCTGAGAGCGCCGCTTGGTGAGCCGACCCATCAGGTCATATAAGTGTCCGACACCAATGGTCTCTGTGTGGGGTGTGCCGGAGCAACTGGAAAAGTGTCCGGACCACCCCCACACGTAGGCCATTGGTGTCGGACACTTGTATGACCTGATGGGACGGCAAAGATGCTTTTAGCTACACGGAGTCTCCAAAATCCCAAATCGATATCTAGGGCCTGATTTTTGTGGACCGATGGCCGGGCCGGGCTGGGCTAGGCTCGGGCCTGGATATTCTGCATCTGTTTTTTAGGCCCGACCCGAATCCCGGCCCGGCTGAGAAATGGCCAGGTAGTGAGGTAGGTAGCCACGTCGCTCTAAGGACCCTTTTGTTTGGGCTTATTTTGGCTTTTTGGTTTTGGCTTTAAGCCAGAAAAGCATCTAAATAGGTGCTTTTTGGCTTTTGGATTTTGGAAGCCAAAAACAATGATCCAAATCTTTTGGCTTCCAAAATCCAAAAGCCAAAAAAGCACCTATTTAGGTGTTTTTCTGGCTTAAAGCCAAAGCTAAGAAGCCAAAATAAGCCCAAACAAAAAGGCCCTAAAACGGCTAAACCCCACCTCCCCAATCCCACAAACATGAGGCCGCGCAACATGATAGCTCTGAGGACACCGGTCTCGCTCCGTCACCTCGTTGTCGCCGGCGGCCAGAGGAAGCGATGCATCGGAGGCGACAGGAACCGCGGTCGCGCACAGCGCCGCCAATTCACGGAGGCGCTCGAGAGCCTCTGGAGGCACTGTCCCCACCCTCCTCGCTCCCCCGCGCCAGCCGCCGCCGCCGCCCGAAGCGAGTCCAACACCTCGTCGCGGCCACCAGTCTTGAGAACGCTGCCTTCGAGGAGTACTATAAGGTGCGACTACTTCTCCTTCAGTCACACGTTACGCGCAGCTACCGGTTCTTATCATTTTTAGGTGCGATTCGAAGTGAATCGAACTGTCGTCTGGCTTGATCCGGTGTTGAAACGCGAGCTATTATTTTTTGGTGTGGCAGTATTAAGCGTATTCATGATTGACTACGGCATGCAATTGTATCAGTGGCTCATTGCTCATTTGCTCTGTAGTTGACTTTTACTTTACTGCAAAGTTGTTAGCAGAACAGTTTGTGGGAATGTTTGTTCTGTCGTTCTGAGGAGTTCTATTGAAATGTGGTCCATATGGGCTACGTGCATGTTTATGCCTTGCAGGAGCAACAAATCGTTCACGAGGAGGAGTGGGATGCCTTCATGAGTGTGCTCCGGAAACCATTACCAGCGACGTTTAGGATCAATGCTAGGTGATGCTGGTTTCTCTGTAATGATACGCTGCACTTACAAGTTACCACATTGGCCTTTCCTTTGGTTTTACTAATTCCACATTCTCGACACAAATATTGCTTGTTATATGTGGATCCCCTATTTTGCTCGCTCCTCTGCTTTATTATTCCTAAAAATGTAGTCCTCCCAAATTATGTATAGTGTGGTTTGTGAAGTTCACAAGATGTGCTATATAGAAGAGAGTAATTCTAAATTTATGACCGTGAACCATTTCAGTCACTAATACATGCAAACTGTTAACTGTGACTTCACTCTGAAAAATCATGTACTTTGAGGGCAAACAGTTCCAGGCTATTCGTTACATATGGTACCTTTACCAGCTGAAGTATTTCTAAAAATGTGCGGAACGAACCATGCAATTAGAGGCTCACTATATTCTAGGAAATATTATGCTCTTTCCCCAGACTGTTACTACTTTCTGCAGTTTTATACGATACTGTAGCAGATAAATTCATTCTCCTGACCTCTCTTGGTGATTCTTCCTGAATACACTGAAGTTTTCTTTTTCTTTTCAGCTGCCGGTTTTTGAAAGACATTTGCTCAAAATTAGAAAATGACTTCAGGAGATCTTTGGAGAGTGAGGTTGCCTCTTGCTTGATTTACACACTTCAATTTAATGATAGTCCTTAACATGTTATAATGTATTTCTTAACAAAAAACTATTTGCAAAGGTTAGTGATGAATATGGAGAAGACGTCATCAGTCCCTTGACTTGGTATCCAGGAAATTTAGCATGGCGTTTGAACTTCTCTCGGAAGCAACTCAGGAAAACTCAGGCACTTGAGAGGTAATCAATTCCTGCATCATGTTGTAACCAAAGATCTGCATGCACCAAATAGATGTCTTTAAATTCTGCAATCTTCCTACCTGAAAGGATACTTGCAGTATATGTCCAAATGGTATCCAAATTGTTGTATATGTTTGTAACGCTCAGATCATGTGATATCCAACTCTTTTTTTTATGCTATGCTTTAAAATCCTTATACCATTCGGTAGCAAAACCAGTCATGCATTTCATTAGGGACTTTCATTATCCATTTCATGAAATCTCTTACGAGATTTTTAGAGTACCAATTGAAAGTAACTTTACAGAATAAATGCAGACTTTTACATTTTGCAGCACATCAAGTACTCTATTTGTAAAAAGTAAGGCTGTTTACTTAAATGTGGAATTTTTGGAAGGCATAGTTTCATCACTTGACATTATCATATACTGAGATATCCCAACTTATTTTGCCCATAGTTCTTTCACACTCAGATCACTATTATACTTAAAGATTAGTTGCTGTTATAAACTTGATGTACTTTTGGTTGTTTGGTTAGACCACTGTTTTGATTCAATCGTTTGTACATTCCAGTTTTCACGAGTTTCTAAAGCATGAGAGTGAGGTTGGTAACATAACTAGGCAAGAGGCTGTTAGCATGGTGAGAAATTCTTACTGATTATCTTATGATATTTTTACCTCGGTTATCATGTATTTAGTATCGCATACCCATAATTTTACATTAAGCCATGTTTTGAATTGAAAAAATTTATGCAGGTGCCACCACTATTTCTGAATGTACAACCTGATCACCATATTCTTGACAGTATGTTAGTCTACTACCCTTGTCCATAATCATTGGATATTAGGACTCTTGGATTTGATTGGTCGACACAACAACTCCTGTACTACAACATTTATTTATCCTTTTGTGATATTGTGCAGTGTGTGCTGCTCCAGGATCTAAAACGTTCCAGCTACTTGAGATGATTCACCAATCAAAAGAGCCAGGGCTACTTCCAAGAGCACTGGTACATATAACCATCTGTTACATATAGCAGTACAATCGTATAACTCCTTATTTGCGGAGAAGAAACTTTAGTTACATTATTTGTTACATGTAGGCATGTAGCTAGCACAACACTTCTTGTTATAATTAACGATTTGTTTTCAGAAATGGAAGTTATAGTTATACTTATACATGCTCTTTTCCTTCGCTGTGTTGTTATTAGATCATAGCTAATGATTTCAAAGTGCAAAGATGCGACCTTCTCATCCATAATACAAAGAGAATGTGCACTGCCAACCTGATAGTGACAAACCATGACGCACAAAATTTCCCCAGTTGTTCTCGTGCAAAGGATCACTCAGAAACTTACAAAGATCAGCGTGAACTACAAAGGTTAGAATTCGACCGTGTACTTTGTGATGTCCCCTGTAGTGGTGATGGGACTATCCGGAAGGGTCACGACATGTGGAGAAAGTGGTAAGCACTGAACCTTTATTCCATCCACTGCTGTTATGTTTCCTTTCAAAATTTCCCAGGGTCACAATCTGTGAACTGTCCAGGAACTCAAGCATGGGGAACGAGTTTCATCTTCTCCAAGTAAATATTGCTATGCGGGGTAAGTTTTTGCATTGTACTTAACATTACTACGCCATTCGTTCAGTTTTTATCTTGGTTCTGGGTGTTGATATTTCTGCAAACTGGGCTATCACCCATGAATCACTTAGTCTTAGTTATATGTCATGAGCAATTTCATGAACCTGAGCATATCATCACGTTTCTACTCAGCAAGTCTTTGAAGAGTTCCTCTGGAATGGTTATTACATAAACACCATCAAATTATCAGTAGAAGTTTACTACTAGTGGATCAAGAGACACTAGTAAGAGCAGTGGTCAGGACTAATCAGACGATGCTGTACAACGAAAAAAAGAAGCAACTTCTTACTACTGGATTGAGCATGTGACTGTTTGTTTTCCTCCTTTTCCCCAATAGGGTCAGAAACCCATATCGATGAGTCTGAGTCCTTAGGTTTACATAGTAGTGTAACTGTAAATGATCTTGAATAGAATTTATATCTGTTTTGTGGCCAAAATTTATGTTACTTGAAGCTTCCTTATGAGTAATATGTAGTATTGTAACTTTGTTGTTTCAGGCATTGCCTTACTTAAAGTAGGTGGTAAGATGGTTTACTCAACTTGCTCAATGAATCCTGTTGAAAATGAAGCTGTTGTAGCTGAGGTACTTATTGAATTCTAGGAACTTTCATACATTATACTTCTACCATTAAACTGAGCAAGAAGCTAGTATTATCTTTACATGTCTTAGACAAAAAAGGAGTCATACTTGAATACGTTTCTTGAGTACTTTAGGTTTTCTTTCTAGGTTTTTTTTTTTGTCTTATACCACAGCAGAAGGAAGCCTAGTAAAACTTATGTTTGCTTAACATGCTCACTAGTCCAGATATGGGGCTTACGCCAAACACAAGCCCATCTGTATTTCCTGATCAGAAGATTCTCTATACATTATAAATGACCGTTTTCATGCTGATCAACTAAAGCAGTTGGCTGATTAGCACTGTTTCTTTCTGCGTATTTTACTGCTTCTGTATAGGTAGCATCTCAAAACTTGGTTATGTATAGAACTTTTCTTTGATGATCTTTTTTTGTGTCCGTTTCTTATTTTATGTCCCATAACATAAATTTTCACTGTAATTTGTTCTTATTTTATCATGTAGCTTCTTCGGAGGGGTGGAAACTCCGTTGAACTACTTGATGTTTCTAATGAACTGCCAGAATTGGTCCGCCGTCCTGGACTTAGCACTTGGAAGGTTAGTGCGCACATATCTATATCATGATTTATCTCCTGATATTATGTTTTTCTCTGTTCAGTCCACAAGATAGGACTTGTTAAATGTCAACTACTCTGCTTCTATTTTTTTTTTTACTTTTCCTTATTTTCTCTGTGTTGTACCTGTTATTTCTGCTAACTATGATATTCTCGAATTCAACTTTTTTTTTTCTGTTTGGTGTCCAGTTGAACAGTTGGTCTATACTGGGATTGCATAGTAGAAACTTTGTTCTTTGGTTCTGCCTTTCCCAGTGGTTCCTCTTGTGAATTTTGCAGGTGAACGATAGAGGATCTTGGTGTCAGACTTATGAAGATGTTCCTTACGATAGGAAGAATGTAATACTGCCGAGCATGTTTCCTTCAAGTAACAACGCTGATGCCAATTCAGAGTACAGTATGAGCTTCTCAAGAAATTTCAACATTGAAGAAACAAACAATGTTAATTGTGATACTGGTGGAGTTTCAAGTAGTATTTCCACTCAAAGTTCAGATTATACTTCCAACAGTGTGGGTTCAAAATCTCCTCTCAGTCATTGCATGAGAATTGTTCCTCATGACCAAGACGGTGGAGCATTTTTTATTGCAGTTATTCATAAGTTATCCCCATTAAATGGTAATCTCATGTTTTTGTTACTTTTGCATAAGTTAGTTTTACATCCATTAACATTTCAGTGTGGTATGATTTACTGATATGCACAATCATTGATGCGCTTAAATATTTTCTCGGCATTCTTTCAGAGAGCCAGATGATCAAGGTGGAAAAAACTGAGCACTCGTCCTCAACGGAGAGGACTGTGAAACTTCAGGAACAATATCAACCAGAAATAACTACACCTGTAAAAGAATTGGTGCATCAGCATAGAATTGTTGCTGAAGTTCTTGATGATAACAAATTGCTTGTTGAACAGAAAAAATTAAGTGTGGAAAACCAAAATTCAATGGATAGTAACTTAACTGAAGTTAAAATGGTGCCTGATGATGTAGAATATAGTCAAACAAAATCAGGTGATACAAGTCATAAAACCAATAAGTTGGACTACCAATACAAGAGGAAAGGGATTGATCCTGTGCTATTTTTTAAAGATGATGCTGTGATTAAAAATATAGTATCTTTCTTTGGTATCAAGGAATCCTTTTCACTCGAAGGTTGTCTGGTGACAAGAAGTACTGATAATGCAAGGAGAATATACTACATATCAAAACAAGTACAGGAAATTTTGAAACTGAATGTACAAGTTGACGAGCAGATTAAAATTGCTTCTGTTGGCGTAAAGATGTTTGTAAGTGCTCCAATCAGTCAGTTTAATTTTCCATTTGATCTATTGGGAGGAATATATGCATATCCATAGAAAATATGTCCATTTTCTTTAAACCTAAACAATGAGCTAATCCTGTTTCCATGTTCGCTTTCAGGAAAGGCATAGATCAAAGGATGGTTGTTCATGTGCATATAGGCTATCTTATGAGGGGTTGTCCTTGCTCTTTCCTTACATGAGGAAGCGAATACTATATGCATCCCAAGTCGACTTCCAGCAACTTTTACAACATAGGACCATTAACTTTGCCCATTTTGCCGATGCTAGATTTGGGGAGGAAGCTGCATATTTGATGCCTGGTTGCTGTGTTGTAGTGCTGCGTGAAGGTAAAATTATGATCGATGTGAACTTGGTAGAACTCATGACTCATGATAATTTAAATCTTGTTGTTAATTCAGGGCATCAAACTGCCGCTTCCGTAGCCATGGATCCCTCCACAATTGCCATTGTTTGCTGGAGAGGAAAGGCAACCATGAACGTTTTGGTTTCTCCACCTGATCGGAAGGAACTGCTCGAATATCGCTTCAGATTCAAAGAATTCAAAGTCGAAGATGAGAAATCTAACAAGAACATTAATGTACTAGACGAGGGGAGATGATAACAGTGTTGAGCTGGATAATCAGAACTTGCATTGCATGCTAATGAGGCATAGTAAACAAAGTTGACATTGCAATGTCAGGATTTTGCTGATGAATGTTGAAGATCTATTTAGAGCAACAAAAAGATGACATCTCTTGGTTTTCGTTATGTGATTTTTTCTTATGATCTTATATTTAAACAAGTTATTTTCACATGCAGAAGAAATAATAAGCATGTCATTACAAAAATAATCTGTACCAACTTAGGAAAAAGAAAAAAACTGCAGAGCAGGTAGTTGCTTGATAATTGAGGAACTTGAGGCAAAGAACATTAGAACAATATGTAGAATAATTCTCTCCGTTCAAAGGAACATTTATGTGTTAGTGATTCGCAGGTGGTTCTGAAGTGAATGAGTTGCGTAGCGTGTAATATTTCTCAAATGCCTCGAGAGGCTAGTCTTCACCTACATCTGAATCGGACCAGTCTTCATAGATCATGGATGCTGTCTCACTGAACGATAGCCGAAGCACGGTAGAACTCAACCGGGAATTTAGTGGATCCTAGAAAAAATTTGTGCTCCGTTACGACACAACTTCAGAACCTTGCTCTGCTCGCCGCTAGTCACTAGACGAGCTACAGCTCCTTGATCTTTGCTTGTGATGCATACCTTCTACCCGTGCCGTATGTGGCCTAAAACTTATGATATTTGATCGGCCCTGAGCCGTTTGTAATCGTAAGCCTAGCCGGTGACGTGTTGTACCGAACCTTACTCTGCAGGGGTTTATTAATTTAAAGCCGGACTATAATAGCCTTTTATCTAAAAAAAACGACAAAGCTTCAGTGAGTGGAGCTTATTATTTATGGCTCACACTTGAGGTATGTCATCCCTCACATTCTATTACTTGATTGACGTAATGGGCCCCAAAAAACCTCTGTAGCCAGTGTCGCGTGATGTAGTTCTTCAATTGCACACCTTCATCATGCTCTAACTAGTTAAGTTGTTGCGTCCTATGGGTGTAACTAGGTGAATTTTTGTGTGCTATATCTTTGGGAGTACCGTGTATCTTCTCTCAATAGCTGCGGGTAGTCCTAAAAAAGTGACGATTGTTTAGTGAGACTTACAAATAAAATTACTCTCCGTCAGCATTTGATAGTGACCCGATCAACATTTAGTTATCCCTTTTGTACTTTCACGAATCTCGTGTTTAAACCGGATGGTTCCCAGCGGCGACCTAGCAAAAGCTATATAGCACGCGTATGAAAAATAGCAAAACCGAAAAGGTGAGAATGAAATAGCGAAATTGGAAAAGAAAACGTCTGAGCGAGTAGCTCACTCGACTCCTACTTAATTGCAATTTCAGTCGGAGACAGAGTAGATGTCTCCAGGGGACTGGATGTCTCCATCCATTTATCTACCTTATCCAGTTATTAAGCGCAACAATCTCTTCTTCTCTTTACGATTTGTGTCGGGCAGGGCTAGGTTGCGCGAGCGACGGCTCGTTCGGCTTCCGACAGCCGCACGTGCGCACGTGGGCATTCCGACAGCGACGGGAGGAAGAAGAGGAGCTCGCCCCCGCCGCCGCCGCCGGCCTAACCGCCTGCCCCCGCCACCCGCGGCCGGCGGCGCTACCGCGACCGCCTCGCCGCCCCGCCCTCCTCGAACCGTGGCCTCCGCCGGTCCGCCGCCGCCGCCGACCATCCCTCTAAGCCCCCCGCACACCGGAGCTCGTCGCCGACGAGCTCCCCACACCCACCCCCTCGTTAAGTTCATCTTCGACGGCCGCCTTCTCCGCCGCGCCTCCGCGCGGCGTCGCCGGCGCCGTCTCGGCCTAGGATCTCAGCCGTTCGCTCGGCTTCGCCTCGCTCCATCCTCGACGGCGCCTCCTCCGCCGCAGCTCCCTCCGGTCGCAGCGGCGTCGTCGGTCGCCGTCTCGACGCCGGGAAGAGTAAGGGAGAGAGAATCGGGCGTCGGCGACATGGGGCGAGGTGGGGAAAAAAGAAGGAAAGGAAGAAGATAAGGGCACGAGCAATGGTGGCAGGGGTATGCCACTGCCTCACGCCTGCCACATAGATATTTGACAGTAAAACCACCGTCTGAATAAAACCCATCCAATGCAGCAGCCTACACGGTGGTCCTATTTCCCTCTCTCTACTTCTCACTTTACCATTGTCCTGCCCCACTTTTTCCAAATATTGAGACTATGCAGCGAGGCTTTGCATGTGTTCACATGGTCCCAAGAGGCTTTTGTCAGTGAGGAGGCGGGCTTCTCTGCAGGATACCGCTTTGCTCTGCAAGCAGCACCATCATCAGTTTTGGACCACCCGAACCTACATGGATAGCTGAAGCAGTAGTCCAGCGTGGAGCGTTGGCCATGCCCTAAGGAGGAGGGAGAAGATAAGGGAGGAGGAAGAAGGCGTGGGTGGGACCCACCCACGTGGTGCGCGTAACCGCCCTATACCCACCCCGCGTCCGCGAACCGCGCGACGGGTCGAGCGCGCGTCAAAGAGACTTTCCGATTTGTGTCCACCATGCATCATCCAAACACAAGAAAAGAAACCGGAGCACTCTACATAGTAGTAGTAGTCAGTACACTGTACACGCAGCTAATTAAGCGCTTCTAACAAGCAGTGAGCTAGCTACTCGTCGTAATCATCGTAGTCGTCGTCGTCATCCATATCGACCGTAACCCGAGGGCCAAGATACGGCGCACCCACGACGCTGAGATCTTCGGGCATCTCCACCTCTTCCAGAAATGCAAAACCTGAATCGAAATTGGCGTGTAGATCGTCGCGTTAAACAGGAACAGCTAGAGATAATTGCAAGCTGAAATGGCTTAGTAGTACTAATTAAGAGCCGCAACATTAATTATTAAGCACCTGGGAGAGATGGGATGGGGACGTCGTGGAAGTAGGTGGACGGCCGGCCGTGCTCCTCCGAGTAGGGCGGCGTGAGCACGTCGAGGATGGCGCACGGCGTGACGGCGGTGAAGGCGTGCATGTTTCCGCCGCCCCGCGGGAACAGAACCGACGTCTTGCACGGCGCTCGCCGGACCTCGTCCGCGGCCACCAGCCTCGCCAAGCCACCTGCAGATCAGTTAGCCACTGTAATAAGTAATCTGCCTCATGAACGATTCAAACTTAACCAGACAGGCCGGGGCATTACACTTTCTTTGGCTAGAGCCCGGTGGCGCGGTGAGCCAGTCGTAGGATCTGACCCGCACCGATCCGTATAGGAGTTTGCTGAGAACCACCATGTCCGGGTGGTCGTGCAGCGGCAGCGTCGCGCCGGCCGGAAAGCAGAACACGCCCATCTGCCAATGCACTATCTACTAGGTTCAGAAACCGCCGGCCGGAAAGCAGAACACGGTAGCAATTACATCGCACAAATGCGGCGGCCGGGCACGTACTACGTACCGAGAAATCGTCGGACTGGTGTATGTGTACGTAGGTGATCCGCGTGAACGCGTGCGCCTGCAGGAGCCGGACGCCCTTCGGACTCGGCTCGTCTTCGCCGTCCAAGGACGACGGCTTCTCCCCGTCGTCGATCC
Organism: Poa pratensis; assembly: GCA_947311845.1. Taxonomy (NCBI): domain Eukaryota; kingdom Viridiplantae; phylum Streptophyta; class Magnoliopsida; order Poales; family Poaceae; genus Poa; species Poa pratensis. The sequence continues at coordinate 36,027,481 of CAMZMU010000094.1, forward strand.
CAACGTCGGCCGCCTCCATGCCATCTGCGAGTCAAGGAATTAACACCGCCGGCCACGTACGGTAAACCATATCCAGCAAGCATCCTCTTCCCAACTACACGTACGTACCTAGGAGGTGTTGCAGCCACCTGATCCCGCCGAGGGTGGTGGGCATCCGCATCGCCGCCGACGAGAGGACCATGTCGCACGCGTCGTACAGCCGCTGCACCTTGCTCAGCGGCGCCACAGTGCAGGTCGGGAACGCCATGCTCGATGAGAGGAAAGCCCGAGCTCGATCTTGACGTACTATACGAGATAAAATGATCTGCTTGAATCAGAGTACGTATATGTATAAGTATATAGCAGTACCGGGTAGATTGGGGCGAGAGCGTACCTGGGTGCGCGCCGCCCCCGCCCGGAACCAGCCAGCTCCGGGGAGAAACCATGGGTGTCGCCAGATTTTCCGAGGGCCTTTTGCAGTTTGCGCCGTCCAGGCGTCCGAGTCTCCACGACTCTGCACTGGGTGGGGTGGTGCCGGTGCGCGCGTGCCTGTTGTTTTCGGTGGTGGTGTGGTGACGCCGTCATCGATCGTTAGCGGTCTCACGGAACCGGAACCTACCTGCTGTTTCCTAGCGAAACAGTTTGCTCATCAAGCAGTGCTTGCTTCACTGTAACTTTGCTCGTTTCAGTTTTTAAACAAAAAACATGCGGAATCTCGACCAAGTCCTTTTGGAGCCTCAAGTCTTGTGAGTTGGGAGACCACAGGTAACTTTTTGTGCGTCGAGTCCGGCAGTGGTGGATGCAGGACCAGAAAGTAGGTGGTGCCAACTCACAGTTGTTAGCTTAAACACATTATGTATAATTATTTTTAACACATTTAATACACCTACAATAAGGCTAGTTTTTTTTTCATGGTAATATGATTCTCATTAATAAATAAAAGACGAGATACAAAGTATGTATACACCGATCTTACAGACCTGTAAAGATAGGATAAACCTATGTGACAAACTAACGCCTATCCATCTTTTTCGGCACTACCATAGCAGCCACCAAAGAAAAAAAATAGACAAATCAACTCTTCACCCGAGCTAAGGCTAGTTGAGTAGAATGAAAAGTGTGCATTTTGTAGGGGCGCCATGGGACCCCACTGGATACGCCACTCGAGTCCGGTGTGCTGATCGCTGGATTCTTTTGGATGGTGTACGTTGGTGGCAAAATTGGGATCGTTTCTTTGATTTTTGTTGTTATTTTTATACTAAAATTAAAATTGCAAAAAATATTGAACAAAAGAAGAGGATTTAACATGGGTAGAAAGTATATTCATGTCCCCTACAACTTTTTTCGATAAAGGGAATATGTTAATATCGCGAATATACAAATTACACCCAACCTCTGCACCAACAAGGTACCGAAAACATTTAGAATGCACACAACCAAAAAGAAAATAAAAAATCCCCTACAACTATGATATATTATTTTTCGGGAGTGCTTTGGCGACGGTTTGATCGTTTCGCTGCAACACGTGCAACAGTCGGAGTATCTCCAAGGGTGGCCCCATAATACTGTCCAAACGGGTTCATATTCTATCCGTTCAGGGGAGTCCGGACACCACCATGTTCGGACTGATGGGGCGGGTGTCCCAAGTGAAATGTGCATAGCCAGTCTGGAACTCCCCTTTCCCCTGCCCTCTCTCGAAAGCTCTTTGAGCCCTCTGCATCCTTCCGTCGCCCCTCTGCTTCGTGCTCTCCGGCGGCGTTGCTGGTGTCGTGGTAGTTCTTTGTACATGAGAGGTGAGATATTAGGTGTGATGAAGCTTTCACAAATACTTGAAAGAAACCGTGGCATATGTTTCCTCGTATAAGTTTTCACCTTTCTCATAATGACATGTTTCCTCGATAAATCTAGTCTAGTTTGCAAAGCCAATGACTATGCTCTTCAACCAATGCTCTACTGGGAAAACAACTATGATCAAGCATCCCTTAAAATTGTCCAGGTTATGTTCTTACTACATGTATTTTTTTATATTTTACCTTGTTAATTTAATAATAAGATTTGCGAAAGTTGATCTGGATTTGCAAGTGCCAATATTGGACTAGAGCAAACAACTAACATGTTTGATGCTGCTATGGTAAACTTGCTGCTTGTTGACGTGGAAACGCACGTTTGTTGGAAGACCCCAAGAGGAAGGTATGATGTGGTAAGCAGCAAGTTTTCTCTTGATTACAAAACCAAGGTTGTCAGATCCAGTAGGAATTGGAAGAGCTTCAACACGGTGTCAACAACTGCGTCGTTGAGATGCCGTTGACGTGGACCTGCACACAACACAATCAAACTACTTTGCCTCAACGAAACAGGAAGGTTGTCAATCTCCCCGGCTTGCTGAATACAAAGGATTAAACGTATAGTGTGGAATATGATGAACACAAAGGTAACAGCAGGAAGTAACGTAGAGCGTGGTAAAAACGGTGTTTGTATCAGTGTGAAATAAAGGACCGGGGTCCACAGTTCACTAGTGGTGTCTCTCCGTAAAACAAATAAACATACATGTTGGGTGAACAAATTAGAGCTGGGCAATTGACAAAGTGCAAACGCATGACAATGCAATATATGACAAGAACATGTTCATTGTTAGATCTATTGGGCATTACAACAATATACATAGACCGCTTACTAGCTGCATCTATGACTCATAATCCACTCACAAGATAGCTTCCGGGTCTCCCATGAGTATTAAGTTGCAAGCAACAGATTATAGCATTAAGCAAAGTGTGTAATGTAAACAAACGCATTAGACTTAACAGCAGTACCCTTAAGCTAAGCATCGGGTTTTTTATCCCTAGTGGCAACAGCACATCTACAGCCTTAGTTGTTTCTGTCTATCAAGCCCAGGCTTCTAGAGGCATGAACCCACTATCTAGCATAAATACCCTCTTTTGCAGTCATTAGCATCTACTTGGACAAAACATCTACTAACAACGGAGAGCATGCAGGAACATAGATAAAACATAATATAAATAGATGAACAAACTTGATCATAACTTCACAATTCATCGGATCCCAGCAAACACAACATGTAGCATTACATAAAGATGATCTTGATCATGTTAGGCAGCTTACAAGATGAAAGGATCGTATGACACCTAGAGGGGGGGGGGGTGAATAGGTGCTACTTCAATTTTAGTACTTTTTCAAATTAGGCTTGACACAAAAGACTATAAACAAGGATAGATGTAACCGAAAGTGAAAGCACGCGGAGACACGGATGTAATCCCGAGTTCCTCCTTTTTAGGGGAGTACGTCTCGTTGGAGAGGTGTGAGCTACCACAAAGGTCAAAACTCAACCGCCACAAAGGCGGATGCACCTTCTTCTCCGATGAACCGCACCACAAAGGTTTGGCTCACCTTGCACTATCGGAATCCTTCAAGGCGGAATCCGAAGCCCTTACAACAACGATCCGGGGCACAACCCACAAGAGGATTGGGGGCTCCCGAACAGCTACAATCTGTCATAAAGACAACAAGTGAGTACAATAAGAAGCTAGGTTTTCCTAATGGAAATCCTAGCCAAGGGGCCCTCAAGTAAATCAGGGGGAAATGAAGAACGGCTTGGTGAAGATGTAGATCCGGGTCTTCTCCTTCAATCCTCCAAAGATCAACAAGTTTGGGTGGAGGGATTGGGAGATCTAGTGATTCTTGAGCTTGCAATAATGGAGACTTCAAGTTTGGGCGAGCTGGCTGGCTGGAGGTAGGTGGAGGGGTATTTATACCCCTCCAGAAAAACTAGCCGTTTCTGTCCACTTGGGCCGGAGACTCCGGGGGTACTCCGGGGTCACTCCGGACCTGATACCGCAGCTGCCGTCGCTTGAGCACTTCGCTTCAAAACTCTGTCTGGGGGCGGAGACTCCGGACCGGAGGTGCGGAGACTCCGGTCGGGGCGGAGACTCCGGGGTAACTCCGGACCCTATACCGTAGCTGCCGTCGAAAGCGTCAAAGACTGAGAGACCGGAGACTCCGGCCCCTGAGCCCCTGAGGACCGAAGACTCCGGACTGGGCAAGCAGAATGCAGACTTCTTTTTCCTGTCAAGTGTTTCGATGCAACATGCAAATATTTCTTTTGACTCCTGCACCACTTAACATCGCTTAGATATATCCTAGTGTTGTTGCCTAACACACAAAAACTAGGGGATATAAAATATGCCCTTTCACAAGATCTAAACATGATAGCACAAAGTGGAGAGATTACCAACTAGCTACTGCTATGGACCTGTAGTCCCGTGGAGAACTACTCACGCATCACTCCGGAGACAGGCATGGCGATGTAGAGCCCTCCGGTGACGATTTCCCCTCCGGCAAGGTGCCGGGAAGAACTACAGAAACCCTCCCGAACTAGGGTTGAAGACGACGGCGGCGTCGGAACTTTTCGTGGAGTTTTGCTCGAGTATCTAGGGTTTCCCGAATAGATGCAATTTATAGGCGAAAGGGCGGCGTCGGAGGGCACCCGAGGAGGGGCGGCGGCCTAGGGGCGCGGGCCCACCCTTGGCCACGCCGTGGGCCTGCCTGCCTCCCTCGGCTGGCCTCCGGACTTCTCCTTCTGGCTGCTGCTTCGTCTCGGTCCAGAAATAAATCAGTTAAATTGGCGTCCGATTCCGAGAATATTTTCAGAATAGAATTTCTGAAGCAAAAAGACAGCAGAAAACAGGAACTGGCACTGTGACATCTTGTTAATAGGTTAGTCCCAGAAAATGCATAAAAATGATATAAAGTGTAAGATAAACATGTGGTAATCAATATATAACAGGCATGGAACATAAAAAATTATAGATACGTTTTGGACGTATCACTTGCCTGTCTGATGTCTTTTGTAAGAATACTAGGTCAATCAAATGATTATCCCACAATATGAATTATGAATGTCATTATGTCACTCTCATATTGGGTTTATGAAAATGACTCACCAGCATGTATTTTAACAAAAGCTTTCTCAGATAGTTTTTGTCGTAATGTGGGATGACATGTTTTCTGTTATGGTGTGTGTGTGCTTTCCTGGTCGTCCTGGTGTCCTCCATAGGTGTTTATTTTAGTTCATTGCCTTCTCTTTTCTCCGTCAGGTTCGTGCGTAACTGATTTTTGCCCCCTCGTCATGTTGCAGATCAATGCTCATTTCGTCGGCTAGTATTGGTGTAAAAATAGATAAGTAGAGGTTAAGCCAGCTTAAATTTAGCAATATAAGTAGGTTGGAACAAGACGTGAGGTGCTCATTTTTGTTGTTGCAAGTTCTGCTTCTTGCATGTTTATTAATTATTGTTTTGGCATGATAGAACAGGAAGGAACCAAGGTTGAGTGCATGGTGTGTGGAACACGTTTCAACCAAAGCTGCCTTAATTAAAGTTAGATATAATACGAGTAAAGGTGATGGTTGGCGGCGGTACGTCAAGATAGAACTACCCCTGAAGTTGATAGAAATCACGCACCATGCCACCTATAAGTGAAAAAACAGTTCGTGCCTGATACGACCGTGGTACGTCGTGGTTAGTCGGTACGTAAAAAAAAAGAAGCGAAACGGTACATCGATCCATCTAAAAATACTGCGATCAATACAGACCCGGTCTCCTGATCCGGCTCACGTCGATGCACACCATATCCACGCGATTCCACTGGAGGCCCATCTCTAGGCAGCGATTCGACTGGAGGCCCATCTCCAGGCAATCGTCTGGACAGCGTCCGCCGCCAGCGACCGCTCCCTCCAACTCCCAGTTCCAATCCAGTTCCGTTTCTCCAAACGAGCGATCAGATCACACGGTAGAAAAAAACATCAATCCATCCAGACCAGCGATCGGTCTGTGTAAATGCAAAAAAAAAACAGCAATCCGAGTACATCACCAAATCTAAATATTTAGCATCACCCAATCATTATTGACGTAACCATCTTTAAAAAAAAAACTCCTACCTCGCCGGCTACGTGCCCCAAGGAGAGGTAATCTAGCAAATTTTTTTTTGACAACTCATCTACACCCCACAAAAAAAAAAACTCAGGTAGCATTTAGGCCGAATATTCTTTCAGTGGGAGGCGACGTTCCCGTCGACAGCGAGGCGCCCGTGGTGATTTCGTCAATCTCAAGATTTGATCTGCCGGCTCAGTATTTCGGAGGTGCTCATAAGGGTAGGGTGTGCGTGCGTGCGTTCATAGGGGTGAGTGTATGCACATGTATGTGAGTGTCTGTGCTTGTACTGTGTTTCTTTAAAAAAAAAACCCGTACCAACGCACGAGATTTTTTTAAATGTTTTTATGTTACTGAATCAAATCATCAAAAGTTTAAAACAGTCTAGAGTTTCGGCTTTCGATTTCTCGGTCAAAATATCTCTTATGTATCGCAACGTCCCCCAAATCCGGCGCTGCCTGAGATCACAGGGATGAGCCGCTCAACAGCCCAAGGACGGAAGCCCTCGAAGATGCTGTCTGCTGGCCGCCCTCCCCTCCCTCCTCCAGACCGGGCACGGTGAGCAGGGCGTCCGGCTCCACGGCCACGGCGAGCAGGGCGTCCGTCCCCTCCTCTATCCACGAAAAGGGGGTGGCTGTCTAGCGCCGCCGGCTTAGCTTCCCATGTGCGGCATCCTCCACGGCTTCAACTTCTCTCCCTTCTGTCCGGCTTCATCTTCATCCTCTGAAGTGGCCGGGATCCATGGCGGTGGAGGGCAGACGTGTCGTCGCCGAGACTGGCTTGGCGGCGCCGTCGCAGGGAGGCGGAGGAAAGAGGATCGAGCAATTATTTTCGTTCGGTCAACAGAAGAAGCGAACCGGTATTAAGAGAGCGCGGGTTGTTTTCGCAGAACCTCAGGGGCCAAAATATAAAATGACCACGACGCACGACGTACCACTGCCACGGTCGTTTACTCGTATTATATATCTTTTATTGATACCCCTACGTTGCTAGAAAAAAGTGCTAGAAAAGTCATGTTAAACACCTGTATAGAAAATAATTTCTTTTTTGTTTTCTTCCTTCAATTGCTCAAATTTCGCAGCTTATATTTCTTATCGCTTCCTATCATTTTCCTTGTACACAAACGCAAAAAGAAGATATTCGCTTAAATGACTCGATAGTTCATATTTTCATTTTCGTCGCCCGTTGCAACGCACGGGCATTTTGCTAGTTAAAGTTAGATTAAACACATACTATGGTTATCCGGAAGAAACTGAACATGTGGATGTATAGCAAGTCTATTAATTTGGAACGGAGGGAGTACATACTCACGGAGGAAAAGAGAAATCAGACAATGTGGTTATCCGGAAGAAACTGAACATCCAGAAACCAATTTAAAGGCCTGCACTGAAGTATGCGCTTTTCCACCGACACTAGCATCGGCCCGGCCCAGCACAGTTCTCGCACGGAAACTCAGAAGTTCCAACCAATGCAAACAAAAAATCTGCCTTACAGAATTCTATCTACGAATCAGCGGCCAGCACGTCGTATCATCACAGAAAGGAAAAGATCCTGTTTTCGACCCGAAACAATGGAAACGGAAACAAATCCCTCGTTCTTATCCCCAAACAACGCCCCCACACAGAGAGAAAAAAAAAAGAGCGAAGCAAGAAGAAAGAAAACATCGAAAAAGTCACCTCCCCTTGTTTTAAAACCGCAGCCGCTCCTCCTCCGCACTTGCTCTCCCTCTCCTCCTCCTGCACCCACCCACCACCACCACTCCACCGAGGAACCGCAAGAGCCACACGCCCCCGCGCACACACCCACACCAGATCGTTGACGGCGATGGCAGCGGCAGCGGGAACCAGGGAGGAGATGGTGTACATGGCCAAGCTGGCGGAGCAGGCGGAGCGGTACGAGGAGATGGTGGAGTTCATGGAGAAGGTCGTCGCCGCCGCCGGCACCGGCGAGCTCACCGTCGAGGAGAGGAACCTGCTCTCCGTGGCGTACAAGAACGTCATCGGCGCGCGCCGCGCGTCCTGGCGCATCGTCTCCTCCATCGAGCAGAAGGAGGAAGGCCGCGGCGCGGCCGGGCATGCCTCCGCGGCGCGCACCTACCGCGCACGCGTCGAGGCCGAGCTCTCCAACATCTGCGCCGGGATCCTCCGCCTCCTCGACGAGCGCCTCGTCCCCGCCGCCGTCGCCGTCGACGCCAAGGTCTTCTACCTCAAGATGAAGGGCGACTACCACCGCTACCTCGCCGAGTTCAAGTCCGCCGCAGAGCGCAAGGACGCCGCCGACTCCACCCTCGGCGCCTACCAGGCCGCTCAGGTCTTTCCCCCTCGCTTTTTATTTTTGTGTCCTCCTCCGGTGAGCTACTTGACTGACAATAAAAGTTGGATCTTGGGCTGTTCCTGTCTGTAGGACATAGCTATGAAGGAGCTGCCGCCGACCCATCCCATAAGGCTGGGCCTCGCGCTCAACTTCTCCGTGTTCTACTACGAGATCCTCAACTCGCCTGACCGCGCTTGCTCGCTCGCCAAGCAGGTGATTAATTTGCTCATTCTTTCTTACCTTCTGAGTTTACTACTTCATCAACTTTGGGCAGATCTATAGCTCGCCACAGATCAGAGTTGCACAAGACTGATAGGACATGATTTGTTACTTTCTCCAATGGACCCGTCCTCTATTTCCTATACTTGTTTCTTGTTGCATATCCACAGATATAGTACTACCTCTTTTATTTTCCTTATGAAGTGTATTGTTGCGCCGCCTAGGGAGTGGACATACATATTCTACTTGTTTTCATCCGCATATACAATTAATTTTTAATTTTCACGTGAAGTAGGATTAAATTCTTATGCCGCTTAGGGAGTGTAGACACATTCTTCAGTTACAGTTGCACTTGGCAATGTTCAGCTGTATTGGTTGTTTGGAGTGTACTGTGACCCGTGCCATGCCGGCTCAAATTGCCCCCATGCTTCCAAGATGAGACTTTATCTTGCAGAGTGTAGCCCCACATGCCTGCTTGCTGTCATGAAATGGACTGCTTGGTTAGATAAATGAAAGTAGTGGAGTGCCATGATGCTCATCTGGCTGGACTGACCACTTGGTAGCCCTGGCTGGAAGACAATAATAAATCTGTGGTATAATTTTATGAATCTGGAGTTTTCTCTCAAGTCAACTCCACAAGTCGACATCTTTCTATGCTGTGATGAATATAATGATGCCTGTATTTATCTTCCAACTCTATTATGTCATCGAATTGATACCCTTCAGGTTCAGTTGATCTCGATCCTACAATTCTGCCCTTACTGCTAATATAGCCATTCATAATCCCTTATGTTTATAGGCCTTCGATGAAGCCATCGCCGAGCTGGATTCCCTTGGGGAAGATTCCTACAAGGATAGCACCCTGATCATGCAACTTCTCCGTGACAACCTCACCTTGTGGACCTCTGATATGCAGGTAGGATGTGCTGACCAGTCAAAAGGAAAAATGTATGCATAACACTTGACCTTTTTTTCCAATAAAATCAACAATTTATGTGAACAGGATGATGCTGGGGATGAAATGAGGGATGCAAGCAAGCCTGAGGATGAGCACTAGTGAAGGATCCTAGTGTACTGCCCTCTTTATCTCTTAACTTTGGGTAGTATAATGATTGTACAAGGACCATTTTCGTGTGTCCTTTATCGCCGGGTTTTTACTTAACCCTTTTCATTATATCGCAATTGTCGTCCTCATGTATTATTTTTTACTTTCCAACTGGAATACTGCTGGTGTATGCGGGGATGCCTTAAGATTTGAACGAGGATTGTCAACTCTTGCTTCCTATAATTGAATGGCTATGCAACTATGCATGTTCCATGTTTAACAAATATTCTGTCGTGGCTAGGGTGTGGTTTGGATTGGCTGTGCAATTACAATCGTCATGATTTGATCTTGGAAGAAAAATAGAAAGATACAGCTGGAGTGGCAATAATGTAATCATGCATCACCAACAGACATAACATGGGCAATGAATTAGCCGTGTCATTATGCCACTTGAGCTTTTGTGCTTGCATTGTTGCTTTCCAACCAAAGATATTAGCAGAACGGAGAAAACATGGTCAGAAAGCTATTTGTTGGTACTCTAGTTTCATCAGGTCTTGTTTGTAGGGAATTACTTGATTCTGATGAATCATCGGTTGTTTGATGTTAGTTTTACAGGAGTACTACATTATATGTTGTTTCTGATTTGGAGGTGTTTCTGTACGATATTGAGTGCTCAAAATTGTGACTATCTTGAAGGCTTAGACACTGGCGTGCTGCTGCTAATCAAGCACTCATTGTTTGATTTAGCAGTCCTTGCTGGTTTTAATCAGTGGTCGTTCGTAGTGTGCACCCGACTCCAATTCTCATCCTGCTTCGCTTCGTAAGCTGAATCATCTCCATCATAAGCGTTGCAACAACCAACAGAACTTATGATACACATGGTTTCAGGATCCAAGCTTCAATCCGACTATCTTTTGTGTTTGGTCTATGGCGATTTTATCATATCCACACTACTATATTTGCCCCGTAGTCTTTGCCCACGCAGATATCAAACCAAACGAAAACCACAACATATCTTCAGGCTTAGTTGGTCTGGCAAAAATCAGCAGCTAGTCCACCGAGGTATGTTTACTCCCAAACGTATCACAAGAGCGACAAAATATCCGATACAACAAAATTACGGTGGAACGGGTGAAAACTACCCTATGCTGGGAAGGTGATGTTCTACAAACATGTAAAATTTCAATTTCAAAATCAAAATCACTTAGGAGGTACAACATCACTATTCATGCATAATTTGCTTTTCTTTTCTTACCTCTCAAATGAACGAGTTTGAACTTAAATTTGCACATGCTTATAGAACATCATCTTTCTAGCACACCGTACCTTTTTTTCTAGATTCTTTAAGCTCCAAGCATGTTTTTTTACAAAGTTCTCATCATAACTTGGTTTTCACCCTATACTTTCTCTACGAGAGGTCGGATGTGGGGCCATGAAAAAAACTGTAATGTTGTGGGTATATTTTGGTACTTATTTCGATACACATGGCAACACCCATTGAACTAAAAATATCTATTTGATAGTTGTATGTTTTAATTACTAGACTTTCCTAGTAGGAGTTGCTAATCGAAATTACCGGGCACTATTTCCTCGTCCTAACATCAATCACCACCATCCCTCTACGTGTAGAGTTACGTGTATGGAAAACAAAAATATTCGTCCTATACGAACCAACCAAGATCTATCTATGAAGATGCAAGTAAAGTTTAGATCTAGTTCGCAAACAGAAGCGGAATAGATTGACGGTGAAGCATGTTGCAGATCTCCGCATGTAGGTGTGTCCCTCACAACTGCGAAGATGTTCCCAGTTCCTTCAGAAATGGTAAGATCTTTGGCGTAAGAAGAAGGGGCGACCCATATCATCTTGACTTGATTATGCTTCCCCGGTTCCACGGTCTGAAGAAGAGCTTGAAGTTACCGTGCTCCAACGACGGCCTTGCCGCAACACTGTCGCGGAGCTCACCGGAGGCGCAGGCGTCGCGTCGGGTGGCGCGTTCCCGTGTTCTTCTGGCGCTAGAGGGCATCCCGCCGCACGCTTGGGAGCGCGCCACGGTGGAGCATCTGCTGGATACCTCTTGCATCGTGGACGAGCTGGCTCAGGAGACGGCCAACAGGGAGGACCTTGGCACGTTTCGTCTCTCTGGCTGGACCCAAGACGCAGACATGATTCCGCCGGAGAGGGACCTGTGGGTGCCGGAGCCCGAGAACTTTGACATCACGGTGGCTGTGCCGCGGCCGCTAAGCTGGGACAGGGAGCGCGGCCTGCTCAGATACCGCGTCCTCATTCACCTGAACAGGATCGAGGAGTTCATCGTTCTGGAGGAGCCAAGGCTGGGTCCGAGCTCGCCGGGAAGTGGGCAGAGCGGCGTGCCGGACCCCGGCAGCTTTGGCGGTGGTGATGGTGGCTACTGGACCACGCGTTCTCCGCACTGGTCGCCCGGGGTGCCTGACCAGCGTGGCCGCTTCTCGGCGTACGGCGCGGGCACCGAGGGCTGGCAGCAGGGCCATGGTGGTCCGGCGAGCTCTCCGCCGCCGGCGCACTCAGCGGACTGGCAACTGCCGCGCATCAACAGAAGGGTCCAAAACCGGGTCGCTGACAGGGTGGGGCCGGTCTTGGCGGTTGGCCAGATTCAAATGGAGGTTCCAACTTTACGTCCAAGTCCGGTCCGCGGTGGGGCAATCTCGTCTGACATCGATCCCAACACGACAAACATCCTCAGGCAAGTGGGCTTCAAAGCTGCCTCGCTTGATCGCGGACTGGGTCAACAGGCCGCGACCGACAAGGATCGTGCAGTGGAAGCCACTCGTGCCAAGACACCTGTCAGCTGGGGACAAGCCAATGTGCCGTTAGAGGGACTGGGGCCACTGGCGCAGCCTTCTTTTCAGAAGGAAACTGCGAGTGGGCGAGCCCAGGATGTTGTCGGGATCACTGCCTTCACAGAGCTGGTCCGTGATTGCGCTACAAAAGAGGTTATTGGAACAGAGGATGCCGAGGTGGATGCGGAGGGGGAACAAGAGTTGGCGGTTGGACGTGATGTTTCCTCGGCATCTGCCAGCTGGCCACCGAAAGATAGGGCTGCTGATTCGCTGCCGGGTGGACCCATGGCATCTCCGGAGGCATTCTTCCATGTCTCTCTGTCAGCTGGGGCCAACGGCCAGTCCACGGTGCCCATGGCCACGGAGATGGGCCTTGGACCGTGCTCGGCTTTGGGCGCTAACAACCCTGGAGGCCCAACTGCGATTCACGAGCCCATTGGGCAGACACGAGTGGAGGCTACCGAGCCGGATGATGAACAGGACTCCGGCATGTCCCAGAAGGAGGAGCTGGCGATGACGAAAATCAAAGCCTTCTGCACCAGAGTGCTCAAGATGATCGCCCCACCTCTACTTCGTGAGATCGAATCTTCTAAGGTACTTCGTGCCGAGGCTGAACCATTCACTCCTAGAAGAGTCACACGCCGGTCGGCCTCAACCACGACGCCCTTGACCAAGCCTCCCCGGAAGGTATCGGCTGCGGACACTGCGCTGCTCACGGCTCTCGGCATTGCCCCCAACGAGCTTTGTGTTGATGAAGCGCATCTGGAGGAACTGCAATCGATGTTTGACTCTCCTTTGAAGGACCAGCATCTTCGGGCAATCGCTGCCATCTATGGGAAGACGCTGCCGACAGAGTACAGCACGGGCTCTGGCAACAGGGAGATCAGCGCGCACTAGTTGCGTCCAGGATCGTTGGTGTCCATCTACCCTTTTATGGATATCAACCCAGAGATCTTGGGGTGGAATACACGCGGCCTAAACGACCCGGCCAGGCGTGACGCTGTTAGGGAGTTTGCTACTTCTGTTCATGTCAATCTTGTTTGCCTCACTGAAACAAAGATGGCTGTAATCGATAAGTACTTTGTAATGCAATGTCTAGGGCCGTCTTTTGACGGTTTTGCGTACCTGCCGGCGAACGGCACGCGTGGTGGCATACTGCTTGCGTGGGTTTCCTCAGTGCTGGATGTTACCAACATTGTGTTGGACACACACGCTGTCACTGGGGAGGTACACACGAAGGATCATGGAAGGTGGTGGCTCACTGCGGTCTATGGGCCGCAAGGCGATGAGGCGAAAACCCACTTCTTGGAAGAGCTGACCGAGCGTAGAGCTCTTTGCCCAGGGCCCTGGCTAGTTCTGGGGGACTTTAACATGATTATGAGCGCCAATGAGAAGAATAACTCGAACCTTAACAGGAGGATGATGGCAAAGTTCAGAGAGTTCGCAAATAGGCACGAACTGAAGGATCTTTACCTTCATGGTAGATTGTACACATGGACGAATGGGCGCAGGAACCCCACGATGACTAGGATTGATCGGGCGTTGGTCTCGGTGGACTGGGACTTGAGCAACCCTGATAGTGTGCTACAGGCGTTGTCGTCAAACATTTCTGACCACGCCCCCCTACACTTGTCTCTGAATGCTGCTTTCAGACCCAAACGAAGATTCAAGTTTGAGGTTTTCTGGACAAAATTAGAGGGATTTGAGGAGGCCGTTCGGGAGGGTTGGAAGTGCGATGCAGCAATTGTCGACCCCTTCCACCGTCTGGATGCACTGCTTCGCAACACTGCAGCCTTCCTGCAGTCTTGGGGGCACCGGAAGATGGGGAATATCAAAGTTCAGATTGCTATTGCGAACACTGTCATCTTAAAACTCGATGCTGCACAGGACAGGCGTATGCTGACAGATGGTGAAATCTGGCTGAGACGATTGCTCAAACATGCTGTTCTGGGCCTCTCCTCTCTCGAAAGAACCATTGCCCGTCAGCGCTCTCGCTTGAACTGGATCAGGGAAGGGGATGCCAATACCAAGCTCTTCCACGCCGTTGCCAATGGAAGAAGGACAGGGAATTTCATCCCTTCCATTACGGTTGAAGGGGAAATCATCACGGATCAATGTCGCAAAGAGGAGGTGTTCTTCGATGCTTATCAGGCACTGCTAGGATCTGTTCAAACTAGGGAGCACACGGTAGACCTGGACCAGCTGCAGATCCCCCATGCGAACTTGCAAGAGCTGGAACGCATCATCACCGAAGAGGAGGTTTGGGAGACTATCAAGGAGATGCCCGCTGACCGTGCTCCGGGACCTGACGGATTCAATGGCATCTTCTTCCAAAGGGCCTGGCAGATCATAAAGAACGATGTAATGGCGGCGCTGCTGAAACTTTACGTGGGGGACGGTAGAGGTTTTGGTAAGCTCAATAAAGCGCTGATTACGCTTATCCCCAAGAAACCGGATGCAAGTACTATTGGGGACTACAGGCCCATCAGTCTAGTCCATAGCATCTCCAAGCTGTTTGCCAAGATTATTGCCAATAGAATTAAGCCTAGGTTGGGAGAGCTTGTCAGTGCGAATCAGTCTGCATTCGTAAAGGGTCGGAACCTACATGACAACTTCCTGTTGGTCAGGCAAGTGGCAAGGAAGATTAACTCTCAGAGAAAACCAGGAGTGCTATTCAAGCTTGATATCTCGCGTGCCTTCGATTCCCTCTCGTGGTCATTCCTTTTTGAGGTTCTTCGAAAAATGGGCTTTGGTGAAACTTTCTTGAGCTGGTTGGCGATCCTCCTCCGCACGGCCAGTACCAAAATATCTGTCAATGGTGTTCCCGGACGACGCATCTGTCACGCTCGTGGGCTCAGGCAGGGCGATCCTGTTTCCCCGACACTCTTTGTGCTGGGTATGGAGGTCTTCACAGCTCTAATTGCAGGCGCAGTAGACGCGCACCTGCTTGATCCGTTCCCTGGCATCACCGCCTTGCAACGGGTTTCGATCTATGCCGATGATGTTGTGATGTTTGTCAAGCCGCAGGCGACAGATTTACATGCAGTTAGGGAAATACTGCAGGTGTTTGGGGAGGCCTCCGGACTGCGAATCAACTATAGCAAGTCTACGGCTACCTTAATCAGGGGAACAGAGGAGGCAAGGAGCCTAGTGCGGGATTCCCTGCAATGCAGATTAGAGGATTTTCCAATCAAATACTTGGGGCTTCAGTTGGCCCTGCGCCCACTAACTAAGGCTGAGTGGCAGCCTATGATTGACAAGGCAATTACCTTTCTGCCGGCGTGGCAGCGAGGTTTAATGGACAGGGCAGGGAGACTCATGCTGGTGAAAACGGTGATCGCCTCTCGACCAGTTCACCACTTGCTTGTGGCCGATGCCCCTCTCTGGGCACTAGAGGAGATAAACAACTGGATGCGCTCATTTTTTTGGGCTGGTAATGAAAATGCAAACGGTGGTCAGTGCCTCGTGGCTTGGGAAAAAATCTGTACCCCCCACTGCTACGGAGGATTGGGTGTGATCAATCTGAGGCTTCAGGGGCTGGCATTGCGTACGCGCTGGGAATGGCTCAGGAGAACCGACTTGCAAAGGCCATGGCAAGGGTTACCGGTGCTAAAGGACGCCGCTGTAACTGCTGTATTTCAGGCCCTTGTCAGGATTCAGGTTGGTGACGGTACGCAGACCCTATTCTGGAGGGATAGATGGATCGGAGGACGTGCTGTCAAGGATATCGCGCCAATTATCTTTGAGGCTGTCGACACAAGGCGAAAAAACTGCAGAACTGTGGCAACAGGTTTGCGTGACAATGCCTGGATGACGGACTTGACAGAAATTCCAGCTGGGGAAGGCGCGGTACAGCTTCTGAACCTTTGGATTCAGACAGCGGAGGTGCTTTGCACGGAAGGCACAAATGACTCGTTCTCCTGGCCTTCCTCCACGGGCAAATACACAGCTAAATCCACTTATAAGCTGCTATGCCAAGGTCACATCAGGAGTGCTACCTCGGACTGTGTTTGGAAATCTAAGGCAACTCTAAAATGCAAAAATTTTATCTGGCTGGCCCTACAGCATAGGGTCTGGACCTCAGACAGGAGGGTGAGACATGGCCTACAGGATGATCCCTCAGATTGTGCAAACTGCTTACAGGAGGAAGACACGATCGAACATGTTTTGGTGCAGTGTGTTTTCGCCAGGGAAACTTGGTACGAGTGCTTTCACCGTGAAGGTATTGGTGTTCAGGTTCCTGGACCTGACGACCTGCTGAAAACCTGGTGGCTTCGTGAAAGATTGCGGTTTCAGAAGAAGGAAAGGCAGAGATTCGACACACTGGTGATTTTGGGGTGTTGGTCGATCTGGAAACAGCGAAACGCTCGCGTTTTCAATAACCCCGAGCAACAACTCTCCCCGCTAGTCCTGGCTGGTAGAATCCTAGATGAGTTCCATCTCTGGATAAGAGTGAAAGTAGGGGTAGGTGCTGGTGTTGGTGTTTTACCTCATGTCGCGAGGGAGTAGTGTTTAGACTTGGATGTTTTGGTGTTCTCTGAACCCTTGTCCGCAAGGGGGAAGTGTTCTTGTAATTGTTTGCTGCCTTCTATAAAAATAAGGTGCGCTCTTGGCGCACTCTTCTCAAAAAAATTATGCTTCCCCTCTTTTTATTTTGGATCAAAAGCATGATAACTCCACTGGTATCCATGTGTACGTCCTCCTTAGTCCAGCAGTGATCCGTCGTTCAGGCGCGAGAAACGTCGACCTTTTGGCATGAGGTGTAGAAAAATTAGAGAGAGAGAGAGAGAGAGAGAGAGAGAGAGAGAGAGAGAGAGATGAGATGGAGAGACATCCCTTTGTAGCCAACAAGTACAATGAGGGGGGGTGCCCTCCTCTCTTTGTATAGGGGGGAGGGGAGGCCTTGACTTGGAGGAAGGACTCCCTCCCCATTGGGTCGGCCGCTGCCCTCGGGTGGCCCCCTAGAAAGAGAGGAGGTACGCCGCCCTCCAACCCTAGCCACAACCTTGCCCCCAAGTTAAGGGGGGCGCCTCCCCTTTTGGGCCTTAGGACCCATGCGGCTGCCACCCCCACCTAGGGGAAGCCCATGAGGCCCTATGGAATGTTCGGGAAGGTTTATGGACTGTCCGGAGCTTCCTAAAATATTCCAGTGCCCATTCGGATCCTTCGGGGCCTTCCCGGTACTCTGGAACTTTTTCGGTTTTCTCTCCGAGACAATTTCTATCATCCCGGAACAATTCCGATGACTTACTCATGTCGTAACCATCAAAGTACTCAACATACTACGGATGACTTTAGCGTGTGACTCTGAAGGTTCGATAACGAGTAGACATGATCCAGAACTTTTTCTGATCAATAATGAATAGCGGGACCTAGATACTCATATTGATTCCTACTGTTATACGAATGTATTCGAGTGAACCTGTTGTTCCTATACATGGTTCCCTTTACTTCGCGACACGTAACAAATCACGAGGCGAGATATTCTTGTATCCATGTGAAGGAAAGATTGATTACGATATTATGTTATCCTCGTTACCAGATTGCTTCCTTTTCTCGTTATCGTATTCCGGTATCCCTGTGGTCCATATCACACTATGTATGTGCAGACGATGATCGATACCGCAATACCGAGTGGGTCTGGATTGTATCTCTCCCCATTTACGAATGATCAACTCCCATTCTTGGACTATTAAGTCATATACTTGTTTTCTGGCAGTACCTGGAAACTACTGTTATAATCATCATGTTACGACTAACGTTTCACAACACCAAAGCATGGCGTCCAACATGTAGGAGAATAATATCCTCATGGTTTAACGACAAGCAAGTACGTTAACACTTGTGATAATACTAAAAACGTTTGTGATGATTAGTTCTCGTAGCATATCAAATGACTAGGTCTATCTAGCACTCATTGTTCCGCCACATGTTGTTGTCGGCATCCTTATTACTTTAACAATGCCCATGATCAGGAAGTCGAGATCGTCATGCAACACATGAGCTAGTCTTAGAGACAAGACTAGGGAGTTATAAGGTGTTTATGTTTCCACACGTGCATGTGAGTTTTCCTCTGAATCACATACTCAAGAACCCCAATAGTTATAGCATAGAACTACAAACATTAATTATGAACCAAGATATTCATAATGACTTTTATTATTGCCTATAGGGAATATCTCCATCTGTCTCCCACTTGCACTAGAGTCAGTACACTAGTTTACATAATATCTCTTACACCAATGCCATGTCGATGTAAGTCATGTTTTGCTCGTGGTAGAGGCTTCTTAATCGGATCTGACACATTCAGGTCCGTGTGAATCTTGCATATGGTAAAACCTTTGTCCACATGATCTCAGATCAGGTGATCCTTGTGTTCTATGTGCTTGGATTTCTGGGAGACGACCTTGGATGGCTACGACACTGTTGTTGTCACAGTAGAGCTCTATTTGGTCCTGAGCAGAAGGAACCACACCAAGGTTCGGTGAATAACTTCTTGATCCAGTAGACGTACTTTGTAACTTCCGAAGCTGCCACATATTCTTCCTCCATTGTAGAATCTACGACTGTATTCTGCTTGGAACTCTTGCAGCTCACCGCTCCACTGTTAAGTACGAATAGAAAGCCCGATTGTGCTTTGGAGTCATCTAGATCCATTGGAATTCAACATAATGTAACCCTTTACAATGAGCTCAACATCCCCTCCCAGACTAGGAACATTTCATTACCAATTGAGGTATTTCAAAATGTTTTTAACCGCTACCTAGTGAGCCATGCCTGGATCACCTTGGTACCAGCTGCTAACACTTAGCGCATAGAAAAGGCCCGTTCTTGTACATATCATGACATACATGATAGATCCAATGGTGAGGCATATGGAATCTTAGTCATTTTTGCTCGCTTAGCAGCTGTTCGTGGACAGTGATTCTTGCTAAGCCTTGTGCCAGGTGACATTGCGAGAAATTATTTCTTGGAATTCTCCATTCTAAATCGTTTTAGAACCTTGTCAATGTACGTACTTTGGCTAAGCCCTATCAGGTGTCTTGATCTATCATGATAGATCTTGATGCCCTAATATGTAAATGGCTCGTCCTAAGTCCTTCATTGCTAAACTCTTTATGAAGCCAAAAACTTTCACCACTTCGTCAAAGCAAAGGTTCCAACTCCTTGATGCGTGTTTCAGTCCAGAAATGGATTTCCGAAGCTTACATATCTTACCAGCATTTTCAGGATCGACAAACCTCTCGGGTTGTATCATATACACGTCCATGGTCAGGTTTCCAATTAGGAAAGCTTTTTACATCCACATGTCACACTTCATAATCGTAATATGCAGCTATTGCTAGTATAATCAGAACAAACTTGAGCATTGCTACCCTGAGAAAGTCTCGTCGTAGCTAAGTCCATGAACTTGTCAAAACCCTTTCGCAACAGTTCGGGATTTGTGAATGGCGACATTGCCATATGCGTCTTGTTTTTCTCTTGAAGATCCATTTTTATTTAATAGGTTTTGCCTCCACGGGTGGATCTACTAAATTCCAAACTTGGTTATCGTACATGGAGGTCGTCTCGGATTTCGTGGCTTTAAACCATTCATTGGAACTAGGACCCGCCAAAACCTCTCTGTAGTTTGCAGGTTTATCATCAAGGTTTGAGGTGGTTCTCGAATTTTGTTGGACCTGCACTTCAATAACTACCCTAATTGGAGTTTCTACAACACGTGTAGGAACTTCCAATTCAGCCGTAGGGATGTGACATGGTGTTAACACATCAAATCCCATGGTTCGGTACCTAGGGTTGAGATTAAGGGGGAGAGACGTGGTAGCGTTGGTAGTATCGTCGGCTGACAAGCAAGGTTTACCCAGGTTCAGGCCCCCGGAGGGTAACACCCTACTTCCTGCTTGCACTAGTACAGAACGACACATCGGAAACGGGCCAAAAACCCCTTCGGCAACGGAGAAAGGGTCCGTGTCCCCGACCCTGTCACTAATGTGAAGGCCTTCATCGGTAACGGAGGCAAAAAAAACCCGTTTCCGATGAGGTCTCCATTTGGCAACGGTTGGCGCAGACCTCCGTTGCTTTAGTTTTCCTACATCAGATACGGAGTTTTCCATCTACCCGTTTGCACTGAGCTTTTCTCATATTTCGGTTATATGCCATAATACATGAAAGGCTGATTGCACAATGCAATAAAACGTTATTCAATTCATAACATAGAACAAATGCCATCATTACATTGGTATACAATAATATCACTGTTTTTACAATTTGACTACAATCATATCCATCACACATTGGCATAATGTAATATCACCTATTACACTTTGACTACAATCATGAACTCTAAACCTATAAGCAACTAACCTAACAAGATGGAAGGCTGGCTTAATTAAGCCAGCCTTCCATCTTTGACTTGGAGCTCACCTTCTATGAGCTCTCGGTCGTCGCAGTACCCACTCCAAGACCAGTATCCACAAAATTTCCTTGCCTTAAGTTTTCTGGTTCTCGGAATGATAGATTGGTACTTTTATGCAGTGTTGCCGAAATAAACTCCTGCGTGAAAGAAAAAAAAACTATTAGCGAAATGTACAAAATACATCTGGATATTAAAAAAATCGGTGGCTATTTTCCAGCAACTGCTTTGTTCGGTTGCCATTTTCGAGAAACTGCTAAGATCAACGGCAAATATCCAGCACTGCTCTGTTTGGTGGCAGACAGTTCGCATTCCTTCCTTCTCTTCTTCCTCGTTCCACCCCAATCCCCCACCCGCCATGGACGACCGCAAGAATATCACCTTTGCAAGCGTGGACATCACCAACGACAGCAAGGTGCTTTCTTCTGCCGGCTTCCACATTCCACCGGAGTACTACGTAGACATCCAACTCGTATACAAAATCAAGGGTGGAGACGAGAGGGACGGAATGGGTGATCTAGCGGCAGACCTCATCGACAAATTATACGCCAACATGAAGAAGGAGTTCCCATCCAACCAGCACGGTTTTTGGGAGCGGATGCCGCTGCACAAAGTTCATCGGCATCACAGCCGGTCACAGAAAGATTTATACCTTTCACCCGGTGGGAGATCGAGGAGGTGCAGGCCTCTGCCAGATGCGCTGAGATGCTACCAGCGCGCTGCGACGCAATCACCTCCTCCTCCTTCTCCTTCGTCGACATCCACCTCCTCCTCCTTCTCCAGATCAGACACCACCTACAGATCCTCCACCACCTCCAGATCGGCCACTTCCTCCTCCAGATCGGCCACTTCCTCCTCCAGATGGGTTTCTGCTGGTAGATCCGCCGGAGGTGCTGCACCACCACCTCATGAATGACCTCCTCCACATCGGCCTGGCTCAGAAGAAGCCGGGCATCACCGGAGGAGGAGGGCGTCAGATGGTGGCGCTGCCGCATCATTAGCGGACGCATGGCCGCCTCCAGATCGACCTTCCCCTCACGAAGGGCTGCCGCTAGAACGGTGCTGCCGCGGCGGCTAGAGCCGAGGCCGCGATGGCCGGATCTAGAAGCGCCGACAGAGGAAGCCATTAGAGAGAGTGAGGAGAGTTGAAAGCCACAGTGTGCGGCGGCTAGGGTTGGAAGAGAGACAGTGAGAGAGTGATAATGAGAACGAGCCGGCAGTATATATAAGCACCACATTGGCAACGCACATTTTATATAACCGTTTCCATTGATTTTACACCAGCGAGAGAGTAAACTTACTACCCAACTTACTAACAGGTACTCTAAATTACATATGAACGCAGAGACCACTTAGCAGCCAATGCTACTACATACGGACTTGATAATGAAGTAAACGATTACATATATGCTACTACTAGCTAATGCTACTACTAGCAGCTGCTGATGAAGACTCGAGCTCGTCGTCGCTGTACACGAGTGCGTCCCTCCGGCATAATGTACCGTCGAAGATCTTGATGAAGAACCCGTTGTCGCCGTCGAACTCGAAGCACAAAAAGTGCCCCTGCTCAAGCTTGTACGCTTGGGCGAATGACTTCCATCCCTGGCCGAGGTACAAATTCCCCCCGGCACTCACGGCCGTCTTCACTGCCCAGCTGCCGTTCTCGCGGTCCTCCATCTTCAGATGCATGGTAGCTGCCACCATGCCTTGGAGCTTCTCTACGAACGCCCTCGGGAGCCTCAGGCGGCTCTCGATGCCCTTGTACAGGATAACCAAGAACTCGAAGCCGCGCAGCTCCGGGGACATGTCTTCAGAGGACGGTGAGGGCGACACCGACGGCGTGGCATTGCGGCTGCGCCCCCTACCACGGCCGCGCCCTCGTCCACGGCCGCGCCCACGTCCACGGCCGCGACCGCTGATGGTACCTCTCGCCGGGGACATGTCTTCAGAGGACGGTGAGGGCGACACCGACGGCATGGCATTGCGGCTATGCCCCCTACCACGGCCTCGCCCTCGTCCACGGCCGCGACCGCTGCTGGTACCTCTCGCCATGGATTTGGACGGAGGGGATCTGGCGAAGTTTGAATAACTCTAGGCGATGGACTGGGGCTTCAAAGAGACCGCTGCTGGTACCTCTCTCCATTTATACTCGCGGGTCTGCTCCGCCCACCTCCCCATCTGCCCATTCGCTAGCCTCCACGTATCAACATTTTCAACGGTTGGAAAATTCTATCCGTTACCATAGAGGCAAATATTGGAAACGGACAATTTTATTAACCGTTGCCAATATAATAGGTGACGGAGATTGGAAAGGGTCCGTTGCCAATGTAGGCGGGCCTGGTCAGGTTTGTACGCACCGGCCGCGCGGAAAGCGCGATTCTCCGTCGCCTAACACCTGCCGTTTCCATAGAGGGGTATCCGATGTGTCGCTCTGTACTAGTGTTGTCTGGTTATTGATATATGAGGTGTACAATGGTGTCTCGGCGAGATGGAAATCTCGCTAGGGTTTGGTGGTATGAGTATTGCTTGACCTAGATCGGCGGCCCTCCCAGCCTTTATATAGGAGGCTGGGTCTCGGGGATTCACAACCGATTAGGTTTACAGGTAAGGCAGGTTTCTACCGACTTAGGGTTTATTAGTCTTGGGGAGTACGCCATCTTCTTGGGCCTCCTTCGTGGGCCTTGATCACTGATTGCTGGCAGGCCTATCCGTGGGCCTTAGCTTGTACGTGCGCCAGGTATCCTCATGGTGGGACACCCGAAGGGTAGGCCCCCATCAGTAGCCCCCAAGTGCTTGGTCGACTCGAAGAATCGGGCAGGGACTCCTCCGTAAGTGCACGTCTTGATTAACTTGCTTTGTAGTGTACCTGATAAGCTGATTATGCGTTATTCTTGTCCTTAATTCTTTGCTTGATATGTATAAGTAAGCCAAGAACGTCTCGGTTTTGTATACTGGGTCGGAATATACATCGACTAGCACTTTGTTTGTTTGGAGTCGAGATTGCCTCGAAGGTGCATGCTGAGTCAGAATGTACATCGACTAATGCTTTGTTTATTTTGCCTAGGGATCATGACATAGTAGGCCTGGTACACTCGACGGATCGGGACCAGTTAACTGCACTTCTGGGCAAAACCTTACTAGCCTACTTCAAGCTCGAGTCCCCGGACTCGAACCTGAACAAGCTGGTCAGGTCCGACTCAGGCCGCGGAGGTCTTACAGAGCCGGCCTGCAGCATCTTTGCTACCTAACGTGTCCGCTAGGATTTTCTTCATGTCTGTTGACATGGAAAGTTGCAGGGCTTACGCTGTTGGAAGCGGGCCCTGGCCCAACTCGACGGATCGGTGGGTCTTACCTTTACACTGTGCGTGCAACATCCAAGGTATATATGCGGCGGACGCAATCTCGGGGATTTGTGATTGATAGCAGCCAGGTCGAGTAAGCTTTGATCTGAGTCGAGCAAGCTTCGACTACCGGTTTTGGACAATCTCAATGCTTCTGAGTTCTATTTTATCAGGTGCGCGACAGCGCTCCCGATGGGAGTAGCCTCCGAGATTGTGCTTTATTAATTTTTACAGCAGTCAATAAAATTTTGATCCGCTCCCGATGGGAGTTATGTGTGTTTGTCTATGAAGCGGTCAAGTGACCAATTTGTCTTAGTTTTATTCACCTTCAAAATCGATGAGGCGGTCGAGTGACCGGCTTTGGCTTAATTTGATTTTCACCCTCAGACTCGACCCTTCTAAGGACTCGAGTGCTTTCTGAGTGAATCGCTTGTGATGACGTCAGGGATGACGCGTTTGGCGACTGCGCCTTCTGACAAGCAGTGGCGTGTTTGATACGATGGATGGGACGTGACGTGTGGGTCCTAGTTTGCAGTGCTGACCGAAGACGGTGCCATTTGGACTTGATTTGACCGTTCTGACGTGATTTTCACGGCGACGTGATGATGGCCTCCTCGTTTCCCGTGCGCAGTGGGTGGAGTGGCCGGCGACGGTTGCCCACCGTGACCGCCACGTGTACGGCTAGATATGTATTGCGAGGCACGATCTTTCATCAACGGTGGGGATCGGTGGCCTGTGTGAATAAATATGGGACCGGCGGAGTGAATTATCTTTACTTGCCATTCGCTCCCCGCCGCCGCTGCTTCTGCTTCTTCCTCCTCCTTGCGCTTTGCTTTCCTAGCCGCCGTAGCCATGACCAAGCCATCGAAGAGGAAGGATGCCACGGCCGTTGCAGCTGCGGCCTCTACTGCACCGGCCGTCGCCGTCCCGGGCGCAAGCGATGCGGCGCCACTGAAGAAGAAGGCCGGAGGTTGGACAGGGTCCAGTCTGACGGCCTCAAAGCTGGACGGACATCGGCGGGATGGGTGGCTTCCTTCCGCCGCGCTGCTACCAACGCGCCTTCCTGGCGCCGAGGTAAGCCCTCAACCCAGAGAGGGCGAGCGCGTGTGCTTTCACGACTTCGTGAACATGGTTTTCTCTTTCCCTGTCGTACAAGGTTCAGCTGCATGATTTCACCCCCAACTCCATGCTGCATATCGCTGTTTCCTTTGTGCTCTGTGAGTGTTTTCTGGGGTGCACTCGCATTGGGGTCTTTGGAAGAAGATCTTCAATGTGAAGAGGAACGCCGGCACGGACGGCGTGTACGCTGTTGGCAGCTTCAACATCCAAGCTCGCAAGGAGGTCGAGTACTTCGAAATTCAACAGGTCGAGTCAGCGCAGAACTAGCGTAAGAAGTGGTTCTATGTCAGCGCCCAGCAAGAAGGGCTGCCGGCTCTTGATGCCCACGCGCCTCTGGTGAAGACTCGGGCTTGGTTGCACCAGACAACTGCTGCTGAGGAGGCCGAGGCGAAGCCTTTGATGGAGAAGATTGCCAACCTTATGAAGACTGTCGGCCACGAAGTAAGCGGCCTTCATTTGATTTTGACTTTCATCAAGAGGGGCATGCAGCCTTTGCGGGTGCGGGCGCACCCTATGTGGGAGTTCCAAGGCGGGTACGACCCGACACGCTTGGCGGGAGAGGAGCCTTTGCCGTCGGCAAGGGAGGTGGAGACCCGTGTGCGGTCGATCACCAAGCTGACTGCGAAGGACAGTTGCCCTCTTGACTTCCTGGTTGACGCGTTCGACAGCGGCAATCCACTGCTGACGGTATGATTTGACTTACACCTTTTTATTCCTTCGGAAGATATGTGGTTTGTTAATTGAAGCTTGTGTTTGCGACGTACAGAGCCGGACGCCTTCCAAGCGTTTTCCTCCACTTCCCGAAGATGGAGAGACTACGGAGGTGGAGATTTTACTGGCTGAGAATGAGGCCGATGATATTTCTCTCACCTCCGCACACACGCCCACTAACGAGGTAGAGAAATCCAAGCAGGAGGAAGAGGATGAGTTGCCGCCCAAGCGACGACGCGTAAACGAGACGGCGTCGACCGCGGCAAGCAGTCCTCCACATGCTGAACACGACGAGGATTCGGGTTCCTCGTCGCCAGAGGCTAAAGAGGCCAGGGTTGTGACCCCATGGCGCGCGCTGCCTCCCGAAGATGCACCGGAGTTTACCGCGCAGTTGGACTACACAACCCTTTTGATTTCTGATGATGAAGATGTGAGGTAATCTCTTGCTTATTTGCTCGAGTCTTATGGTTGTTTCTGCCTTTGTCTTCCGTCTGATTGTTGCTGTTCAGCCCGGCCGAGGACACCCTGCCGAAAAAGGATGCAGCGCCCCTCGCTCCCGAGGTGACACCTGTTTCGTCTTCGGAAGATGCGGTTCGGGTGGAGAGGACTGCCCCGACGAGCATGCCTTCTGGACCAAAGGGAGACGCGCCTTCTTCTTCAGGCACTGCACAGCCTGAGCGTTTCAACCACGTAAGTACTATGTTACGCTTCTTATTTTATAGGGTGCGCGACAGCACTCCCGATGGGAGTAGCCCCCGAGGCTATGTGCAACTAGGTATAGTTGGGCATAGGCTCAAATGCTTATGTTCTGTGTTTTATTCCACAACCGTTCTACCGCATGATACTGGAGTCGGGTGAGACATTTGTGCAGATGCAGGACGATCGCGACCAGATGCGGGCCAAGCTGGAGCAGTCGAATAGTAAGGACCTTCTCCCCATATCTGTTGGTTTGTGCGAAAAATTAGACGCTAAGCTTCACATCTCACTACCTGCAGGTGAGCGAGCGGCAGCTCTGACTCGGGTGCAGGAGATTGAGAAAGAACTTGCAACTGAGCGTGAGAAGCTCAAAGAGATGGACGCTCGCGAGCTGCTTCTGACAGAGCGGCTGCGCTCGCTGTCTCATGTGATGGGAGGTAATGACTCTACCATATGCTATATGAGTTGAATGTACTGTGATTTGGTTCTGAATTTTCTTGATCTGACAGGGGCTGTTGGAGCTGCACCTGCTACAGCTCTCAGGGTCCTTCGAGGATGTGGCGGGTGCCTTTGACAAGATATGCGCCTAGGCCAGGGAGGCTCTCAACAAGTCTGCGGGTGCCCTGAGAGCTGTTCACCAGCTTGTCTTCCCGAAAGGCACACCACCCGCGACTGTAGAGGGTCTAGCTGATGTGTTCGGGCCTGGGACGTCTACTTTGACCAACTACGCCCGCGCCCAAATGGTAGGTGGATCCGAGACCACCTTCCTTCTTCTACTTGGCCATGGTATTGCTGGCGACTTCGAGAAAGCTGTAGCTGGCTTCCCGAAGAAACCTGACGGGAAAACCGTCGTAACGGATGCGATGAAGGAGCAAGCAGGGACGCCGTTGAGGAAGATGGTGGCTATGATGGAAAAACGTGCCGCCATCCTTGCCGAGCGTGTTGCTCGCGCCTCTAGATCTAGGTCCGAGTCTATGTCATAAATGACAGGACTGTTTCCCTTTCTCTTTTGTAATGAACCCTGATGGCGTATAAGGCCTTGATGATTATGAGCTATGCTTTTGTTTTTCTTCTTATGTCGTGATTATGGGATGAACTGTCTCCGATCCTTGTGAGTCGGGTGTGTGCGTTATGCACGCATGTTCTTATGCTTTGAATTGTTCTTGTGTAGCCTGGAGCAGCCGGTGCGTTGACAGGCCCTGCTTCCGGAAGTACCGCTCCCAAGTCGAACACTTGGAGCAAGAATGACCAGAAGATCATTGATTTTCTGCAGCAGAAACTCGCGAGGACGGAGCAAGAGCTGAAGGAAAGGAAGAGTGAGCTGGCTGAACTGCAGTCGAGGCCTTCGCCGGTGACGGCACGGGAGATTTATTTGCTTGAGGAGCTAGACAAGGTGAATTTGCATCTGGAATGTAAGTGCACCCGAATAAGTGTCGAGTTGTTTGCATTCGGCTGTTTTATGATGTAGCGTGATTTTTGCAGGTGCTTGCATAGATAGCCAAGCCGAGGTGGCGTGCTTGGACGATCGTCTGAATGGTTATGCCAGCAACCCACAGTTTCCACTCACCCCTATTGATGTGATAGGGCGAGGGGTCTTGTGCTGGCTACACTTCACGACTGTGCCTGGCGCGCGGCTGTTCTTCTTGAAGTCTGCAGGTCAGCGTTAGCTCGAGTGCACCGGTCCTTGTTTCCGTTGAATGATCAACCACAAGGTTTAGCGGAGCTGCTGATGAAATTTCGTGAAGGCAAAGCCATGAAGAAGTTTGTTTGAGAGCAACTCATTAGCGGTGCTAATGTTGCGTTCGCCTTCGTTCGGGCTCATTTGCCCAACCTTGACTTGAAGAAAATCGCGTTGGGTCCACCTCCAGTGCCTGGTGGCGGTCCTGTGCCCATGAAGGAGCACTACGAGGCGACTCGGGTTGATGCGCTAGTTCTTATCCACCAGGTATTGAAAGAGGAAAAGAAATGGGCGGAGCCGAAGGAGGAATCTGCAGAGTAGATTAGATACTATTTTTGTATAAGTGTGTATGTAAAATTACCTGACGCCTGCTTTGCGGCTTGGATGTATGTATGCTTGTTGAATTATGAGGAATTGTAATTTGCATGCGGGGCCTAGCCCCCGAGTGTGTAGGATGGAAATTTTTGTGATTCGAGATAGATATGCATGCTGTCAGACGCAGCCCCCGAGCGTTCGGGTGCGTCAAGTGATTTTTTGCGAAATTTTTGACTGCGCGGCATAGCCCCCGAGCGTTCGGGTGTGGCTGAGTTTTTTGTGGGTTTTTGACTTTACCCGGCACAGCCCCCAAGCGTTCGGGTGCGGCTGCGGTACTTGTGAGTTTGGTTTTGGGGTTATGCGCCGCAGCCCCCGAGCGTTCGGGTGTGGCTAAGTTTATGTGTGACCTTTACGGCGCAGCCCCAAGTGTTCGGGTGCTGCCAAGGTTTTTGTTTTTGTTGGACCTGTTTGGCGCAGCCCCCGAGCGTTCGAGTGTGGCCAAGGTACTTGTTTTGGTGCTATGCAAAAAATAAAAAAGACATAGAGGAACAATGCTTGTATTCCACTTTTGTAGGTTAAGTTGCAGGCCGCCTCACTAAAAACCTTCCAGTCCCCTGGTAAGGAAAAGAGCGCGTCTGAAACTTGCAGCTATCCGACATATCACCTATTACATTTGTTGACAGAACAGTCTAAGCATAAAAACGGCGCAGATGTGCGACGTTCCAAGGGTTGTGCGACATCTCTCTTGTCTTCGCGTGCTTCAGTCGATATACGCCGCCGTCAATGACTTCCGTGATGACGAAGGGTCCCTCCCATGGGGAGGCGAGCTTATGCTCCTTCTTCTGCTTCAGACGGAGCAGTAGGTCGCCAACCATGAAGGACCT
The DNA here is from genome assembly GCA_947311845.1 of Poa pratensis. Taxonomy (NCBI): domain Eukaryota; kingdom Viridiplantae; phylum Streptophyta; class Magnoliopsida; order Poales; family Poaceae; genus Poa; species Poa pratensis. Next base: position 36,056,953 of record CAMZMU010000094.1, read on the forward strand.
GGTGCGCAGTCGACGGCCATGATAATTGCGGAGATTTTGCTGGTAGACAGCCGTGTGAGCGAGCGCGATGTCGCGTGCTTCGTCCAGCGTGTCGATGCTGTCTTCGAGTGGTTCCTGCGCTTCCTCTTCGTCGTATGCGACGACTCTAGGCGCGTCGAACTGGACGTCAAAGGGTAGGACTGCTTTTGCGCCGTACGCCATGAAGAAAGGTGTGTATTGTGTCGACCTGTTTGGAGTAGTTCGCAGGCTCCAAAGTACAGTCGGTAGCTCTTCCACCCAGGTACCCGCTGCTCGTTTTAGTGGCACTAACAGCCGCTTTTTGATTCCGCCGCATACAATTCCGTTGGCCTTTTCCATCTGCCCATTCGACTGCGGGTGCGCTACAGATGCGTAGTTGAGTTTCACGCCTTGAACCTTGCAGAAGTCACGGAATTCCTCAGCCGTGAAGTTTGTACCATTATTGGTTATGATGTTATGAGGGAGTCCAACGCTGTATATGATTGACCTGATGAAGTTCACTGCAGTTGTGGCAGTCGAATTTGTGATAGGGACCGCTTTGATCCATTTGGTGAATTTGTTGACTGCCACCAGGAGGTGAGTATGCCCTCCACGCGAAGATTTCTTGAGTGGTCCCACCATGTCGAGTCCCCATTGGGCAAAGGGCCAAGCTAGAGGTATGGTTTTCAACTCTGATGCAGGTGCGTGCGGCTTGATGGCGAACTTCTGGCAAAAAATGCACTTCTTCACAATGTCCTCTGCGTCCCTGAGTGATGTAGGCCAGTAGAACCCTGCTCGGAAGGCCTTGGCGACTGATACGTCTCAAACGTATCTATAATTTTTGATGTTCCATGCTGTTATTATATCAATTGCTACATGTTTTGGCTACACTTTATATCATTCTTATGCATTTTCTGGGACTAACCTATTAACAAGATGCCACAGTGCCAGTTCCCTGTTTTCTGCTGTTTTTGGTTTCAGAAAATCTATTAAGGAAATATTCTCGGAATTGGACGAAACAAAAGACATCGTCAATAATATCACGAGGAGATCACGGAGTCCAAAGGGGAGTCGGAGCAGACCCACCAGGGGGCCACGCCACACTAGGGCGCGGCCCAGGGTGGGCCCGCGCCCCCCTATGGCGTGGTGGCCCCCCTCGGCCACCGACGCCGCCTCTTCGCCTATATATTCTCCGCGACGCGAAAACCCTATTACGGTCGATCATATTCCACGAAAAGTTCCGTCGCGGCCGTCATCGTCAATCTTAGATCGGAGGAGTTCTGAAGCTCTTCCCGGCACCCTGCCGGAAGGGAGATCATCACCGGAGGGCTCTACATCACCATGCCTGCCTCCGGAGTGATGCGTGAGTAGTCCACCCCTGGACTACGGGTCCATAGCAGTAGCTAGATGGTTGTCTCTCTACCTTGTGCCTCCATGTTTAGATCTTGTGAGCTGCCTAACATGATCAAGATCATCTTATTGTAATGCTAGATGTTGTGTTTGCTGGGATCCGATGAATATTGATACCATGTTTATTCAAGTTGTTTATCTATGTGCTCTTGATCTTGCATACTCTCCGTTGCTAGTAGATGCTTTGGCCAAGTAGATGCTTGTGACTCCAAGAGGGGGTATTTATGCTCGATAGTGGGTTCAGTCTCTAGATATCTGGATCAGTGACAGAAAGGTCTAAGATGGTAGATGTGCTGTTGCTACTAGAGATAAAACATTGGTGCAGTGTCCAAGGGCACTTGTATTGATTACATTACACACTTTACTTCATGCAATAATCTGTTGTTAGCAACTTAATACTGAATAGGATGCGGATGCTGCCTTGAAGGTGGATTATTTAGGCATAGATGCTGTTGGAATAACGATCTATGTACTTTGTTGTAATGCCCAACTAGATTTCATAGTAGACATCTTGGCATGTATTGCATTGTTATGCCCTCTCTATTTGTCAATTGCTCAGCTGTAATTTGTTTACCCAACATGCTAGTTATCTGTTCTGAGAGAGACACCACTAGTGAACTGTGGACCCTGGTCCAATTTCCTCATACTGTTTACACAACCTGCTGCAATCATCTGTTTCCTGTTACTTGCTGTTTTTCCTGCTGTTTTCCACACCATACGTTTAACTCTTTGTTTCTGCAAGACCGGAGAGATTGACAACCTCTCTGTTTCGTGTTGGGCAAAGTTCTGGTTTGTGTCTGTGCAGATTCCACGTTGGTGCAAGCTCCCTAGCGCCAGGGGGAGTCAACATCAACAACCTTCCGATAGATCGTCAAGTCCTACTGGATTGATAACCTTGGGTAGATTTCTCAAGGGAAAACTTCTGCTGTCTACATCATAACCTTCCTCTTGGGGTTCACCAACACGTAGCCATCAAGCTGTTTTCTGGCGCCGTTGCCGGGGAAGTACTCATCATCACCATCATCATCATCCTCAAATACTCTCCCGTCAACCAGGCACCAGCTGTTTTCTGGCGCCGTTGCCGGGGACTTGGAGGCTATTGGAAAGGGGAGTCTCTCAGTTCCAATCTCTTTACTTTGTTTTTGTCTTGTTTTAGTTTTGTTTTGCTTGCTGTTAAAAATCAAAAACCCAAAAAAAAAATTAGTTTCTTGCATCTAGTTTATTTCGGTTTGTTATTATGTCTAGTTATTTATTTGCTATCAATGTCTTCTCTGTTTGAAACAAAATCTTATTGGCTAAGTGGGTTCGCGGAGGAACAACATAATTACTATAAGGAATACCGCTTGTCTCAAAAAGGGAAATATTTATGGGAACAAATAAGTAGATTGAATTATTTTGCTAAAAACTTGTGCTCTACTTATGATGAATCCTACTGCTTTAATGAATCTTTATGTTGTAGAAGGCATAAACACCTCCCTTTCCAATGTGATTATAATGATAATGAAACTTTGGCTGCTTATGCTAAAGGAAATTATGACTTTGGTAATCTTGAGCGAATTGAAGAATTTTTTGTTTTTAAGGGTGCCTATGAAATTGCTGGTTATATTCAAAATGATGATGCTCCTTATAGAACTGAGAATTATGCTATACTTGGTTATTGCCTTGAATATTATAATGATAATCCTTATATCACTGAATTTCTTGAGAAAATTTATTCTCCAGAACAACTTGCTACCTTTCAGGAACCTGTGGGAGAAGAAACTGCTAAAACTGAAAGCTCATTGGATGAAAAAGAGGAAGAGAGTGATGGACAAAAGGAGGATCTGCCTTCTAATGATAGTAACTCTTTAACTCTTACATTATATGATTGCCCTCCACGCCTATCTAAGGAGGAAGAGTGCTATACTGTTGAATGTCATGATTCTATTGAAATATCTCTTTTTGATAAATTTGAAAAAACATCCTCCTTGACTCAAGTAAAAGAGGAAATTGCAGAAAGTAAAAATGTGCTCCCTAATGTTATATATGATAATGCTCTTGATGATGGTCCTATATTGCCTAATGATATTAATTATACTACTATTGTCAAAAGTGGGTTTAATAACCCCACTGTTTTCGAGCTTAATAAAAATTATGTGTTTGTAGATCATGAAAAGCATGCTTTATGTGATAGTTATATTGTTGAGTTTGTTCATGATGCTACTGAAAGTTATTATGAGAGAGGAAAATATGGTTGTAAAAGTTTTCAAGTCACTAAAATACCTCTCTTTATGTTGAAAGTTTTGAAGTTATATTTGTTTCATCTTTCTATGCTAGTTGCTTTATGCTTCAATAATTTGTTTTGTTATAAGATTCCTTTGCATAGAAAGTGGGTTAGACTTAAATGTGTTTGATAATTGCCTCTTGATGCATCTCTTCATGCCTAGCTCAAAGGCATTAAAGAAAAGCACTTCTGGAGATAACCCATGTTTTTATTTGCTGTTTTATTTTTGTTTTCTTGAGTCAAGGATGCTTGTTTACCTCTGTAGCAACTCCTTTGTATCTTTATTTTGCTGTTTTGTTGTGCCAAGGAGAGTTACTAATGCAAAGTTGGTTTTTATTTTCGGGACTGCATTGGACAGATTGCTGTTCGTCACCGTTTAATTCAGTAGAAAATCAGAAAAAATCGAAAAATGCTGAAACTTTTTGTGCATGTTCCTGATGATGTTACGCAACTTTCATTATTTCAAAAGTTTTTCATCTGAGCATCGTAAGTGCCTCGAAAAAATTCGTCATTACAGACTGTTCTGGTTTGACAGATTCTGTCTTTTATTTTGCATTCTCTCTTTTACAAGTTTTTAAGTGGTTTCTTTTCGTGTAAAAGTGCCCACTTGAGCCTAGTAACAGTGGCTAATGTTTAAAATAGTTGGCTTGTGAGTTTTGTCTTTGCTAGAACTTTGAAGTATTATCTTTTAGTGCACTAACCTGCTAATGAGAAAAGCTGTTAAGTTTTGGTGTGAAGGAAGTTTTCAAGTGTTGATAGAGGAGAATGATATTACATGATCAAGAAGAGTGAAGAGCTTAAGCTTGGGGAGGCTTACCTCCCCAGCATATTTCAAGAAGACTCAAGCATCTAAGCTTGGGGATGCCCAAGGCATCCCCTTCTTCATCTACAAATTATCAGGTCATCTCTAATGGTGCTATATTTTTATTGCTTCATACTAGTGTACTCTTCCTTGGAGCGTCAGTGTGTTTTTGTTTTCAGTTTGTTTTGTTTTGTTTGCTGTGCTATACTTGTTGGATCCTAGTATTCATGTTTGGGAGAGAGACACGCTCCACTTTTTCATTAGAATACTCTTGTGCTTCACTTATACTTGTTGAGTATTCCTGTCTAGTTGCTGTTATTGCTGTTAGCTCTCAGTTTTTCATGTATCTCTTGTTAGAGCTTTCAGTTTCTTTTGAAGAAAGTACTCTCTTGCTTCACTTATATCTGTTTGGAGAGTTGTCAAATAAGTTGATTGGTGTTTGGTTGGACCAGAAAAATGCTATGCATGTGGTAGTGGTATAAAATGCTTACATGAATCTTTTTAGATCGTTGTCTTGAGTAATTTGATGCTTGCCAATTGTTTTGAGCTGTCAAGTAATTAATGTTTAAGCTTGTGCATCATGTAAGTAATGGCTATTAATGAAGAACTACTATAAGGATTTTCTGCTATAATAATCTGTTGCATATTGGAAGTCCATAGTAGTCTAGATAATTTTTGGATGAAGGCTATGTGTTAACAAGGAAGACAGTGGGAGTCTATGGTTCGTCAAACCTTGTGTTTTATGTACACTCTTGCTATTCCAGTTGATAATGATGTTTGCTTATAATAACCTTGCTAGCCTAAACTCTGTACTAAGAGGGAATGCTTCTTGTACATCCAAAACCTTGAGCCAAATCCATGCCACCTGTGTCCACCATACCTACCTATTATGTGGTGTTTTCACCATTCCAAGTAAATTTCTTCATGTGCTATCTACTAACTACTCAAAACTGTTACATTTCCTTTTTGTGTCACTACTTGAAAAGCTCATAAGGACGTAGTAGTGAGATTTGTCATCTTCCATGCTAATTAATTTACAAGGATTGGCAGCTTCATCTGCTTCTCCACCTTTTATTTTGCATTAAAGAGCTGGTTAGTCCACCCTATAAATAAATAAATAGACACTCCTCCATGGTGAATGTTGGTGGGCACCCGAGGATTCGGTTAGCCATGGTTTGTGGAAAGTAAATGGTTGGGAGGAGTGTCACCAATAAGTGCTTGTTACAAGTGCAGTCCTAAAAACTCTCGGAACCGCTCTAAAAGTTAGTTAGCCATGGAAGATGACAAGTACCTGCTATTTGATTTGTTGACACCTGTATACACCATTACCTTACAAAACAATATTTTATGCTCTCTATATGCCTTCGGGAACTACAGCTCTAGCACATGATGTTAATCCCTGCTTCCCTCTGCGAAGGGCCATTCTTTTACTTTTATGTTGAGTCAGTTTTCCCACTTCTTTCTGTCTACTTAAGCAAACATCATTGTCAACTCCAGTATAACAGTTTTTACATAACTTTGTGTTTGGTTGATCATATTCTTTGCATTGACATTATCTATATGATATACATGTTGAAAGTTGAAGCAAAAGCTGAAGCTATTATCTTCCTTTGTGTTGATACAAACACTTTCATGTTGAGAATTATTGCTGCTGTGAACTAACTATTATGTTAGACTATTATATCTCTAAATGTTTTATAGTATTATTCATGAAAGTTTGCACTTGTGTGATCACTTATGTTTACTCTTTATTTACTTGCTTGCAAACTATAGACCATTGGCTTGGATCACTTCATTCAGATCATGTGCATTACATTGTTATTTGATCAAAGATTGTGTTGGTAGCATGTCACTTCAAAAATTATCTGTTTTTATCGTTTACCTACTCGAGGACGAGCAGGAACTAAGCTTGGGGATGCTTGATACGTCTCAAACGTATCTATAATTTTTGATGTTCCATGCTGTTATTATATCAATTGCTACATGTTTTGGTTACACTTTATATCATTTTTATGCATTTTCTGGGACTAACCTATTAACAAGATGCCACAGTGCCAGTTCCCTGTTTTCTGCTGTTTTTGGTTTCAGAAAATCTATTAAGGAAATATTCTCGGAATTGGACGAAACAAAAGACATCGTCAATAATATCACGAGGAGATCACGGAGTCCAAAGGGGAGTCGGAGCAGACCCACCAGGGGGCCACGCCACACTAGGGCGCGGCCCAGGGTGGGCCCGCGCCCCCCTATGGCGTGGTGGCCCCCCTCGGCCACCGACGCCGCCTCTTCGCCTATATATTCTCCGCGACGCGAAAACCCTATTACGGTCGATCATATTCCACGAAAAGTTCCGTCGCGGCCGTCATCGTCAATCTCAGATCGGAGGAGTTCTGAAGCTCTTCCCGGCACCCTGCCGGAGGGGAGATCATCACCGGAGGGCTCTACATCACCATGCCTGCCTCCGGAGTGATGCGTGAGTAGTCCACCCCTGGACTACGGGTCCATAGCAGTAGCTAGATGGTTGTCTCTCTACCTTGTGCCTCCATGTTTAGATCTTGTGAGCTGCCTAACATGATCAAGATCATCTTATTGTAATGCTAGATGTTGTGTTTGCTGGGATCCGATGAATATTGATACCATGTTTATTCAAGTTGTTTATCTATGTGCTCTTGATCTTGCATGCTCTCCGTTGCTAGTAGATGCTTTGGCCAAGTAGATGCTTGTGACTCCAAGAGGGGGTATTTATGCTCGATAGTGGGTTCAGTCTCTAGATATCTGGATCAGTGACAGAAAGGTCTAAGATGGTAGATGTGCTGTTGCTACTAGGGATAAAACATTGGTGCAGTGTCCAAGGGCACTTGTATTGATTACATTACACACTTTACTTCATGCAATAATCTGTTGTTAGCAACTTAATACTGAATAGGATGCGGATGCTGCCTTGAAGGTGGATTATTTAGGCATAGATGCGTTGGAATAACGGTCTATGTACTTTGTTGTAATGCCCAACTAGATTTCATAGTAGACATCTTGGCATGTATTGCATTGTTATGCCCTCTCTATTTGTCAATTGCCCAGCTGTAATTTGTTTACCCAACATGCTAGTTATCTGTTCTGAGAGAGACACCACTAGTGAACTGTGGACCCTGGTCCAATTTCCTCATACTGTTTACACAACCTGCTGCAATCATCTGTTTCCTGTTACTTGCTGTTTTTCCTGCTGTTTTCCACACCATACGTTTAACTCTTTGTTTCTGCAAGACCGGAGAGATTGACAACCTCTCTGTTTCGTGTTGGGCAAAGTTCTGGTTTGTGTCTGTGCAGATTCCACGTTGGTGCAAGCTCCCTAGCGCCAGGGGGAGTCAACATCAACAACCTTCCGATAGATCGTCAAGTCCTACTGGATTGATAACCTTGGGTAGATTTCTCAAGGGAAAACTTCTGCTGTCTACATCATAACCTTCCTCTTGGGGTTCACCAACACGTAGCCATCAAGCTGTTTTCTGGCGCCGTTGCCGGGGAAGTACTCATCATCACCATCATCATCATCCTCAAATACTCTCCCGTCAACCAGGCACCAGCTGTTTTCTGGCGCCGTTGCCGGGGACTTGGAGGCTATTGGAAAGGGGAGTCTCTCAGTTCCAATCTCTTTACTTTGTTTTTGTCTTGTTTTAGTTTTGTTTTGCTTGCTGTTAAAAATCAAAAACCCAAAAAAAAATTAGTTTCTTGCATCTAGTTTATTTCGGTTTGTTATTATGTCTAGTTATTTATTTGCTATCAATGTCTTCTCTGTTTGAAACAAAATCTTATTGGCTAAGTGGGTTCGCGGAGGAACAACATAATTACTATAAGGAATACCGCTTGTCTCAAAAAGGGAAATATTTATGGGAACAAATAAGTAGATTGAATTATTTTGCTAAAAACTTGTGCTCTACTTATGATGAATCCTACTGCTTTAATGAATCTTTATGTTGTAGAAGGCATAAACACCTCCCTTTCCAATGTGATTATAATGATAATGAAACTTTGGCTGCTTATGCTAAAGGAAATTATGACTTTGGTAATCTTGAGCGAATTGAAGAATTTTTTGTTTTTAAGGGTGCCTATGAAATTGCTGGTTATATTCAAAATGATGATGCTCCTTATAGAACTGAGAATTATGCTATACTTGGTTATTGCCTTGAATATTATAATGATAATCCTTATATCACTGAATTTCTTGAGAAAATTTATTCTCCAGAACAACTTGCTACCTTTCAGGAACCTGTGGGAGAAGAAACTGCTAAAACTGAAAGCTCATTGGATGAAAAAGAGGAAGAGAGTGATGGACAAAAGGAGGATCTACCTTCTAATGATAGTAACTCTTTAACTCTTACATTATATGATTGCCCTCCACGCCTATCTAAGGAGGAAGAGTGCTATACTGTTGAATGTCATGATTCTATTGAAATATCTCTTTTTGATAAATTTGAAAAAACATCCTCCTTGACTCAAGTAAAAGAGGAAATTGCAGAAAGTAAAAATGTGCTCCCTAATGTTATATATGATAATGCTCTTGATGATGGTCCTATATTGCCTAATGATATTAATTATACTACTATTGTCAAAAGTGGGTTTAATAACCCCACTGTTTTCGAGCTTAATAAAAATTATGTGTTTGTAGATCATGAAAAGCATGCTTTATGTGATAGTTATATTGTTGAGTTTGTTCATGATGCTACTGAAAGTTATTATGAGAGAGGAAAATATGGTTGTAAAAGTTTTCAAGTCACTAAAATACCTCTCTTTATGTTGAAAGTTTTGAAGTTATATTTGTTTCATCTTTCTATGCTAGTTGCTTTATGCTTCAATAATTTGTTTTGTTATAAGATTCCTTTGCATAGAAAGTGGGTTAGACTTAAATGTGTTTGATAATTGCCTCTTGATGCATCTCTTCATGCCTAGCTCAAAGGCATTAAAGAAAAGCACTTCTGGAGATAACCCATGTTTTTATTTGTGTTTTATTTTTGTTTTCTTGAGTCAAGGATGCTTGTTTACCTCTGTAGCAACTCCTTTGTATCTTTATTTGCTGTTTTGTTGTGCCAAGGAGAGTTACTAATGCAAAGTTGGTTTTTATTTTCGGGACTGCATTGGACAGATTGCTGTTCGTCACCGTTTAATTCAGTAGAAAATCAGAAAAAATCGAAAAATGCTGAAACTTTTTGTGCATGTTCCTGATGATGTTACGCAACTTTCATTATTTCAAAAGTTTTCATCTGAGCATCGTAAGTGCCTCGAAAAAATTCGTCATTACAGACTGTTCTGGTTTGACAGATTCTGTCTTTTATTTTGCATTCTCTCTTTTACAAGTTTTTAAGTGGTTTCTTTTCGTGTAAAAGTGCCCACTTGAGCCTAGTAACAGTGGCTAATGTTTAAAATAGTTGGCTTGTGAGTTTTGTCTTTGCTAGAACTTTGAAGTATTATCTTTTAGTGCACTAACCTGCTAATGAGAAAAGCTGTTAAGTTTTGGTGTGAAGGAAGTTTTCAAGTGTTGATAGAGGAGAATGATACTACATGATCAAGAAGAGTGAAGAGCTTAAGCTTGGGGAGGCTTACCTCCCCAGCATATTTCAAGAAGACTCAAGCATCTAAGCTTGGGGATGCCCAAGGCATCCCCTTCTTCATCTACAAATTATCAGGTCATCTCTAATGGTGCTATATTTTTATTGCTTCATACTAGTGTACTCTTCCTTGGAGCGTCAGTGTGTTTTTGTTTTCAGTTTGTTTTGTTTTGTTTGCTGTGCTATACTTGTTGGATCCTAGTATTCATGTTTGGGAGAGAGACACGCTCCACTTTTTCATTAGAATACTCTTGTGCTTCACTTATACTTGTTGAGTATTCCTGTCTAGCTGCTGTGATTGCTGTTAGCTCTCAGTTTTTCATGTATCTCTTGTTAGAGCTTTCAGTTTCTTTTGAAGAAAGTACTCTCTTGCTTCACTTATATCTGTTTGGAGAGTTGTCAAATAAGTTGATTGGTGTTTGGTTGGACCAGAAAAATGCTATGCATGTGGTAGTGGTATAAAATGCTTACATGAATCTTTTTAGATCGTTGTCTTGAGTAATTTGATGCTTGCCAATTGTTTTGAGCTGTCAAGTAATTAATGTTTAAGCTTGTGCATCATGTAAGTAATGGCTATTAATGAAGAACTACTATAAGGATTTTCTGCTATAATAATCTGTTGCATGATTGGAAGTCCATAGTAGTCTAGATAATTTTTGGATGAAGGCTATGTGTTAACAAGGAAGACAGTGGGAGTCTATGGTTCGTCAAACCTTGTGTTTTATGTACACTCTTGCTATTCCAGTTGATAATGATGTTTGCTTATAATAACCTTGCTAGCCTAAACTCTGTACTAAGAGGGAATGCTTCTTGTACATCCAAAACCTTGAGCCAAATCCATGCCACCTGTGTCCACCATACCTACCTATTATGTGGTGTTTTCACCATTCCAAGTAAATTTCTTCATGTGCTATCTACTAACTACTCAAAACTGTTACATTTCCTTTTTGTGTCACTACTTGAAAAGCTCATAAGGACGTAGTAGTGAGATTTGTCATCTTCCATGCTAATTAATTTACAAGGATTGGCAGCTTCATCTGCTTCTCCACCTTTTATTTTGCATTAAAGAGCTGGTTAGTCCACCCTATAAATAAATAAATAGACACTCCTCCATGGTGAATGTTGGTGGGCACCCGAGGATTCGGTTAGCCATGGTTTGTGGAAAGTAAATGGTTGGGAGGAGTGTCACCAATAAGTGCTTGTTACAAGTGCAGTCCTAAAAACTCTCGGAACCGCTCTAAAAGTTAGTTAGCCATGGAAGATGACAAGTACCTGCTATTTGATTTGTTGACACCTGTATACACCATTACCTTACAAAACAATATTTTATGCTCTCTATATGCCTTCGGGAACTACAGCTCTAGCACATGATGTTAATCCCTGCTTCCCTCTGCGAAGGGCCATTCTTTTACTTTTATGTTGAGTCAGTTTTCCCACTTCTTTCTGTCTACTTAAGCAAACATCATTGTCAACTCCAGTATAACAGTTTTTACATAACTTTGTGTTTGGTTGATCATATTCTTTGCATTGACATTATCTATATGATATACATGTTGAAAGTTGAAGCAAAAGCTGAAGCTATTATCTTCCTTTGTGTTGATACAAACACTTTCATGTTGAGAATTATTGCTGCTGTGAGCTAACTATTATGTTAGACTATTATATCTCTAAATGTTTTATAGTATTATTCATGAAAGTTTGCACTTGTGTGATCACTTATGTTTACTCTTTATTTACTTGCTTGCAAACTATAGACCATTGGCTTGGATCACTTCATTCAGATCATGTGCATTACATTGTTATTTGATCAAAGATTGTGTTGGTAGCATGTCACTTCAAAAATTATCTGTTTTTATCGTTTACCTACTCGAGGACGAGCAGGAACTAAGCTTGGGGATGCTTGATACGTCTCAAACGTATCTATAATTTTTGATGTTCCATGCTGTTATTATATCAATTGCTACATGTTTTGGTTACACTTTATATCATTTTTATGCATTTTCTGGGACTAACCTATTAACAAGATGCCACAGTGCCAGTTCTGCTGTTTTTGGTTTCAGAAAATCTATTAAGGAAATATTCTCGGAATTGGACGAAACAAAAGACATCGTCAATAATATCACGAGGAGATCACGGAGTCCAAAGGGGAGTCGGAGCAGACCCACCAGGGGGCCACGCCACACTAGGGCGCGGCCCAGGGTGGGCCCGCGCCCCCCTATGGCGTGGTGGCCCCCCTCGGCCACCGACGCCGCCTCTTCGCCTATATATTCTCCGCGACGCGAAAACCCTATTACGGTCGATCATATTCCACGAAAAGTTCCGTCGCGGCCGTCATCGTCAATCTCAGATCGGAGGAGTTCTGAAGCTCTTCCCGGCACCCTGCCGGAGGGGAGATCATCACCGGAGGGCTCTACATCACCATGCCTGCCTCCGGAGTGATGCGTGAGTAGTCCACCCCTGGACTACGGGTCCATAGCAGTAGCTAGATGGTTGTCTCTCTACCTTGTGCCTCCATGTTTAGATCTTGTGAGCTGCCTAACATGATCAAGATCATCTTATTGTAATGCTAGATGTTGTGTTTGCTGGGATCCGATGAATATTGATACCATGTTTATTCAAGTTGTTTATCTATGTGCTCTTGATCTTGCATGCTCTCCGTTGCTAGTAGATGCTTTGGCCAAGTAGATGCTTGTGACTCCAAGAGGGGGTATTTATGCTCGATAGTGGGTTCAGTCTCTAGATATCTGGATCAGTGACAGAAAGGTCTAAGATGGTAGATGTGCTGTTGCTACTAGGGATAAAACATTGGTGCAGTGTCCAAGGGCACTTGTATTGATTACATTACACACTTTACTTCATGCAATAATCTGTTGTTAGCAACTTAATACTGAATGGATGCGGATGCTGCCTTGAAGGTGGATTATTTAGGCATAGATGGTTGGAATAACGGTCTATGTACTTTGTTGTAATGCCCAACTAGATTTCATAGTAGACATCTTGGCATGTATTGCATTGTTATGCCCTCTCTATTTGTCAATTGCCCAGCTGTAATTTGTTTACCCAACATGCTAGTTATCTGTTCTGAGAGAGACACCACTAGTGAACTGTGGACCCTGGTCCAATTTCCTCATACTGTTTACACAACCTGCTGCAATCATCTGTTTCCTGTTACTTGCTGTTTTTCCTGCTGTTTTCCACACCATACGTTTAACTCTTTGTTTCTGCAAGACCGGAGAGATTGACAACCTCTCTGTTTCGTGTTGGGCAAAGTTCTGGTTTGTGTCTGTGCAGATTCCACGTTGGTGCAAGCTCCCTAGCGCCAGGGGGAGTCAACATCAACAACCTTCCGATAGATCGTCAAGTCCTACTGGATTGATAACCTTGGGTAGATTTCTCAAGGGAAAACTTCTGCTGTCTACATCATAACCTTCCTCTTGGGGTTCACCAACACGTAGCCATCAGCGACAAGTGCTCGACTGCTCACATGGTGTCCACAGGTTCCTGCGTGGATGTCCCGAAGAATGGCCTTGCCGTCCTCTAATGCGATGCACCTTTGGAGGATCCCCTATATGCTTCTCTTGTACAGCTCACCTTTGATGATTGTGTATGCCATGGCACGTCGAGTAATGCGCCGTGCTTCTGCTGCGTCTTCTGGCAACTCATTTGCGCAGCATGTATGCAAGGAACAAGTGCGTCCAGGTCGGTTAGATGAGAAGAACGTCGACTGGCAGGTCCTCCGTACTAGGTGTAGGAGTGTCCTTGTCTGGCCACCGGAGCCGAAGGTGCTGCAATCTGTTTGATCTTGATAGATCTGTGCCCAATGCGCTCGAGGAATACACCAGGTGGTACTGGTGCCTTGGTCGAGTTGGCTACGTGTCTGCCTCCTCGTTGCTTTCGCGTCCGATGTGACGTAGCTCGCAACCGTCGAAGTAGCCCTCCATGTTATTGTACAATTCGCGGTATGAGATCATGTTGTCTACGGTAGCATCGCAGACCTTCATTGTTTGCTGCACAACGAGGTTCGAGTCGCCATATATCATGAGTCGAGTCCACCCGCAGGCTTTGGCCATCCTCATGCCGTGTAGTAGGGCCTCGTACTCTGCCTCGTTATTGGAGGGTTTTGGAAAGTCCATCTGCAGGACGTAGCGGAGCTTGTCCCCTTTTGGAGATATGAGTACGACGCTTGCGCCTGCGCCTTCATGCTTCTTCGAACCTTTAAAATACATGGTCCAGGAATTGGCCACATCTGGGATTCCTGGTAGCTGGGCCTCGATCCACTCGGTGGTGAAGTCAGGAAGAACTTGCGCCTTGATTGCCTTCGGGTGCTCGTACTTGATGTCTCGAGGTCCCAACTCGATGACCCACTTGGCGACTCGCCAAGTCGCGTCAGGGTTGTTGAGGATGTCGCCGATTGCCGCCGAGCTAACGACAGTTATCGGGTGCTCGGCGAAGTAGTGTGCGACCTTGCGTGATGACATGAATATGGCGTAAGCCAGCTTCTGATAATGCGGGTACCGCTGTTTTGATGTGGAGAGGACCTCGCTGAGGTAATACACGGGCCTCTGTATACTATGAGTGTGTCCTTCCTCCGCGCGCTCGACAACGAGCACAGTGCTGACCACCCTGTTGGTGGCTGATACGTATAAGAATAGTGGCTCACGCTCCCGAGGTGCCACCAAGATTAGAGGGGTTGTGAGTGTGCGCTTAAGGTCGATGAACGCTGCTTGGGCTTCTGGCGTCCACTCAAACGTGTCTGACTTCTTCATCAGCTGATAGAATGGGAGCGCTTTTTCGCCGAGTTTGCTGATGAATCGACTGAGCGCGGCCACCCGACCTGCCAGCTTCTGCACTTCTCGTAGTTTGGTCGGCTGCTCCATGGTCAGGATGGCTTGTATCTTCTCCGGGTCCGCCTCAATGCCTCGAGCCAAAACAAGGTACCCCAATAGCTGCCCGGCTGGCACGCCAAAGACACACTTCTTGGGGTTTAGCTTGATATGGTATCGTTTGAGGTTGGCGAATGTTTCGCATAGATCATCGAGGAGTGTGTCCTCCTCCTTTGTTTTGATGACAATATCGTCAACGTAGACTTGGACATTGCGTCCGATCTGCTCCCTGAGGCAGTTTTGCATCATGCGCTGGTACGTGGCACCCGCGTTCTTGAGCCCGAAGGGCATTGTGGTGTAGCAGTAGACGCCGTATGACGTTATGAAGGCTGTTTTGTCCTCATCCTAGACCTTCATCCTGATCTGGTTGTAACCCGAGTAGGCATCCAGAAAGGATAAATGCGCGCAGCCCGCAGTCGAATCGACTATCTGGTCGATGCGTGGCAGCGGGAAGTGGTCTTTGGGGCAGCACTTGTTGAGAGCGGTGAAGTTGACACACATGCAAGGATTTATGTGTGCTTCTTTGGTACGAGGACTGGGTTGGCAACCCAGTCTGAATTTTTGATCTTGCGGATGAACTTGGCTGCGAGTAACCTGTCGACTTCTTGTCTGACGGCCTCCCGCTTCGGCTCAGAGAAGCGGCGTATTGTTTGCTTCATGGGTCTCGTGTCTGGAAATAGTTGAAGAGAGTGCTCGGCAAATTCCCTGGGGATACCTGGCATGTCGGCTGGACACTAGGCAAAGATCTCCCAGTTCTCACGGCGGAATTCGACGAGCGCGCCTTCCTATGCGGGAGTTAAACTTGATGACACGTTGACCGTCTTCGACGGATCCGTCGGGTGCACCTGATGTGACCTTGTATCATTTGTGGCGCTGAAGGCACTGTCGAGTGCCGATTTTTTGGCTTCAGGAAAAAGTGTGCGGTCGTTGGTGAGGAAGAGATTTGCGAGTTGCTCCTGCATGCTGAACAGCTCGGATATTTTGCTAAATTCCCTATCGCAGCTATCAGAGCGCTGGAAGTTTCCGCTCACCGTGATGATACCATTGGGTCCTGGCATCTTCAGCTTAAGGTAAGCGTAGTGCGGGACCGCCATGAACCGAGTGAACGTCGGGCGCCCGAGGATGGCATGATATTGTGACTTCCAGTCGACAACTTCGAAGTCGATCTTCTCTGTACTGAAGTTTTCCGGCTCCCCGAAGACAACTGGGAATTGTACTATGCCGAGCGGGTAGACCGCTTTGCCCGGGACGATGCCATGGAAGGTGGTACCTGATTTTGCCAGATTTTCGGTTGAGTGGTTCATTTTGCGAAGAGTGTCGACGAACAAGATGTTGATTCCACTCCCTCCATCCATGAAGACCTTGGTCATGGCGAAGCTGCCGATTTGAGTGTCGAGTACCAAGGCGGCGTGCCCTGGACGAACCACGGTCGGCGGGTGATCCTCGCGGGAGAATGTGATGCTGGTTTCTGACCCCTTCAGGTACTCGGGTACAGCAGGAGGAGCCATGGTGGCCAAATTGACTTGGCGAGTTATGAGTTTTTGTTCCCTGTTGGAGGGGCGTCCCTTTTGTATCATGTTCATCTGGCCGCGAGGCTCGGGATACTGATATCCCCCTGCTCCAGGGGCTTCTATGCGTGGCTGGTGATGCACCGCGCCCACCATGTGCCCGACTGCTGGTGCCGCCGCAGGAGGGGCTGCAGGCACAACCGTGGCAGGTTGCGGCTTGTAGCGTCCGACGTATGCACTCACCAATCTTGTGAATTTTCTGCAGTCCTTTAACAGGTGTCGTGAGTGAAGTTTTCCATCTTTACCTTTGAACATATGGAACCTGCATTCTTCTTCTATTTCCTCGTCGACTGCGCGCTCATCTTGCGGGTCCTCGCGGGGTTTTCGCCACTCCCTTTTGTGGTACCCGTCGCTGCGCTGTCCGTAGTCACGACTGCGGTCGTCATGACGGCTTCCGCTTCGGTCGTCCTGGCGACTTCCGCTGCGACCGTGCTCCTCGCGTGTGTCGACGTATCCGGCCGCCACCAGGTCAGCGCCGTCCACGTCGTCGTACTGGTGAGATTTGCGCTTCTTTCTTCGATCGTTCCCACGACCATCTTTGCGACTCTAGCTGTTGTCACGGCGTGGTGACTCGTGGCGTTTGTTCCATACGGAATCTTCTCCATCTTCCCACTCGTTTGCAACCTTCATGAGCTGGGCGATGGAGCTCGGCTTCTCCCGTTCGAGTGCCTCTTGAAAATCTCGCCTGGCCAGGCCTTGAGTGAAAGCGTCGATTGCTCTATCCTCCGAGACTATACCCACGGAGTTGTGTATGGTGGTCCACCGCCGGATGTATGAGCGCAGCGACTCGTCCGATCGTTGCCTGCAGGCTCGCAGTTATTCGAATGTCGCCGGCCGGTCGCATGTTGCGGCGAAGTTTTTAACGAAGTCCTCCGTGAAGTCATCCCATGAGTCGTATGCATTGCGGGGTTTGCTTTTGAGCCAGTCTCGAGCTGAACCCACAAGCATCAACTGGATGTATTGCATTGCGGTTGTTGGTGTGCCCCGTTGACAGGAGACTGCGATCTTGTAATCCTCTAGCCAAGATGATGGTTCTTGACGTCCGTCGAACTTGGGTGTTTCGGATGTTAACTTGAACCCTTTGGGCATCCTGGACTCGCGGATGCGTCGAGTGAAGCATAGAGACCCGCAAGACTCGAACTCGTCATCAGAGTATGAATCGCTGCTAGAGGAGCGAGAGGACCTCCTTGATCGACTTTTGTCGACTAGGCGTTGAGTTATGACGTTGCGCAAATCATCACCCTCCAGGTGGTGGCGAGTGGCGAGTTGTCCTCGGCTCTGCCTATCATCGTCGCGATGTCTGCGGTCTCTATCTTCATGGATAGTTACGGCTCGGTCACGATCGTCGCGAGTCCGTAATTCTCGTCGTGGACTTCCCGCGCGGCGGGTTCTGCTTCCTCCATGTGGCGTGCTTCCTCCAGCAGCCTCAGCTCCTGGGGTTATGGCTGTAGCAGCCAGATTGAGAGATTTGATTTGTTGCCGATGCAGGGCCGTGTTTGGATCGTTCGCGGGTGGTTGTGTTGTTCTGAGGTATGTGGCCACTGACATTAGTGCTCCCGCGGCCGCCTTGGGGATAGGGATCCCCTCCTCGTCGTGTGTCATGAACGAGATGTCCAAATTGCGGGTGAGTTCCGCTCTGTCTCTTTCAGAGAGGCGTCACGTCCTGGACTGACGCCTCGGGTCTGTCTGTCCTGTTGAGTGTATAGACAGCCCTGCTCGCCGTGCGCTCGACACGCTGGCTTGCCTCCTGTGTTCGTCGAGTGCGGCACGATAGTTCTTCAGCCGAAGGTTCTCCTGCCACATGAGTTATTGGTATGTCGCGAGCTCATCGCGGGTCGAGTCATCGGACATTATGAGGCACTCCTCGATGGCCTTGTTTGCTTTGGCCGCCATCTCCTCCGTGATGACGAGCGTCGTCTTCCCATCCGGCATGGTTACCGTCCAGGGGTATGTTGGTGCCTCGCGGCGAGCGGCAGCCTCAGATGTTTCGAGGTCTGTCCCGTTGCCCCCAATAGCCATGCAAACATGGAAGGGGATGTTATGCGAGATTTTGCCTCGGTCGCCATCGCTGCCGTTGTCGGAGTCGATGTAGTCGTCGAGCTGTACGCGTGGTTCGTCGCTGTCGTACTGGAAGGCGGATTCGACCTCGTCCTCAGCTTCGCCTGGTGAGTCGAGAGATGCTGATGCAGATCTTGACGAAGCAGTCGGGGAAGACGCGCCTCCCGCGAACGAAAAAGGTGCGAATTTGACATTCGACGATGATGCAGGTGATGGCGACGCCGGCGAAGATGGCGCGATCGATGGAGACACAGTCGATGTAGGTGTCGCCGATGTGGCCACGGTCGGTGTAGATGCGGTCGATGGAGATGCAGGTGCGATCACCGTGAGTTGACGCGGGTCTGTCAAGTTATGTGTTCCCCAACGACTAACATGGAAATTGAAGTTACCAAAAGTCAGATCTGCACCTGAGTGGAGGTCCGCGAACGCCGTTGGTGCCTCACGGCGCGCGATCGACGAGTGCGGGTCGAATCCAAAGGAAGCGAAGTACATCGGCGCAGTGATCGATGGAGTCGGCGAGTTGCCGTTTGCTGGTGAAGTCGATAAAGTCGGCGAGTTGCCGTTTGCCGATGGAGTCGATGAAGTCGGCGAGTTGCCGTTTGCTAATGGAGTCAATGAAGTCGGCGAGTTGCCGTTTGCTGGTGGAGCAGCCGACACCGCGGATCCAACACTAGTCTTCCCCACAGACGGCGCCAATTGACGTGGTGTTAACACATCAAATCCCATGGTTCGGTACCTAGGGTTGAGATTAAGGGGGAGAGACGTGTTAGCGTTGGTAGTATCATCGGCTGACAAGCAAGGTTTAACCAGGTTCAGGCCTCCGGAGGGTAACACCCTACTTCATGCTTGTCTGGTTATTGATATATGAGGTGTACAATGGTGTCCCGGTGAGATGACAATCTCGCTAGGGTTTGGTGGTATGAGTATTGCTTGACCTAGATCGGCGGCCCTCCCAGCCTTTATATAGGAGGCTGGGTCTCGGGGATTCGCAACCGATTAGGTTTACAGGTAAGGCAGGTTTCTACCGACTTAGGGTTTATTAGTCTTGAGGCGTACGCCATCTTCTTGGGCCTCCTTCGTGGGCCTTGATCACTGATTGCTGGCAGGCCTATCCGTGGGCCTTAGCTTGAACGTGCACCAGTTATCCTCATGGCGGGACACCCGAAGGGTAGGCCCCCGTCAGGATGTCGGGCAGAATCACTTCTCGTTCCACAACCCTATCAATGTTAACCGAAGAGTCTATAATCTCATCAAGGGTTATTGTCCTCCCACTAATTTCTTTTGAGAGAAACTATTTCTAAAGAATCATGTTGTTCTTGGCAACAAACACTTTGCCCTCGGTACAATGGTAAAAGGACCACTCAATAACATTTCTAGGATAACCAACAACGACACACTTATCTGATTTGGGTTCGAGCTTAGTTGGTTGTAAACGTTTTACATAAGCATCGCAACCCCAAATGTCGAGAAACGACAAATTGGGTTTCTTCCCATGCCATAATTCATATGGCATTGTTTCAACAGATTTTGACATAGTCCTATTTAAAGTGAAAGCAGCAGACTCTAATGCATAACCCAAAAAAAGACAACGACAGATCAGATAATGCCTTCATAGACCGTACCATGTCCAACAAGGTGCGTTACGTCTCTCGAACACTCCATTCTCCGCGGAGTTTCAGGATGCGTAAGTTGTGAACAATTCCACAATATTTAAGATGCTTGCTAAACTCGTGACTAAGATATTCTCCTCCACGATCAGATTGTAGAAACTTAATCTTTCTGTCACGATGATTTTCTACTTGCATCTGAAAATTTTGAACTTTTCAAAGGTTTCGGACTTCCATTTTATTAAGTAAATATAATCATATCTAATTAAAGGGTTAATTGGATAAATTTCACTACAATTCATGCTAAATCGAGAAAAGTCACTGCAATTTTCATCTTTTGAAAAATGCCACTCCAATTCTTGAATACATCTATAGATGCCACTGCATGCATTTTAGCTCATTTTTGGTCAAAAGTTTGTCAAATATTCATCATGTTTTCTTCATTTTTTGGCCAAAAGTTGGAAATTGCAGTGCAAATTTGTCACAAATTTGTCAAATTTTTGACCAAAAGTGAGCTAAAATGGCCGCGGTGGCATCTGTAGATGTATTCAAAAATTGGAGTCGTTTTTCAGAAGTTGAAATTTGCAGTGTTGTAGTGATGATTTTTGATTTGGCATGAATTGCAGTGACATTTATCCAATTAACCCCTAATTAAATCATCACTGAAAGTCACAAAGTAGAGAAATTTGCCGCGCACCGAGATGCTCATTGGTCCACAAACATCCGAATGTATTATTCGCAATAAGTCGTCCGCCCGTTCAACAAACCGTTGAACGGCGTCTTAGCCATTTTAAGCATTAGGGAAGCGTCACATGTATCAAACGATCAAAACCGAGAGACTTCAAAAGCCCATCACTATGGGGCGTGTTTGGTAGCCTGCAGGGGTTTCCCACCTCGCTGGGGCAGGCTCCAGCGGGCATGGCCGAAGGAAAACAGCCCCCGAGTTCTGTTGGTGGGTTTGTTTGGTAGCCTGCAGCAAAGAACGCCGCATGGGCTGGGCAATTTGTTGTGGCTGTTTGGTTACATCATTGCATGGCCATATGCAACTATGCCTATGTTTGGTTGTATGCAAAGCAACTGCTTATGGCTACCTCTTTCACCTATGGTGATGTTACCCGACAAATAATGGAGCATAAACCATAGCATAGCATAGCATAATAGGATACCGAGTTCACAAACATGTCTATGCAGCACGATCAGAAGCTCATGCTGCATCTGAAGTTCATCAACGGAGGGGTTAATATATACCTCCTCCTACATATTACAGACCACTAATCAGTACCTACTGGTCATCAGGGAATGCATCGACGAACAGGCTACGCAGGTAAGCCCTAAGCCAGGCACACCTCTCCGGCTTGCTCATGCTGGAGTACTTGAGCTGCTCCTCTGCGTTGTCCGCCAGGAAGTCCATTGCATTGTCTGCCTCGAAGTAGATCCACTACGCATCTGAGAGTGCACTCTCTTGTTAGTCCCCTTGGCAGTCATGTCAGATTGCACATCTGAGTCAGTCACTGAATCCATAGGGAGTGCATTCAGAGGCAGTACGTCGAGAGGCTTGGAAGCTAACTGATGGGCGAACATCTCGGGCAGTGCATTCTCACATAGCGCTTGCAGAGGCACTCTCTTCTTACCGCGAAACTGATCCACGAAACACGGCAAGGTCGGCCTAGTCAGGCAATCTATGAACATGAGCAATCTAAGTACGGAGGCTAAGTAACGTGGATTCGTGGTCTACATGTGGAAGAACAACAGATCTATAAGGTACGAGCAACATATCTACGGTACGAACAAGCATAAGGTTCAGAAAATCTTACATCCACCGGGTGCATCTGCATGTTGCCGTCCGCCTTCATGCCAGAGGTCGCCGTGGAGGCGGTGGAGGTCCTCGGTGGAGGTCGCCGTCGAGGTCAGCACCTCGGTGGAGGTCGCCGTCGAAGTCGCCTTCGCCGTCACACAAAGCGCTCCAGCCGCCATTGCAAGAGCTCGAATGGAACAAATGGCAGGACTCGATTTGGAGGTGAGCTAAATAGAGTGGTGATTTTTGGCGGGCGGTGACCGAAATCCTCCCGCCTGATTTTCCCCGCTCGCGCCATCTCCACGTCCTGCAGCTGGGCGGCGCGGCGTTCCTCTAGGTCAGCCGCCCGCAGCCTGGCTGCAAGGAAACGGCCGATTCGGCCGTTCCCACTGGGCCTGACCCAAGGGTGCTTTAAGAACCGCGCTATGCAAGTTTCGGGCTGCAGGCAAGCAAACAAGTAGGGTGGTTCTGCAGCCAGCGGGCCTGGCCCGGCTGGCTGCAGGCTACCAAACGCGCCCATGAAGGTTGTGCATGCGTTTTTTTTCAATGTGACCCAAGACGGCAGTACCACTTGTAGGTGGAATTTCCATCAGCCTTCTTAAGTCACTTAGCATTAATGTTAAAGACGTCATTTCTACCCAAATCTCCACTTGACGTCCTTGTTCGGTTTGCCCGACCACATCCTGGTCTGCATGCTACGGTATGGCGTTGTTCATCCACAGCTACGAAATTTTACGATATTTTTGCAAAGAGTTAAATGAGAGCAGCAGGGTATTAAAAGGCTGTTCCACCAATTATGCCAAGTATCAAATGTATACCTCACAACATTAATCCAGCATTCCCTTTTAAAAAGCATGTCATCAAATCAATCCAATATTCCAATGGGCAATACGTGTACGCAAGGATAATAATTTGATTAAATTCTAAAATAGTGAAGTCTTGATATGGGACGCAGTTAGAAAGGGGAGAGTGCAGGCCAAGTCATCGTTTATAAAAAGGATCGTACCTGGTGGTATCAGTCTCCCCTTCAACAATTCCAACTACAAAATTCTGAACAGAGCCAGCCAATGGTGTCTTTGGCTGACTGACTGCTGGGCCAGCTGATGCCGACGTTCAGGGCAGAGAAGCACGTCTTAACTGGTACGTCGAATCCGAAATGATAAAGAAACGCAAGGCAAAAGAATAGAGAATATCTATCTGTTAGATAGAATACAAATTGGACCGCTTCTCTGCGTGCTCCCCTAGTCCCCTTCAACTTCAAGGCGGCTCTCAGAGTTCGACCGTTTCAATACCCGTTCAATAAAGTTTCGATTCACCTCGCCCCCACTTTTAACAGCACAGAAGACGCGGTGTTTGATCTCTAGTTCTCTGCCCTGTTTTGAAGGTTCGCCATAAAGGAAAAGTCTCTCGCTCCGAGAGACAACCAACAATAACCTTCTCGGTGCAGTACCTGATTCCCAGCTTGTGCATCTGTTTCACAGAAAGACTAGGGTTTTGATACGAGCAACCAAGGTGTCATGCTTGGTTGATCCTGGGCAGGCAACAGGTTTCCTAGCCGGAGAAGATGTTCTCGTTCAAGTCCAGGTAGAGTATATAGCCTTTTCCCAAGTTTTCTTATCTAGATCCTCGAATCATGGTTATCTCTTGACAAACATAAATCGTGGTTGTGGTACTTACAGGTTTCGATGGAATTTAGATTCTTTTGAATTTCTCGTGTTACCTTCTTGTTTCGATTATTGTCACCAATTGATGAACTGAACCAACAGGAGCTTTGTCTATTTTTACAGAGTCAAGCTATCTTCCAGTGGCAACGAAGTTTCCACATCGCGCTTCACTGAGGCATCAGATATGCAAGAGGAATTAAACAAGTTGCAGGAGGAACTGGTAAAGGAGAAACATGAAAAAGTCCGTTCCCTGGATGAGATGGAAGAGGTCAAGAAAAGCAATAAGAAGAACAAGTTAAAAGGCAGTGAAGATGATCAATTGGACCTTGCACACAGGTTAGAGAAGTTGGAAGTTGAACTGGAGGCAGCAAGAGATTCAGAGAAGAAAATGCTAGTGTCGCTGGAGGCCCAAACAAAGCAGCTTGAACAAACCAAGGTATCTTTGGAGGAGGCCAAGATTGAGATAGCTTCGGTTCAAGACAATAACAAGAGCTTGGAGGCCTTCACTGCCCTGTCTTCTAATCCAACTAGGCAGACAGCGAAGAATTTCAGAAGAAGAGGTGTAATGTCCTTCTCCTTTGCCGATCCTGGTGAGGTGGAGACACTCTCATTACAGCGTGAGCTGAAGTTGGCTGTTGAAGCTGAGGAGAAGTGCAGGAAAGCCATGGATGAATTAGCGATAGCCTTGAAGGAACAAACCACGGTGGCTAGAGAGGCGAAAACAGAGCTCTCAAGGGTGCAAGCTGAGTTGAAAAATGCAAGAACTGAAGTGGAGAACTCAAAGGCCTCTCTGGAAAGCATGGAGGAAAAGCTCTGGTTGGCACAGGAAGAAGCAGGGAAACTGAAGTTTGAGTCCGATGAGTTGGCAGCAGCATCAAAAGAGAAAGAGAGGGGACTCATCGACTGCATCAAGATATTTGAGGGGGAGGTGAACAAAGCAAAGGAAGAGAATGACAAATTGTTTGAATCACAGAGGGTGATCAGAGATGAGAATTCCAGGTTGAGGGAAATGCTGAAGCATGCGGTTAATGAAGCCAATGTAGCAAAAGAATCCTTGGAGATTGCCAGGGTAGAGAACTCTCAGTTTCATGAAGATATGTCTGAGAAAGATAGTACCTTAAAGAGCATCGTGCAAGATTACGAGTCCTTAAAGGTCAGTGAGGCTGCTGCACAGAGTAGCATTAAAGAATTGAAGGACATGATTGATGCTATGTTCAGTTCAGAGTCAGCCAAAACCTCAGCAGAAGCATCACCCAGAGATCCCGTGGGAGGCGAGAGGAAAGGAAGGTATGTGGCAGCAGATGATATGTACTCTGATGTCGAAAGATCTCCTCATTCAAAGGATATTAGGAGTCCTGCAAGGCAGAATAAGAGGACAATTCTTAGGAAATTTGGTGACATAATGAAGAAAAAGAATCCTCAAGGTGTAATCTAGCATCCTTGGGTACTAGGCCGTTACTAAATACTCTATACAAGTGTACAACTCTACATTTTGCTTCTCCAAAGCCCTTGAACTCAAGATAGTTGTAATGCTCAACAAAATGAGATGCTCCAAGTGCAAATTGAACTCTTTTCCATTCAGCTTTGAAGATGTAAATTACAAAGAATGTAACATATATGTAAGCATACAGATACTGAAAATATGAAAACGAAATAGTTTGTAGGGGTGCTTGAAATGACATATGCTTCCTGCACCTTTCAGTCTGTTACCTGTAAAACCTTGAGATGGAAATTTCTTGGATGCAGAAATTAGCACTGTGCAGTTAAGCAGTCCTTGTCTTGTCATTACAGTCTGCAAATCTGACAATGATTTAGAAAATACTTTATCAATATATCTACAAAAGCAAAGCTTTTCAGTACTTACAACTGAGGTTGCCTAATCATTGTTGGTCTATTGCACTCTTAAGAAAAAATAGTTTTGATCAGGTAAAATAAAACACCCAGGTCTAAACTTCCTTGTCAATGTGTTGCAAGTTTATTGTTTATATGTTGTGACATTAAAATCGAATGAAACTGCATCGCAGCCCCCATCATCAATCATAAGCTCTCAAGATAAAATAAAAAAATGATCAGCCCACGATTTATCCAAAGCGAAATAAAGCTTACACCTATACAACTCTGATTTGCAACAGCAGCAGCTAGAACAATGTTCTGCCAAGGAAAATGTCGAATTCCTGGTGTTATCAAAGCAAAATAAAGCTTACACCTATACAAAATGACTTTCCCATTTAAGCAAGCCCATTGCACCTACTGTTCTCTTGTCTAGAAGGTTGTTTGTGCATGCTTAATTGTATCTATGCCACTGAAGATCCTTTGTTGATTGAATTTTCTGGAAATGAAGTCAATTCCATTTGATGATAACGTAGGGCACAAAAGAGGAACAAAGAGCTCACAGAAGATCAACCTTTTGTAATGTTAATGATGTAAATTTCACCGGAGCACTAGACTCACTCATGTCCAAATGGACCAAAGTAACATTGCATCAAGCATATCCCACTATGTTGTTTCTAAAACTAGATAGATAATTATGTGTAGTACTGAACATTGTCCCGTCTGAAAAACTATAGCACTTACCTTAGGATTAACTGACCTCTCAGTCCTGGTTACTCCACAGCATGCAACTAGAAATGCCTAGGTGAAACTGGATCAAGATTGTTCTATCATCTAGAACAAATGTATTTTCATGATGAACAGAAATGATTGTGGTGATTACCTTCAACAAGTGTTTCATCTAACTTCTAGTTTTTGACCTTCTTTTACAAACACCAGGACCCCTTCGTTCTTTGAAGGATAGAAACCCAGCTTAATCATAATAGAGTGATAGCAACATCCATTAGATTCGTCTGTTTAAATGTCATGCAGGAAATCCATGTACCTGAGATGAACAATCTACTTTCCCGTAAATATGATCCTTGAACTTTTTTTCCGAGAAAACGCAAAAAGATTTTGCGTTTCATTTCATGGCAAAGAAGAGAGCAAACCGAGGTTCAGCTACATCCTCCAGGAGGAGGAAAATGGAACAAAAAAAAAATCAATGGACATCCCTCAGTCCCTCCGCTCCTGCTCTGGCCCAGAGAGCCGCCTCGTCTTTGATTCTCGAGATCAAGGCAGGGATGGAGGGCTGAGCGGCCTCGAAGACGCATTCGTTCTGTTGCTTCCAGATCATCCACGGTGTCAGGAGAGCGATCATGGCAAGGCCCTTGTGCAGTGGTTTTGGGGTGGCCTGTTTGGCCTGGCACCACCAATCGGCAAGGGTAGTGTCGCGATCAGGTGGGCGACAAGTCATCCGCAGCCAGGACAAGATCTCGGACCGCGAGAAGGTGCATCCAGTGAGCAGATGATTGATCATCTCTGGTTCCTGGTCACAGAGGAGGCAGCGGGTCTGGTGCTGCAGGCCGCGGCGTTGCAGCCGCTCGGCAGTCCAGCACCGGTCCTGGTTTGTGTTCCAATGAAATAATTTCACTCGAGGAGGTGCCCAGCTTTTCCAGAATTTGATCCTTGAACTTACTAACAGAGATTCAG
This sequence comes from Poa pratensis, assembly GCA_947311845.1. Classification (NCBI taxonomy): domain Eukaryota; kingdom Viridiplantae; phylum Streptophyta; class Magnoliopsida; order Poales; family Poaceae; genus Poa; species Poa pratensis. Next base: position 36,084,119 of record CAMZMU010000094.1, read on the forward strand.
ATAAAGCAGATATTGCGAATGACATGAGAGCATGAAGGGTATGAAAAGCACTATCCACATTCTTGGGCCAGCTCTATCATCGTATGAGTTCCATTGGTCATCATTTGCATATGAAAGCTGATTTTTCTCAGCTCGGAAATGATCTTGTTCATCTCTGGATGAGATGCATCACCACCCACAAACATATGAACTGTATTAGCAATGTCAGTCCAGCTGTATCCTGGTTGTTTCTTCACACCTTTTTCCTTCATTTGGCCTCTTACTCGATTGACTTCACCCCACATGCCAGCAGCAGCATATATATTTGAAAGCATCACATACGGCCCTGAACTTCCTGAGTCTGACTGCACAAGCATTTTTGCAGCAAATTCACCCAATTGCACATTACCATGAGTCTTGGAAGCTCCCAGCAACGCACCCCAAACATTCTTCTCAGCTTCAAATGGCATTTCTTTTATGTAACTACACGCTTTCTCGAACTGTCCTGCTCTGGCCAATATATCCACAATACAAGCATAGTGTTCAGCTTTTGGAGATATCGCGTACTTGACTGACATAAGATCAAACAGTTCCAAGCTGTCATCCACCCTGCCAACATGCCCACATGCTGATAGCACACTGAGGATGGTAAAATCATTCGGTATCAGTCCACGTGTTTCCATCTCATGGAAGAGAGAAATAGCTTTCTGATATCTGCCATGTTGTGCATATGCAGCAATTATTGTGTTCCACGAAACAATATCCTGGCTTTTAAGATTTATGAAGACTAACTCTGACTCACAGACATCGCCACACTTGCTATACATTGTCATCAAAGCATTACAAAAAGATGTGCTAGATTCTAACATTGTTTTGATGGCAACAGCATGTGTTGATCTTCCTTGTCTGAGCAAAGCAAGAGCAGAACATGCTGTCAGGATTGCAATAACAGTCGCGTGATCTGGTTTTGCACCTTCTCTGATCATTATGATGTGCAATCTCAAAGCTTCTTCTCCGTGTCCATTATGAACATATCCTGCAGAAATATGGACAGTAAAATGTGAGGATTTTCGAAGGTTCAGTGGCAGCATGAGGAACAAAACAAGAGATCTAAGCAGACAGCTTTTTATTTATTGCGTTTGCTGAATCCCCATATGCAAAAAAAAGAAAGAAGTGAAATGACTCTTAGTCAAGAACCTCAACAACAATATAGGAATTACAAGATAGTTAAAAGTTAGAAAGATTTTGTTCAAGCCTTCACCTGTCCAACCAAACCATCCCGTGGCACTGCACTCCTTTGTGCAATTGAGTGTACCCAAAACAGTAAAAAATCCAAATTAAAGCCCCTAACAATTAAGAAATGAATAGATCACAGCAAGCATAAATTTTGTAGTTTTCTGCAAGAACAATAAACTTTAGCGACTTGTATTTGCCACCACACATTGTCTATTCTTTGAACGACAAAAACAAAGAAAAAACCCATTTTCATCGCCAACTCAAAATGCACGCACTCACACAAGTAGGTGAGACAACTGATGCACAACCCCAACACCATCTTGAAGATGTCGACAGCCACATGGCTTGGTGTGCAGGTAAAGATAAAACATTAGATACATGTATGTAAGCAACATCACAATTCTTAGATCTTGACAGGAGTAGGACTGTACTAAGCATTAGCCAAGTTGCACATGATGAGAAAAGAATCGCAACCTGCAATCATGGAGTTCCAAGAGATGACATCTTTGACACGAATCCCATCGAAAAGCCTCCTGGCGCTGTCCACATCTCCTTCCTTGCAATATCCAGTAATCATTGCGGTGCATGCCACGACATTCTTCTCCGGCATAGCTTCAAACAGTTTCCTTGCCTCGTCGAACATGCTGTTCTCAACATACCCACTAATCATCGCCGCCCACGACACCAAGTTTCTCTCGGGCATTTCGTCGAACACCTCACGCGCCCTCGCCACGTCCCCGCGTCGCGCAAGCCCATCCACCATGGTGGTATACGACACCACGTTCCTCTCGGGCATTTCCCCGAAAAGCCTCTTCGCGTCGTCCATGCAGCCGAGCCGGACGAGCCCGGCAAGCATGGCGTTCCACGAGGCGACGTTGCGGCGCGGCGTGCGCGCGAAGTAGGCGGAGGCGGCGGCGAGGTCGCCGTGCGCGAGGCAGCCGGCGACGACGGAGTTCCAGGAGATGACGTTGCGGGACGGCATGGCGTCGAAGAGGCGGCGCGCCGCGGGCAGGTCGCGGCCGCCGCGCCATAGCGCCGTGAGGAGGCGTTCCAGGAGACGACGTCGCGGCGGGGCATGGCGTCGAACACCCGACGCGCGGCGGCAAGGTCGCCGGCGCGGGCCAGAGCGGTTATGCGCTGGTTGTCGCGGACGAGGGCGCGAGAGGCGGCGATGGCGGGAGCACGCGCTGGGTGCATTGGGACAGCATGAGTGTCGGTGTTGGCGGTGGATGGAGCTCGGAGGCGAGACGCAAGTTGCGCGTCGGGTGTATGTGCCTCAAGACTCGAAAGCGGGCCAGGCCACGATGGTCTCTCTAGCCATCCAGGCTGATGTATGTGCCGAGTGCTGACACGTCCACCCTGGCAAGTGGCAACACACCCGACTTTCTAAAATTTACCTACACGTCAGCCCGTAGAAAACAAGAAAGAATACAAACTCTGCGATTGATCAACACCTTGGTTTTCAGATTGGTTGCCAATTATTATCGACAAATTTGGTTCAGCTACCACGAACTGAATTTGGTTCCTTCTCCAAACCCAAGTTGTTAACCAAAAATATGAGATTGCATGTCTTATAGCCCGTCTATATCAACCTATTGTACTTGTATTGTAATTTTTTTTGCTCATATACACCCGGATACACTCACCCATATGAACGCACGCACGCACAACTTATCCCTCTGAGTATCTCCGAGAGACTGAGCCGACGGATCAGGTCTTGAGATTGACGAAGTCACCACGGGCGTATCGCTGTCAACGGAAACGTCGCCTCCCACTGAAAAATACTCCGCCTAAATGAGAAACACCAGCATCAAATCTTGGGTTTGAACTCTGATTGGCTAGGTGTATAACCACCCTTCTAACCATCCAACCACATGTTGGCTCTCTACTTCTATTGTACTTGCTCTTAAGCTAGTCATTATCGGGGAAGACTTGTGTAGGATCTCACCTTAGGTGAGATCGATTTTTTTGAAAATTCAAAACATGTCGAAAAATTCTGAAAAAAATAGACAACACGCATCTATGTTACATATGCAACGTCAAAAATTGGCAGCTCAAAATTCGACTTATACTTAGAGAGGCAAAAAAGAGAAATTTCGGTGTGAATAGTGTCACTCAGATCTGGACACTATTCACAGTGTAGTTTACCATTTTTATTTCTCTAACTGTAGGTCGAGTTTTGAGCTGCCAATTTTTGACGTTGCATATGTAACATAGATGCGTGTTGTCTATTTTTTTCGGAATTTTTCGACATGTTTTGAATTTTCAAAAAAAGTTGATCCTACGATCTCACCTAAGGGTGAGATCCTACCCAAGTCTTCCCTGTCATTATGGGGAAGACTTGTGTAGGATCTCACCTTAGGTGAGATCGATTTTTTTGAAAATTCAAAACATGTCGAAAAATTCTGAAAAAAATAGACAACACGCATCTATGTTACATATGCAACGTCAAAAATTGGCAGCTCAAAATTCGACTTATACTTAGAGAGGCAAAAAAGAGAAATTTCGGTGTGAATAGTGTCACTCAGATCTGGACACTATTCACAGTGTAGTTTACCATTTTTATTTCTCTAACTGTAGGTCGAGTTTTGAGCTGCCAATTTTTGACGTTGCATATGTAACATAGATGCGTGTTGTCTATTTTTTTCGGAATTTTTCGACATGTTTTGAATTTTCAAAAAAAGTTGATCCTACGATCTCACCTAAGGGTGAGATCCTACCCAAGTCTTCCCTGTCATTATGGGGAAGACTTGTGTAGGATCTCACCTTAGGTGAGATCGATTTTTTTGAAAATTCAAAACATGTCGAAAAATTCTGAAAAAAATAGACAACACGCATCTATGTTACATATGCAACGTCAAAAATTGGCAGCTCAAAATTCGACTTATACTTAGAGAGGCAAAAAAGAGAAATTTCGGTGTGAATAGTGTCACTCAGATCTGGACACTATTCACAGTGTAGTTTACCATTTTATTTCTCTAACTGTAGGTCGAGTTTTGAGCTGCCAATTTTTGACGTTGCATATGTAACATAGATGCGTGTTGTCTATTTTTTTCGGAATTTTTCGACATGTTTTGAATTTTCAAAAAAAGTTGATCCTACGATCTCACCTAAGGGTCAGTGCTTGGTTGTCCAACGCCCAACGCTTGGAGGAAAAAAAATCTCACTGACAACTCGACAGGCACCATTCCCTCACGCCCTCAATCCCCCTCTCAAGCTCCCTGCCCGACAGCCTCTGTGGCCGCCCCCTCCCCTGCCACACCATTGCTGCCACCATTTCTTGTCGTCGGCTGCTCGTCGTTTGTCCTTGATGTTCGATTGGCGATTCGTCATGGCCCCCCTCTCCGATTCGCGATTTTATCGCCGATTCTGGTCGAGCTCGCGGCATGAATTTTTTGCTCCTCCATTCCGCCGTGTCCGGTCACACGGGGCAAAGTCGCCCGCGCTGCGCGAGTACTTGTCGATCCTTGTAGAGTCACTTCGTCGAGGAGCACCTCAGCGGCAACCCCTCGTGGGCGCCGGCAAGCTCCAAGGAGGCGGGGAGAGCTGTGCATGAGGCGCCTCCTAGGCGGAGAACAGGTGGGGTGTATTTGGTGATTTTTGGCCGAAAGAACCGCCGCTTGAGTGTAATGACAAACATGACCACTACGCGGTACAATTGATGGAACTACCGTGACAGCAAGCCCAACAAGTGCCACGTGGCACCTGCCGCCATGGTCGAGGCCACAACATGTGAAACGAAAAATCAGACTAGCTGAAGCGGGAATCGGGGATCGCTGAGCCTGCCACCACTGTGGACAGTGGCATGATGACGTGGCCCCCTGCCGCCCCGTGCAGAGGCGGCAAGCCCTGCCACCCGCCCACGCGCGAGAAGACATGCTGATTGTGATTGGTTCTAGGGGCCAAAGCTCTTAACCCAACTATGACATGCATGCACGACTCCAGTCCCGTGGTAGACACCAGGTCCAAAACTCAGAGGTTGTTTAGTTAGGCTTTTTTCTTGGCTTTTTGTTTTGACTTATAAGTCAGAAAAGCAACTAAATAGGTCAACCGACACAAATGGTTCACAATCTTCCACACCTCTTAGCTTCCATGATGGCATCAAGCACACTAGCCTCCGGACGAGCAATAGGGTTGAAGGCCCTATTGTTTCTCTCTATTTGTACAGAACTTTTGTACAATACTTTTGTACAATGTAGAATTTAGAGGGAAGCTATTCTACGTTTACGTTTTATTTTGAGCAGAGTGTGTATTTCTGTCGTCGTTATATTTGTTGTGAGTGATGGAGTTATTGTTTTCTCCCACTCTAATTCCTCCATCTCTCCATGTCCCTGTATAGTTATGTGTACAATATGTCTTGTGGGAGCTCAAGCTCTCCTGTACGTTCTGAGTTAGCACTCTATATCCTATCCTACTATATATGAAAGTTGGTGGAAACAACTCCCCCTCGCGCTATCCACGTCGCCCTTTTTTCCCTGGCCGTTCGATCGAGCTCGCGGACGTCCTAGATCGCGCCAAAAATCGTTCAGCTACAGTAATCCCAGATCGCGCCGAAAATAGTGCAGCTACCGTAATAGTTTCTACCAATCAGAGACCGCGCAAGTTTTTTGGCGCATCCCATTTTAAAAAAAGAACCCGAAACTTACGAAAATTAACCCGCTGTCCATATTTCAACGAAGCGAAGGATCTGATTGTTATTCCGCAAAAAACAGCGGACTTTTCTGCAAAACGACCCGCATAATCCCCTCCCCTTCTCTCTCCTCGCGCGCGGCCGAAGCTCGGCGGCGCCGCTGACGTGCCAGCACGCCGCTACGCGCCTCCCCGCCCAGATCTGCGCACACGGGAGCCTCCGCCGTCGCGCCCTACACCTCCTCGCCCACTCTCGCTTGCCGGGACGCCGCGGCCTCGCCGGAATCTTCGCCGCCGTCCTCGCAGCCCGCCGCCGCGTCTCGTGCTCGCCGGCGAGGCTCCGGCGAACCAAAAGCGGCGGCGCCGCCACTCCCGAGCACGTCGCGTCCGCGCGCATCCGGCCAGCCCACGCGCGCGTCCCAGCTCGCGCTGGTTCGCCGCCGGCGTGCTCGCTGCCGCCGCGGCAGGCTCCGGCCACAGTGACGTCACGGCGACGTCACCGTGGGCCTGGGCTGGGGGAGCTGGCTTGCTGCTAGGCTGGGCCGTTGTACGTGCGGCCCGCTCGGTCTTCTGTATTTTTCTTTCCTCTTTCTGTTTTCTTTTTCTATTTTCGAAATCTTTTCTGATTTTCCAAATACAAATTCAAATCAATTCAAACCAATTGCTACAAATTTCTTATAAACCAACATCTACAAGTTGAACAAATGTGCTTCCGCCCTTATTATGGACTTAAATTACAAATTAATAAAAAAACATTTGTTAACATCCCAACTTGCTGAAAAATTAAGGAGACTCTAAAATATATCGACATGCCCACAAAAAATAAATGCCAACTACTTACAGGAAAAAACAAACATATTTGAACATTTTGAAGTGGTAAATATTTCAAAAAAATCGAAATGCACAACCTCTAATTATGTAAAGTTGTATTTACTAAATACTCATACAATGCATTCCCTCTAATAATGGACTTAAATTTAACATTCCAATTTCGTAAACATTTTGCCATAATCATTTTGCCATAATGGAATTCAATTGAATAAATGCGCATTTCCTACTCATTACAGACTTATGTCAAAATGTTAAAAAAAAATGAGATACTCCAAAATATATCAACATGATAAAAAAAATGAACGCCAACTACTTATGTCAAAATACAAACATAAATTCTGTCCAAAACACAAACATGCTTGAATATTTTTATTGGTGAACATTCGAAGATAAACCAAATGCACTTCCTCTAATTATGTAGAATAAATTCTCACACAATACATTTCCTGTAATTACAAACTCAAATTAAACATTTAAATTTAGCAAATATTTCAAACTAATTTAAATTAACTCCCTCTAAATATGAAATTCAGATATAGTTTATCTAATTACATATTGCCTTTAACAAATACTCTTATAATGTATATCCTCTGACTACAAAGCTACATTAAATATTTATGGCGACATACAAACATAATCGAACATTCGAATTTGCTAAAAATTTGAAGTTACCCTAGACAGCAATTTCAATATACTCAACACGACAAATTCCAACATATTTTACCATTTCAAATCCCAACGAGCGATATGTTTGAATATTTCATATTGACGAATATTTGAAGAAAACCCCAATGCACTTTCTCTTTAGAACAATTTCTATAACATGAAAATATTTCTATAAATACCCTCACAAAAAAATGCTGATTATTTGTGCCATATAATCAAAATTCAAATTTACATATTACAAAATTGTAAATAACTTCGAACTCTACTCATTTTACAAACATAAAAAAATTCATATCTTAAAAACACCCCAACTTGACCAATTTTCCAAAACTAAACAATTTTCACACGCAAACTTTTCCAAAATTAACTAATTTTTAAACCTACACAATTTTTAAATGTGCACGTTACTAAATTTAAATTTCATTTGCTACACAAGCGCGGCATTGCCGCGCAAATATCCCTAGTACCTGTCAAAGAGCAAACTGATGAGGACATCCCTAGTCCTTTACCATTTTCTTCCATTGATGATGTTGCTGTTCAAGACAAGCCCAATGAAGTGAGGATTGGACCAATGACAAGAGCTCGTGCCAAGCTACTTGGACAACAAGTGAACTCACTCCTAGTTGAATTCGATGTTTGTGATAATGAGAACTTTATACTGCCTAAATCTATGCACTTGTGTATGATCAGGGTTATTGATAACACAAGCGTTGACGGAGGGCTCGAGGAGTAGCAAGGATTGGAGCACGACGTCCCCAATGGCGCGAGGGAGGAGCGGGAGGCATGCGCAAGAGGGGAAGACGGAGAAGAAGAGTTCTGGAGTCAATCGGAATATCTGGTTCACCCTTGAACCGGAATATCCGGTTGAGCACTGGATTACGCACGGAGGTACTGGAGTCAGTCGGAATATCCGATTTTCCCGTGACTCGGATTATCCGATTTAAGTCGTGGAATACGCCCAGAGGTACTGTAGCCAATCGGATTATCCGATTTACCCGAGACTCGGATTATCCGATTTAGTGAAAACGGGCCTGCGTGCCTTTTTTGAGACCGAACCGTTTTAGGTCGGTTTGTATCCGGTTTGAGTCGAACTAGGTCGTGTTTTTGGGCGTGGGATTGATCCCCCAGCCCCCATATATACTTAGGAACCTCTTTGTAAACCCTAGACCACGTTTAAAGATAAACCCTAGATTGAATTGCTTGAAGCTTTCATCTATCTTCGAGTTCCTCTGTGTTGCGCTCAGGAATTCAAACTCTCCACTGTGTTGCGCTCTGGAGATTATTGTTACCGAAGTTTGAGTGTGATCAGTCGTTCCACTGGGAATTGGGAGATTGCAGAACCGCTCGTGGTCGGCGGCTACGTTGCGCAAGCGTGTGGTGTTGCGAATATCCATTCGGTTGAAGAGCTGTTGCATTGGCAACAGGGGAGCAGCCGGAGAGTTCGAGAGCATGTCGCGAGTTATCTTCATATCCATCATCCATCCATCATCGGCTCACTGAGAAGATCGGGCCACCCCTTATCACAAACAAAAATCTTTGCTACATTTATTTCCTATGGCATATTTATGATTTTCCTCCTCCCCCTTGTCATCTCATGTCATCATGTTCATTTTTGATGGACAGTGCTTAAGCAAGCTCATTTTTGCTGTATCATATGTCAGTCCTGAACAAAATTAGCTTAGCTAATTTAGGTTGCCGGACTGCACACCATGATGTGAAAATATTTCACATTGTAATTTGGCACGTCTATAGGATACATCATCGAGAACATGAATGATTTTTTTCAGTTTTTTCTAAAACTTATAAATAATAATTTTCAAAAAAAAGTAAAGTAGCGGGAGCACTGGAACTCGCGTGCAAGAAATCTCTACTCTAGGGAAAATATCCAGTGATCCCAAACTTTAAATGCTACCATGATACCGCTTCTCAAAATTCGAATTTACAAGGGTCAAAAATTTCCGTAAAAAATTGTGGGCGTAATCTTTCTCCCTCTCTTTCTATTTTAACTAACCCAAAATAATATTGGGAATAATTGCAAAACTATTTCAAATCAAAATTAAAGTTTTGTAAATTATTTTATAAAAGTCGTGCCTCTCTTTTATTCCTCTCTTTCCTAATTTCTTCCCTCTTTTCTATATCCTTTCTCTCTTGTCTCTCCTTTTATCTTCCTTTATTTTCTGGAAAATTGCAGTAAGTCCAGGAAATTCCGAAAAGGGCTGCAACTCTCAATCTGGCCCATCTGGCCTTCTTCCCTTCAGCAAGCCGGCCCAAATTCCCCTATTTTCCCCCCTCAATTTCATCCCGTAGCCGTCTTCACCGGCGTGCCGCTCTCGGCATCGCCACGGCCGTGCCATGGCGAACACGAGCACGAGCGCCTCGGCCCTCTTCCTCGCACCCCTCACGCACGCACGTACTCGCGCACGATCCCGCACGCGCACGACGGCGCCGCCCATCCGTGGTCGCCGCCGTCCAGCCTCGCCACTGCCCAAAGTCTGAAGCTTTTCTTCAGTGTCGTCAGGGATCCGTCGTAAAACCTCTTAAACACCCGATCTGAAGTCCATCACCAACCAAGCCGCAGCTCAGTGGCTAGCGCCTTCCTCTACCCCTGCAGGGTTTAAATCTTTTTGAGAAGCCGTGTCCACGGTTATGTACGACTTGGTGCGAATGCTGGCTAACAAGATCACAGACAACTTACACCTAATGATTCTAATTAACTTGGCTAGTAAGTTAGACTCACTTTCACATTAAGATGTAACTAAAATTGATAACTGTGTGAGTTTCCCTCGATTGCTTCCTCATACATGGTTGAGGGGGTGAATCTGGGATGTGTTATGTTTGGTGTTAGAAGCTAGTTTGTTCCGAAACGCTCTCTTATCCCTCTCTTTTAGCCGGAAGTTGTAGAGTGTCTCTATAGATTGTTTAGTGCTGCTGTTGCCGCCTCAGTCCGCCTCCCCTTTCTTTTGGTAGTCTTTGTGTTGGTATCTTTTGAGCATTGCTTGCTAGGCGGTTGTGCCTGACCCATCTTTGGGCTGTACTTCTATATGCAGTCAACAGGTTCGAAGTCTGACGGCGTTAGCTTGGGTATCCCTCCGGCTCGGCCTGGGCAGGGATATGGACGCCATGGTTATCTTCAGAACTCTTAGTCCAATTTGTATCTTGTTCGTAGTCGGACGCTATTTTGCTTCGCTGTGCCTTGTATCTTTATAATGTATCAGTTGTTTTGTGACTCGTTTGAGTCGTTCTTGTATATATATCTTCTTCTGTTGTTGTTGTGGATTCTTTCGTGAACTGTTGTAATGTTATCACAATTCCACCCACATAACACGCATGTTCCGGCGTGCACGTTATGTCTGGTGGACGTTCTAAGATCGTTATTATGCGGGTTTTAGCTGGATCACTGAAATTTGCATAGTTCCCATTTTGGGGGCGTCACAAAGTGGTATCACATTTGCTATAGTTTTCATTACCAAATTCCAAATACATACAAAGAAATAAAAATATAAATTGCTATGTGAATAGTGTCATTTTGTGCTTTTGTCTTTTTGTGACACTATTCATGTTGGATTTGTCATTTTTGTTTCTCTGCGTGTATTTCAAATTTGTTTCTGAAAATTCTTGGGATCGTAGACACACATCTTATGAATACCCACAATTTTGTTCGGAATTTTTGGCACTTGTAAATTGGAATTTTAAGAAGTGGTATCATAGTAGCATTTAAAGTGTGGGATCACTCATTGTCACGAACTACATGGCTGCATCTCGTTCTGCCCGGCAACGGCGCCAGCCAGTGTCGCTAGCCAGGACGTTTTTTTTTTTCGAAATAAAAAAAAATTTAAGTGGTGACACACATTTTTCTGCATACAAATTAAGTGCACAGCCATGTAAACTGCATACGGCTGGCGGATTTTGTTCCTAAAACTCATTATATATATGTTATGTGTGGGGAATATCGTACTGTGAAATATCGTACTCATTATATATATGTTATGTTGTTGTTAATTCTTGAAGGACACCATGCTGAAGTTTGGGTCCTTGCTATTAGCAGTCGTGGTACAGTAGGAAAAACTTAAAAGTTTTTATCATCAATTTCTTTGCTTCTTTGAACTTTTCGATAATCTGTTCTGTGCACGTACAGACGTACTACATAGCAATTTTTTCTACCAGCATTCTAGCGAGATCCAAGTGAAAAGATTCTGCAATATGCTTGAGCCTGCCAAAGTTCTAAGCGCATGCAGCTCGTTATGCCTTGCATGATTTGGCTTGTGCTTTTCTTAAATTTGTGTGATAGTACAGATGGAATCCAACCTGTGTCTAATGATTATTTTTGCTTAACGAAGCTTCTGCTCCCGTGTGGCCGTGCCTGGGCCGCACCGCCAATGCCGGCGCGCGCGAGCCCTCCGCACTCCCTTCCCCTCCACTCGCCGCCACCAAAGGCATCCCCGGGCAAAGGCCCGTGTGACCGGGCGGCGGCGGCGATCTAGAACTCGGTAGTGGCGCTCGTCGTCTTCTACATCGGCGCGAGCGCGCTTGCGGCTGTAGGCGGTGGCGAAAATGCATCACGCGGGCTGAACATCGTTGCTCGGGCCGGCTCCGCCGGCTACCTTGGCTTCCGGAGTTGCTTGCAGCTCGTGGTGGCCTTCTCCAGGAAGATCGGCGGCGGACGGCGTGATGACCTCCTTCTCCAGCGGCTTGGCCCTGGCTGCGGCGCGTTTAGGATGTGGAGGTCGGCCGGTGTAAGTCAGGCTCGTCGGAGCCGACGACAGCGACACCTGTGGGTGTCGTTACTTTGTTGAAGGTGTCGTCACTGCGAATCACCCGTTTCCCAAAGTTCTGGGGAAAACCCTAGAACTGGGTATATCAGATCGGACAATGGTGGCATCCTCGGTGTCGCAACTCGACGGGTCATGGCGGCATGGCGCAGCGGGGACTCAACGAAAGTCGTTACATGGTGGACTCGTGAAGGGTGGGGGCGTAGTCTGGTGCCATGGTGGCATCGAGGGTAGGCCTGGCGAGAGTCTTCGCTTTGATCTACATGCTGAAATTGGGTTCGCGGAAGATGGGTCGGAGGCGACATCTGGAGCGTGTGCACAAGTCACTACCTCTGGAATTGGCCAGGGAGCCGGCGATTGTTGGGGCCGGGGTATAGGACCCTGTTTTTCTCTATCGTTTATGCTAGTTGTGGTGTTTTTCACTGTTCTGGTGGCTTTGGCATGTATGTTCATTTGTTGTAAGGCTATTTCGCCAGTTTTTGGTGAATAAATAAGATAAATGCCGTGTGCATCTTTTCCATGCAGAGGCCGGGCTCTCCATATCAAAAAAAAAAAAAAATCTTCTGCAGCCAAGGGTGGCAAGAGAGTCTTTTGCTTCAGGATTAGATTACACTGACGTTCCCAACAACGCGCAGATTTTTTTCGAAATGTATGTCTCAACAGTGAAGATTGTCTAGATTTGCAAAAATAACGTATTTTGTTGCTGGTTCATGTGCTTCTGTTTTCCTTTCGTTTGACTACTTTTTTCAATAGCCAGCATAAAACATCCTGAAGCATGTGCATACATTGTGTGGTTGAGTGGTTCCAAGCTTTTTCTCCTGGCTACTTTGAACTTCACTGAACAAAACAAAACTGGGGAAGGAAATTTCGTTCTGTGTACAAAGGGAAACTCAGGGGCGGATCCATCATAGCCGTAGATACATGTGTATCTAGATAAAGTTGTGCCCACTAATATGGATCGGAGGGAGTATTGTTTTTGGTGGAGCTTTTGGTTTCTGTAGCTGTGTGTGTTGTTTTTACTTTAGTTAGCATGGACGTCTAGACTTCTTAAGGGCCAAAATTGTTCATTTGGAATCCGAATCCCTGGAAACTATTGAGGCATGTACGCGTTTTCAAAAATCGGTTCGCACAATGCGTCGCTGTCGGCGTGACTAGATCACCACCTGAGCGGCCAAAGTCCACTAATTATGCTCTGCAAAGGCTGCATGAAAATGTCGGTTTGATCGAGAGCCTGAAAATAGCGTGGGAAGGTTTACCCTGTTCTAGTTTTGAATATGAGTTTTGGAGCCGAGCTCCTTTTTCTCCCGCACGAGTTTTGGATTCTGCTGTTCTTTTCTCCTCAACCGACTTGGACACCCACCGCGATGGTGGTGGTGGTGGTGGAAGGGGCAGAGGATGCCCTCTTCTGCTAGACGTGCTATGATTGCCTGGCAGACCCAACACCTGCCCTCCTTCTCCCAATTCTTCATATAGCAATGCTATTGTGTACGCTGAATCCAGATTTTCAGGCTGTTGTATAGCTACCAACACTTTCACAGTAGGCTTCAATCCATCCAGAAACTTGGTTAAATGCCCCAACGGATCTGGGTTTGGATCAAACGCGGCCAATCTATCCACCAATTCAGAGAATTGTTTCACATACTCCTCCACTGAACCTGTCTGTGATAGATGTAACAACCGACGCAGCAACACCTGATGTTGATTTCTGAGGAACCTTGCCTGCACTGCTTGAACGAACTCCTCCCAGGATGCATGTGGTTTCTTTATCAGGAACGCCTCCAACCATGTTGCCGCTACTCCAGTGAATTGAGACGATGAATACGACACCCACATCGCCTTCGGTGTACTCCATCTGCTGAAATATTCCTCGCATCTCCTCTGCCACAGTCGGGGATTCGAACCCTCGAATGATGGCAGTTCAACACGAGGCGCCGATGCAGATGCATCAGTAAACTGCTGGCCGCACGCAGAATTCAGAAGTGACAAAAAAATTTGGGCCGGATTCGTACCTCCGACCGGGAGTGGCGTGCTCGCGCCGGCCCCCGGGTGTCGTGTGTCCAGCTGCGCCCATTAGGGCCGACAGTACCGTTCCCCGGCGTCCTGGTGGGCGGCGCCGGTGCCCCTCCCGCATCCGCGTTTGGAGGCGATCGAACAGCACGGTCCATCGCCGCCGTGATCTGCGCGATCTCGGCGCTGAGGGATGTCTTGACTCCTTCCAGATCATCCCCGATGAGCTCCTTCACCGCGGAGAGGTCCGAGCTCATGGATTCCTTGACCGACTCGATTGATGTGCCGAGGTCCTTGATTTGTTTCTTCGCATCATCTACCATGGTCTTCACCGCATCCAGAATCTCCTTCTTGTGATTGAGAAACCTCTCCTCGTACGCCTCCTTGGTGTCTGCCTGAAGGAGATCGTAGATCGCCCGCGCGTCTGGGGACAAATCCGCCATCGCCTCCTCTCGCCGCCGTGCCACGTACCGCGTGGGGTGTTTGTGGTGAGGAATCCCCAGATCTACGAGCGCGGTTAGGCTCTGATACCAATTGTAAGTGTATCGGATCTAACTCACTAATCAATCAAGAACTACTGATGCAAATCAATTGGAATTGGATTGCTCGTTCCTCCCCACCTCCCCCGCGCAAGGTTCAGGCATACGGCACGGCATCGCCGCCCGTCCGTTCAGTCGTTTCTTACAAGCCAAGTTTTACAAGCGAGAACAGATGGATACAAATAGGCATCAGGTTGCCCAATCTCCAGTTGCCATCCAGCCTGGCGCACGGCGTGTTCTGCGTGACTTGGTCGCCTCGGAATCGCGTCTGTTCCTCTGCGCGCTGGGCCCGTCCTTGTCAGGTTCGATGCCGTGGCGAAGCTTCTGTTGCAGTTGTGGCAGTGACGCAGAAGATGACGCAGCTGGCAGGTCGCTGACAAGAAGCGTCAGTTCCTTCTCTTTTCCTCTTCCGTCGCGATAGAGCTGGGAGGCTGCGCAAACTACGGAGCCATATCGTCGGCTAATTCATGACGCTAACCGCCACCACCGGCGCCGAGTGCGACGTTGTGCGGTTGTGCCTGGCCACGGCGGAAATCCGGTGGGAACCACGGCGCTTTTTAGCAAGGTTAGGCGTGCATTCCCAAGCCAAGATCGGAATTTCAGCCACGCCACGCAAATCCCATTACGGCGGCGCTGCGCCTGCCCGTCGACCCGTGCAGCACGCCGCTGTGGCTATAAAATGCGGCCTCAGTCCGTGCCGGTACCATCACACTTCGCTCTCTGCTCTCTCCCTCGATCTCTCTAGTTAGCAGTAGCACACGCAGTTGTTCTCGAGAGTGGCGATGGCTCGCTGGTGGGTCTGTGGACTCCTCTCGCTCCTGGCCGTGGCCGCTGCCATGGCCGCCGCGGAGGGGAATGCGGAGCCGCTGATTCGGCTGCCGCAGGAGAAGGTTGAAGCTGCTCCCGCCCCTGCCCCGTCGGCAGAGGAAGGGGTCACGAGGTGGGCCG
Organism: Poa pratensis; assembly: GCA_947311845.1. NCBI lineage: Eukaryota > Viridiplantae > Streptophyta > Magnoliopsida > Poales > Poaceae > Poa > Poa pratensis. The sequence continues at coordinate 36,099,723 of CAMZMU010000094.1, forward strand.
TGCTCGTTGCGGGCTCCTCCGGCTACGGGAACTACCGTCACCAGGTGAGACTCCGTGGACGGCTTTGACCATGCTCGTTGGGCTTTGGGTTTGAAAATGTGTTGTCAAATGTTCTTTTCCCCCTAGCTATCATATCAAGAGATCAGCTCTGTCTAAGTACATAATGTAGTGCGAGACAGTTAACTGGAAAATAAATTAGTTCGGGTGAGGGCCATTTGGGACAGCTTGTTTTGTAGATTACGATCATAATGACTCAATGCTGCTCTGTATATGAAAATTTGATGGCGTGTGCTTTGTCAATTCGATCACTAAACAATTCTATGGGTGCTCGCGCAACGTTCTTGATGCACGACAGGCCGATGTGTGCCATGCCTACCAGATTCTGAAGAGGGGAGGACTAAAGGAGGAGAACATTGTCGTGTTTATGTACGACGACATCGCCAAAAACTCTTAACAACCCAAGACCTGGAGTTATCATCAACCATCCGAAAGGCAAAGATGTTTACGCTGGTGTTCCCAAGGTATTATCTGGTCGTGTTCCATTTATTAGTACAATCTATGCAAGTGCACACTCTTGCATAGATTGTACTTTAATCGGAAGAATGGTTGCAGGACTACACCGGTGATCAGGTCACCACTAAAAACTTCTTCGCAGTTCTCATGGGCAACAAAACTGCGGTTACTGGAGGGAGTAGGAAGGTGGTAAACAGCAAACCGAAGGATCACATCTTCATCTATTACGCGGATCATGGGGGTCCTGGTTCTCTTGGTGCATACTCCCACATAAATGTTATTATTTAGCTGATTTACTTGTGTAACTTAGCTAACCTTAGCTAATTTGTAGGTATGCCCAACAATCCATATCTTTATGCTGGCGACTTCATCAAGGTGTTACGTGAAAAGCATGCTTCCAAGAGCTATTCAAAAATGGTATACTACTGTTTCCTTTTCCTTAGAAAAGTAATACTATAATTTTAAAAATATGAACATTACTCTTAGAGTCTTATCTGTAATTAAAATTACAATCTTGGCAGGTTATATATGTTGAAGCGTGTGAAAGTGGCAGTATGTTTGAGGGTTTAATGCCTCAGGATCTTAATATTTATGTTACACAGCATCAAACGCAGTCGAAAGTAGTTGGGGAACATACTGCCCTGGGATGAAACCATCACCTCCTTCCGAATACATCACCTGTTTAGGTGACGTCTACAGTGTATCTTGGATGGAAGATAGGTAAGCATATCGTCTGAAATATATTATACTCTGCAGTCTAGACCTTATTTGTTTTATGACATCTCATAAAATCTATTACTTCTATACATTTGTCAAAGGTATGTCTATAGGGCTTATATTTTGAGTTTATAGTATTGCTCTGGAATGTTATATGGTTGCATGATTTACATTAGCAACATTTGGTAATGGTTATGTTGGACTGTTTCCTATGCTGAAACTGTTTTGTCATTGTTAACCCGCTATATTTTATCTTGCTCAGCTCTTATAAATTTAACTGAAATTTGTATATGCAACGTGATTTTCAGACCCTATTCAAATTTTAATTCTTACTTCATCACACTCTACAAGACATGATTTCGTATTTGTTTGTGGTTAAGGAAATATTATCACCTAGAAGGCACAACATGAGTGACTACTTAGTACGGTCATTAGCAACCTGACTAACACATAAAATAAATTATGAGTCACACTGCGATCGTAAATATAAAAGCTGTGTGGATAGGCTTGGGAAGTATCAATGTTCTTCTAGCAGTCGTCTTTTCTATAGCCATGACGATTGCTGTTTTGAACCATTCGATCCTACTTTGCAGTGAAACTCACAATCTAAAGAAGGAAACAATCAAGGATCAGTACGAGGTGGTAAGTCTCAGAGTACACTTTCTTCATTCTGGTTAGTGGCATCTATTCACTGCTTTGTTGGGCAGGTTAAAAAGAGAACTTCAATCTCAGATAATTTAAAAATTGGTTCTCATGTCATGGAGTATGGTGACAAGACAATCAAGGACGAGAAGCTTTTCCTTTATCAAGGTTTCGATCCTGCAAATGCCAACATCACAAACAGGCTTCCTTTTCCCAGTCTGGAGGGTGCAATCAATCAAAGAGATGCAGATATTCTTTTCATGTGGAAGAGGGTAAAATTCCAGTTGTTTCTTCAGTCTCAGTATTTCCTGTCTAGTTCATATATTCCCTGTTATTGGTTATTAGTTATAACCCATCTCTCCTTCGACCTTCACTTCTGTGGTTGCTACATGTAGAACGGCCTTGCTGCTCGAAGCAATGCATATTTCTGTGTTCGACTCACGAAATCCTACGGATACTACATGCAAATACTCCAAGGATGTAGTGGTTCATAAATCTTGGAATTTGGTTACTTAGGATATTTCAAATAAAATGTAGAAATTCTAGAGAAAATTGAGACACTTACGATGATTTTATAAAATCAAACTAATTACTAATTTTTTGAATTCATCCTTAGCATAAACAGATTGAATACTTATGCTTAAGTGTACTAAGCAAACCATGTTCCAATGTATTTTTGACGTTGACCAACCAGTCAGAGAATCACCTATACGGTGTTTTTTTTAACATCTATACGGTGTATTTGGTGGGGTTTAACTAGAAGCCTCATAAACAGATAGTGGACTTCTTAGAGAATATAGGAGGATGACCTTAAGCTCTTAAATACAAATGTAGCTTCATGGTGTTGAGAAGATATGGTGACAGTACTCTGGAAAAATAGCATCTAACTTGAGATGGTTGTAGCTCATATACTAAATTAAGCTTAAGCTTGTGACCTTGCGTCCTCCTCATGACAGGCTCAAGTTTTGCACATCAAATTTTTTATGCCTGTGTTCAATTTTGTCAAAATTTGTGTGCTAAATGCTAATGTATCTTCTTGCTTTCAGTATGAGCAGTTAAATGGAGGATCGGAAGGAAGAGAAGCTGAGGGTTCTCAAGGAGATCAAAGAAACCATGGCACACAGGAAGCATCTCGACAGCAGTATCGATTTCATCGGGAAGCTTGTGTTTGGATTTGAAAACGGGCCTTCAATGCTTGAGGTTCCTAGAAGCTCTGGCCAACCATTAGTCGACGACTGGGATTGCTTGAAGAGGATGGTAAGTGTAATAGTTTCTTATTTAAATACCATAGAGTTTCTGCTGTTGCTTGTCTTCACCACTTGTACATCCACCTTCTTTCTGTTTTATGTTGGAACTTAACTCTGTACTGATGCCCATTTGTCAGGTGGTGTTTTCGAATCCCACTGTGGATCACTTACTCAGTATGGCATGAAGCACATGAGGGCGTTCGCAAACATATGTAACAACGGCGTCTCCGCCGCCGAGATGAAGGAAGCAAGCATCAGCGCTTGCAGCGGTTATAACTCGGCGAAGTGGAGCCCATGGCTATAGGGTACAGCGCCTGATCCGCTTGCTGCAGTACACGGGAGGGAGCAACAGACAATGCTCCAGAGGTTCCTAGACCTCGTATGTGTAGATACATACATACATACCATTGATACGAGAAACCACCCAACAGAGCGTCCTTGTGTGTGTTGGGTTATTCAGTAGTTTATGGTCATGCCCATGTAAATCAAATTTGACTGCAATCAAATGAAAGGCAATGATTATGCACAAGTCTATGAATATTGTTGCATGATTGTGCCCTCTGATTTGGTACTAATCAATGGGTGGGCCATTATTAGTGCACAAAATTCATGACCTATGTAAGGTAGTGATCCTCAGCCATGTTATTATGTGACTACCCTAGTGGCGACTGGCAACATGCCGACACCCTACCCCTGATGCTTCCTTCGATTCCTCAGCCATGTTATTATGATTTCTCTCCATTCGCATCTCTCTCATCCTTGATATGTTTCTCTCCTTTAAAAAATCTAAAAATCCCCACAAGTTTAATCTTCCGAAACACCTAGAAGCAAAAAGAGAACTGTGCCACACAACCTTGCTACTACCTCGCCGCCGTTGCCTCCGGAGCGGAAGCTCCTGATTGGTCACATGAGGAGCAGATCCTAACCCCATCACCTACGAATCTGTTCGGTTTTAGACCCGACTCTGTTCATAGCTGGATAGGAGGAATAAGCAAAGTGGCTGCACCCGGTTCTGAACCATCGGCCAGTCTCCATCACTGCTCGACCTGATCCGTACTCTTTCATGCATCCACCAATTCCGGTGCAGAGCTGTAGAGGCGATGGATCTCCCCTTCTACCCAAGGCAGAGACATGTATTTTCGACCTTCAAGTTTGTTTATTCCTTGAAGGCGATCGGGTGGGCTTTGGCTCATGTGGTCAGATGACCTTCGAGTTTCAGTTCATAGCGCCGAGTTCCATGTGATATTAGCTACTTGCGTAAATACTAGTAGTAACCTGAAGTTTGAGAGAGGCGTTTTGCCTCCCGGGTGCATATGCTCCTGTTATTGTTTTCAAAATTAAAAAAAATGAAAACACTTCGAAAAAATCTGAAAACAATTGGGCAAAAACATATACAAATTTTCAACATTCGTGCAAAAGTTCGGAAGGAAATGACTCTTTCTGTGATCTGTGAAAAAAAAGACAAAATCTGTGCTTTGAAAAATGTATTTTTAAATCTCATTTCGGCCATAGATTTTGTCTTTTTTGCACAGACCACAGAAAGTGTCATTTCTTTTTGAAATTTTGCACGAATGTTCAAAATTTGTATATGTTTGTGCCCTATTTTTTTCAGGTTTTTTCGAAGTGTTTTCATATTTTTTTAATTCTGAAAAAAAATAAGAGGAGCTTATGCACCCGGAGTCAAAGTGAATTTCCCATGAAGTTTGGGCTTGTGTGTATTACTGTATTTATGGAGATCCCTAACATCATCAAAATAGTCAGATTTGGGATAAGGTGGCCTCTTTTGAGCATGATAATTCTAGCTTGCCCGTATTACGTATTAGAGACATGAATGAAATTTTGTATGATATAGATAAGAACTCCACAAATATAAACCGTACATGTATGAATGTTTTTCGCTCTTCGATTAAACAATGCGGGCTCTTTGATTTAGGTTTTAGTATCCCGGCTTATACTTCGACGAACAAGCGATTCTCGTATAAACCTGTCTATGAAAGGCTTGATAGGTGTCTAGTCAATGTTGAATGGTGTGTTACTTATCCCGTTTCTAATGTTTGCAACATGTCTTTCATCCATAGCCTTAGTGATCAGGCTGCAATTTTATTATCGACTGATGGCCATGTTTGGAGAACTAAGCGACTCTTTAAATTTGAAAACTGGTGGTTAAAGGATCGAGATTTCCAAGGCCAAGCAATGGGCATCTTTTGCAAACAAATATTTCTCGACCAGAACTCGTCATCTTGCAGGCGCCCTAAGAATTTGGTGCAAGAAGAAAAGCTATTGCAACAAAAGCTTGATAACATTGAAGAACAGATCAAGCAAATTCAGCTGCAGCCACTAAGCTAGGGATCAGAATAATGCCACTGAAGCTTCGCTGGTTACCAGGTTTGAGAAAACCATGAGAAAGCTAACCGACTCTTATGTACAGAGGGCAAAAAAAACAATGGGCGAAGGATGGAGACAGGAACACCACTTTCTTCCATCATGCTATTGTCAAGCGGAGAAGAAGAAATACCATTGTCTCCATAAAAGAAGAAAATAATGTTACGCATTTCATGCATGATCAGATTAGCAATACCTTTGTCAATTACTTTAGATATGAACACAACTTCCCCAAATAAATCAAGACTTCACCTGCTCGGTTCCAGATAAGAAGGAGATGTGGAAAACTCCAAACACATGAAAAGAAATGCATCACCAGTTTTACATAGCAACTTGGGAGTGGATTGGAGCGCAACTAGTAAGCTCCTTCTTCCAATCTGGTATTCTTTCACCCCATAAAAATGATACTCGCATTGGTTTAATTCCAAAATAGCTTATTCTTTTAGTGCCAGAAAATTATAGACCCATCAGCCTTTGCAATGGTATCTATAAGCTTATAGCCAAATATTTTGAAAATATTTGCCAGATTATGTCCATCCTTCTCAGCAAGCTTTCATCGAGGGTCGAAGAATCAGTAACAACATCATTATTGCCCAAGAGATTACGTACTCTTTCCAGCTTAGCTCTTGGAAAAATCAAGCCTTCATGCACAAAATTAATCTTGCCAAAGAATTTGATCGTATTGAGTGTAATTTTATTGTCGCATCTCTTTCACGTAGAGGATTGCACGGTCACTTCATTAATTTAATCCATGCATGTGTCTCATCGCCTACCTACTCGGTTATCATTACCGGCCAACCTTCTGCGAGATTCCGTAGTGACAGGGATGTTCCCTTTCTCCATATCTCTTCGTCCTCGCCATCAGTGAGCTCCATTTCTCTCGAAGAAGCCATCACCAACAACTCTCTTAATGGAATTGTTTTAGGACCAAACTGTCCGCCCATCCATTCCCTTATGTTTGCAAATGACCTCTTGATTTGCGGGCAAGGAAATGTGCCGGAAACGACAATGGAAAGTATCCTCCGTGCTTTCTGCTACAGGTTTGGGAAGATTCCTAATTGCTCTAAATCTAGAATAGTTTATAGCAAACACATGCCTCCAAATGCAATCCTTTTGATAAAACTAATATTCCATGTTCCGGACATTGATAACTTTTTTATCCATCTTGGGCACCAGCTCATCCTTCCGGGGACAGATAGGACAGTTGCATACAACTTCTTGTTTGACAAATTCAAGTCTAAACTCAGCACCTACAAAGCTTACAAGCTCTCTAGTGCTGCAAAATTGGAACTAATAAAACCGGTTTTTGCCTCTATTCCAGTCAATTATATCTCGAACAGCCTTTTTACCAAAAAAATGCAATGCTAAACTTACAGCTATCATTAGAAGCTTCTGGTGGATCGGAGTTAGGAACAAACCTAATGCAAAAGTTCTTTTTTTGCTAACTTGGAAAGATTTCTGCACCCCAAGAAATGAGAGAGGCTTAGTAATTCGCAATATTCAAGCCATGAACCAAGCTCTCATTATTATGGCTGCTTGGAGGATTGCAGATAACCCGAATGATTTTCTACATGCCATTTTAAATTCCAAATATTTCTGTGATTCCTCTATCTGGCGCCCAAATCGAAAAATTCCCAAATCACTCTTCTGGGCCTCCATTCTAAAAGTCCTACCTATTATTAATGCTCACTCCTGCTATCAGGTCCCCCAAGGACACATTTTGCTCTAGAGTACTCCCCGGTGTGAGCTGTGGTCCACTGTTTTTTTTCGAACCATGCATGAGAGCTGCATGTGATCTATTAAGAAGGAAAAATTTCAGGTCATAAAAGACCAGAGTACAACAACCCAGCGACCAAAAGAAGAGGGGAAAGAAAACTGAAAACTGAAAAACAGCTGAAAAAGGCGGGTGTGGAGCGCCGATTAGGGATGTAAATGGGTCAATAAATGGCGCCATTTAAGCCCATTTAATTGTCAATCCTTCAAGAAAGGTAATTTCCCCGGAACGCAAAGTACGTGTCGAGCAAATTAAATGGTACTATGCGGCGTCGTTTACACTCCCATTTACATCCCTAGTGCCGATCGACTTGCAAAGAGGGGCCTCCCCCACAATTCTAGGTGCGTGTTCTGCACCGGCGACAGTGAGAGTGCCAAGCACCTGTTTTTGAAGTGTGTCGTCATCAACATCATATGGTGCTCTGTCTTGGGATGGGCTGGGCTGCCTCAAGTTAGACCAAGGACGAACGCCTCGCTAAACAAGTGGTGGCTGGATAGCGAAAAAAGATTGAATGGAAAGGACTTTTTTTTAATGGAAAGGACAGGAACATCCTCTCAAAAAAAAGAGGAAAGGACAGGAACAAATTCCTTGCCATCTTCATGCTTGTGACCTGGACGATATGGTGTGAGAGGAACAAAAGGGTGTTCGACAGGGAGGTCAAACCGATCCAAACCCTAATTGCAAACATCAAATCGGAAGCGCTCCAGTGGTTGGCCGTCAGCAAGGGTCGCCTTGTGTTTCAGTAATCTGTCGCTGTTTTCTTTTTTTAGAGAACCCTCTTGGTAGTTTCTTTTGTTTTTCAGTTGTGGTCCACTGTTTATGATAACCTCGTTATCCTTGAGCAAAATTTCAATTATCCGAATCAGGTCAAAGATCTCTGGCTTCCCAATCAGCATGCTTGGAACGACCAAGTCATTGAAATTCTTTTCCGTCAACCTCTGGCCTCAATCATAAAGAAAACTCTCATCATAGTCTCGCCAGACAGTGACATCCTTTGCTAGAAATTAACGCCGTCCAGTAAATGTAGTACTAAAAGTGCATACCGTGCTTGTTTGCAAAGGTTACAGGAGTTAGGTGACCATTCACCAGCGCAGGTACACCCTCACACCATCCAATTACTAAAGCAGGTTTGGAAGATCAACAAGATCATTCCGAGGATCCGGACTTTTGAGTAGCGATTCCTTCGAAGAGCTATTCCTACTGAAGCAAGGGCAGTAAGTACTCCACTCATATAAGCAAGCTATGCTCTAGATGTGGCTTGGAATATAATGGTATACATCTCTTTTTTACTTGCCCTTTTGCGCGCGTGGCTTGGTTCGGTCAACCTTGGTTTATTCGCTCCGATCATATTATTTTGTACTGCAATTCTCTTTCTCGGATTTTAATGATTCTTTTGAATCTGAATCACCCTCATACCTTCTTGCAAAATATTCTTCCTTCAGGTGGTGCATTTGGAAATCTAGAAATGATAACAGGTTCGACAGGAAACCAGGAGCTCCTCACCAGATTCACCAAATGGCCCAAGAAAAACTTGGAGGTAGTCGATACTCTTGATTCGTCTTTTATGCAGATTAAGGAGCAAGCTCGAACACTCTTTGAGTTCAGCTTATCAGCGCAATGCAGCACGCTCAAGACTCTCATGCACATCACTGGATCAAAGATCTTTACAGATGCAGCGTGTAAGACAAAGAAAATCCCAGGTCTGACCGCAGAAACAGCAACAGGGTTGGGACTGTACTGTCAATTGCAGGAAAACAACCACAGCACAACCATCTTAATCCAAACCTCCATCCCTACATCATTTTTAAAATCAACTCTTCAGGCAGAAGCTTCAGCTTTTTTTCTAGCTGCAACGATAGCCAAACTTCTCCAGATTCGGTAGGTCACATTTCTAACGGATAATAGCTCGCTTGCAAAGGCTACAACATCTACGTCTCCCACACATCCTCAGGTTTTTTGGAAGATAAGGCAACACATTGGTGATTATATCAGGATCACTCAATCTTTAGCCACGTCAGTGTACCACATTAAAAGAGACCTAAATGGGATAGCTCATAGCTGTGCTCATCAAGCAATCAGACAATCTTTGTCTGTGCCTATTTTCACTTGTTCAAATTCAGCTCATAGGAACAGGACATGTCCCACTTCAGTAGCTCTTCAATTTTTGAATTCTCAGGCCTTTGTAATATTTTTTGTCTATGATATTTATAAAATTTTGACTCCTTCGGCGCCTTTCCTTGTTAAATAAAATCTCTATGTTGTACTACCTACGTACCAAAATACAAAATGTTTTAGCATTTTTCTGATACAGATGTATGTAGACTCGTATAAGGTGTAGATTCACTCATTTCAGTCCGTATGTATTCTATATTGAAATAGCTAAAACATCTTATATTTTAGTACGGAGCGAGTATGTACTATGTGATGAACTTTGAACTATGTTCGATGAATTTGTTGTTATATTTTTTTCAAGAATTGATGAACTATGACAATTATGTATTATGTGTGTTTGATTTGGATTACAATTATTTGAGACCTAATTTGATAGCCCTATTATAATAATCTTTTGGTGCTCAAAAAATTCCTGGTGTCCTAAGAGCACCCACAGTGTTTGCCAAATTTGGGTGCCAAATTGGACATTTGTCTTTTGACACTAGCTCCCTCCATTGTGGGATGCCAAATTAGAAAGCTAAAGCCAAAAAAAATGGCCTGGGAGCAACTAGAAGAGTCAATGTCAAATCTTATAATGGAATAAAAAATACACTCTCTCCCATCTAGTATTTTGGTTAGCACATGAGCCCACATGAGGGAGAGTATTTTATTTAGTTTGTGTTATAGTTGGGTCCTACATGTAAGCAGTGCATGTCCAACGGAATTTCGCAACGATGCCATTTACACATGTGACAAATTTGGCTTTGGCAACACTGTGGATGCCCTAAAATACATCATGTGCTGGAGCAACTCAATTTTTTAGTGTGTCTTGTACAAGTTTGGAGGTGGCCTATTTAACATTATCTATTGGAGATCTAACGTCTCTGCCTCGGGAGCGACACGAGGAATGGCTCGATCCGAGGACTTTAAGGTTTTGTGATTTCAAGGAGGATGAAAAATCAATAGATGAATATAGCAAATATGCTTTCTAAAATTCAGACGTGCCAGCTGCGCATTTGTTGTATGTACAAATACATCACATACGCATCCACCAAGACAGGACGTGCACCATAGTTTCTATTAGAAAACAGTGATGAATTACAGTTACAAATGAGTCCTCGACTCAGTAGCACTTCTTCGCCAGCTGAATGAGAGAGTTGGCCTTCCTCTGCGCTCTACTGGTGCCGGTCTTAGTGATGATCGAGAGGTGCTCGTGGAGGCCGAACCTGAGCGCGTGCACCAGGAGCGGCTGCTTCTTGGTTCCCACCTCCAGCAGGACGGACAGCGCACACTCCTTATTCTTGGGCGTGCCTTCCTTGATGAGCTGCACGAGCTTCTCGACAAACGACGTGGTGCCGATCTCGCCGAGGCAGGCGGCGTGTGATGACAGTAGGAGGAAGATGGAGAGCGCCTCGTCGACCATCCCTAGGCTCTTGTCGTCGATGACCTTGAGCAGCGCCGAACGATGCCCGCGTGAGTGGCCCTGACCTTGTTCTGCTGGTTGAGAATGAGGTTAAAGATGGCCGTGGCGGCGTCCTTCTTGCCCCGGACGGTGCCGTTCGTCAGGAGCTCCACCAGCGGCGCGATGCCGCCCAGGCTCCCGATCGTCACCTTGTTCTCGTCGATCATGGACAGACTGAAGAGCGTCGCGGCTGAGTTCTCCTGACCCACCGCGCTGCCGTTCCGGAGGATCTCGATGATGAGTGGGATGGCTCCACCCTTGGTGATGAGGAGCTTGTTGCTCTGGTCGATGGACAGGTTCAGCAGCGAGGTCACCGTGTTCTCCTGCACCTTCTTGTCCGGGTAGGCCAGCAGGCCGATTAAAGCCGGGATGCCGCCGTTACCGGCGATGAGCGCCCTGTTCTCCGGGGACTCCTTGGAGAGCACCCGGATCTTCTTAGCTGCCTTCCGCTGCACGTCCGGGTGGATCGACGACAACGCTTCTACCACTGACGGGATGTCCTCTCTCGGTCGCTCGTCCTGCTCCGCCACGGGTTCCGGCTCCCTCCTCTGAAGCTCCACCTTGTGCTTGTCGCACCACTGCAGGATCAGGTTCTTGAGCGCGTAGTTGGGCGCCAACGACAGGTGTGCCAATGGCTGCCGCGTCTTCGGGCACGTCCTCTCACCGCTGTCCAGCCACGTCTGGATGCTTCTCCTCTCGTATGTCTACATGCACGTTTAAATTTTGTGTTTCATAATTTTCCTAGTCTACGTACGATCAAAGCGCGCGAGAGGAATCAAGGATATGAAAAATGTGCGTGCCTGTCCACTGGCGACAATGACAGGATCCGTCATGATCTCCAATGTGATCGGGCAGAGGAAGTCGTCCGGGATCATCAACGAGGGGCACTTGTCTAGGGACTTGGTCACGAAGACCTCGCCGCCGAGGACGTTCTTCTCGTCGATGCCGGCGATCGCCCTGAACTTGTGGAGGAGCTCGACGATCTGCTTGGTGCTCTCCGCGTGCTGCCCGTTCCGCTCGTTGATGAGCTTCTTTATGGCCACCGTCTCCGCCCTGAGATCCGGCAGCGTCTGCAGCTCCAGCTTGCTGGCCAGCCTATCCAGTATCGCCCTGTCGGCGTTCCTCTCGTCGTCCTTATTGTTCTGGAGTATCACCATGAGATCCATGGAAGCTCTATGTCCTGCGTGTCCGTTCTCCTCTTGCATCTCATCAGCTGTGCGTTCATCAGCTCCACCTTAAACAACAAGAGAGGAACACATGCGTGAATGTGTGACACGGTAACAATTAGTTACTTGTTATGCACTTACCTGCTCCATGACTTCATCGGAGATGCCGAGCTCCTCGTAGGGCATCCCGTCCAAGGCAGAGTTCATCTTCTCGTACACGGTGCGGAACCTCCCGAGCACGGCCTCGCTCTCAAGCGCCTGAAATTTATTGTATTGCGCTCAATTGGTCAAGATCACGCATCGCAAGAACGAGCAAGAATCAAGGCCATCGGATCGAACCAGGAAGATCTTGCTGCCGTCGTTGCAGGAGCGGAGGAGGCGGCGCGCCGCGGCGAACGCCCGGCCCAGCAGGGTGAGGCGGCGGTAGGCGTCTTCCGTGAGGCCGGGCGTGGAGTCGCGGAGCTCCTCGAGGAGCGGGAGGACGAGCTGCAGCCAGCGGAGGAGGTTGTGGCACTCCTTGCGTTGCGTGCGTCGAAAGTCGGCGTAGGCGCGGGCCGAGTTGACGGTTGCGAGGAGGTCCTCCACGAGGTCCTCGTCGTCCAACTCCCTCGCCCCACCCTCGGAGCAGGAGGGCTCGAGGTCGGCCGCTGCCGCGGCCTCGGCGGACGACGGTGGTAGCGCCGGTTGGGGCATGCGGCATCAAGCGGTCGATCGGCGAGGTGTTTCTGTATGGAGAGGTGAGATCAAGGGGGGCGCGACGCGAGTGAGCGAGACGGAGAAGGGAGAACAAGAGATGCAAAGCCAAAAATAACGAGGGATCAGGGGACTCCATCGATGGGGAATGCGTTTTGCGCGCTAAATTCCTGGGAAGGGCATCTTCTCTGGTCCATACAAGACCTTAAAATTGGAAAGTACTATATAGAGAGCATGCAGTTTTGCTCACGGCGAGGGAAACAAACCGTTTTTCTTCCTTGCCGTTCTCGCGGGGAAGAAGGTTAGGGAGCACAAAAGCAGAGAACCAGCGATCAAACAGTAAGACTTTACACTCATAATTACAAAATCGGGCACCCAAGCATTCATATTGAGCCCTTGCTCCACGGTACGGCACTTTTGGATTTTGGGGTCCACAAAGTTTAGAAGATCTGGCGCCGGCCACGCTCTTATTCCAATTCACTTGTCAGTCCAGAAGAGGCAACTCTGGCCATTGCCAAGAACAATTTTCACACAGGCGTCAAACATGGCATGACAATTAGCCGAACTAGACAACTCAAAGCCGGACCACGGTTTGTCACTATCTGCACGACATAGCCAGAGCCATGCCATACGCAATGCCTCGTTGAGGATGTAATGAAGATTACGGATGCCAAGAACTCCCCCCCCCCCCCCCCCCCCCACACACACACACACACACACACACCGGGTGGGCCAGGCAAACCTGGTACCACGCAATGGGGCAGCACCCCCTCTCGGTGATGCCTATTTTCGATGTCTTGAACCGCTTACTAATCATGTATACGTGTAGTATGCCCCCTTCGCCACTCCACGTCTGGCCGTCTTGGTCTCACTCACTTCACCCGTCTATCTTTCCACGCCATAAGAATCCATGACAAGAAAATTCAAAGCTTCAATCACCGAAGCAGGGATCCCCAAAGCCACAATATCTAATTTTATGGAACTCTGTCTGCGGCCTAGGCTTTCAGATGTCGTGAATCATTTGAGTGGACGTGGACTCCTAACAAAGTGTACTAGGCTCGCTCGGGCTACTTGGCCTTTCTTGAGGGTTGCACGGTTTCGCATCTTCACGTGGCAATTTGGGGGTGTAAAGCTCCATTGAAATTCAAATTCTTCGGGCGGATGGCTACGTGGAGCTGTTGCTGGACCGGTGAGCGGAGGTTGCGCCACGATCTAGCTAATGATGATATTTGCTCTATTTTTCTGCACAAATCGGAATCCATTCAGCATCTCCAGCTTACTTACCCTTTGCTCGCACCATCTGGTTTGAAGTTTTCTTAAGGCTTGTGTGACCTGAACTCGCCCTGATGGCAATGGAGGATTGGTGGATAGACGGTGGCCTTGCACTGGCATGTCAAAGAGGCGTCTAAAATCATGTCTTTAATTGGTCGTCCTCCTCATGCGCTCCATTTGGTTAGAGAGAAACAACATGGTTTTTAATAGTGTAGCCCACCTGAGGCGAGTGTGATTGATGTTGTCATGGTTGAGGCTGTTAGGTGGAAAGTTGTGTGTTTTTTGTGAGGATTTTGCCATTTTTTACCCCTTCGTGTTTTGTTGTGGATCTTTGTAATTATGTGTTCTTCTTCTATATATATAAAAGTGTGCTCTCTTGCGTGTTCCTGAAAATAATCGCCTACACCAACACCGGCAGAAGAAGGACTAAGCTCGACGTCTAATGTACCATCTTGCCCATGCTTGATGAATAATTTTCCATGTCATCCTAGGCATACACTAGCGCCCTATACTCTCACCACCGCATGTCATCCTAAGCAGAAGCAGGCATCCAAATTGTTCAGCTGAGCAGCACCTTGTTCAACTGAGCCAGCCAGATAGCGAAAAATTATGCGGTGAGAAAGGCCCAAGAAGCCCCACTGGACGTACAGAGAATCTGGGGCGTTCAGAAAAGGGATCTAACGGCTAGTAAACCAAGTGGCAATTAGTCCTTCGTAAGAAAGACTAACCTACTACTCCTTGACAAAAAGTAGGGTGATCATGGAGCTACACGAACTCTTGGTTCCTTCACAAAGCACCACGAAATTTTTCAAGTGACCCTTCAACCGACTAGGAATCGCACACCCATCAAGAGGTAACAACACCTGGCTAGCAGTTGGATCTTGAAGCCCTACAAAGATATCACAAAGGCTAGCTTCTAGAAGCACCAAGAATCTTCAAAAATTGGAGTGAAAGATTGGATCTGGGTGCAAGACTGAGTAGTGCGTGTGTGTCATGTCTTGGGTGTCGTCGTACGCGAGAGGAATGTCGCAGACAATCGGGCAATGGTCCACGACCTCCGACATATGGATTAGGACAGTGTGAAGCATGATCCTCTTCAATGTCAGTGAGCTCAGTGCTGGAGGCGTGGATGGATCCTCGAAGTCATAGTCGACGAACGGCGGCGCATCCAGCTCCGACATTTCCACAACAAACCTCTTGGGAGCATCACAGGGATACTTCATTCGGGCCTTGACTGACAAGTACCTGTCCTCCAAGAACAACATCTTCACTCGATGGCAACCGAGCATGTTCACGAACTGTCGCACCACATCGGGCTCCCATGCCTCTCGTGGGTTCATAATGCTCTATACCTCGCCCATTGTGCAAGCGGCCGAAGCTGAGCATCGCTTTACCGGCGATGACGTGGCGGAATAAATGGAGCACGTGAATGCACTCCTCCTTTGAACGGAGACAAAGTTTGGGAGTTTTGGACATCTAGGGTTCAGTCTGGTCCGATTTTATTCGATGGCCATTTCACAGTTTTAACCCACACTAAAAACTTCAAAGGTTTTCATAAAAGGTCCAGTCCATAGTCTGCACGCACTCGTCAGGTTAATGTTTCCGCGCAAAAAAAAAAACCGCCCCCAGCCCGGTTGGCGTGCCACGTGCCACAAAATTAAGTGCCCAAACAAAAATCGAAGAGATATGCTTATTTTTGAGAGTTACATGACCAGACACGTCATCTCGTGACTTCTTATAAGTGAGTAAAGCACTCATTCTACACGAGTTGAGTGATCAATGTTGTTTTTATCCGCCTCTGAAACTGCTTTGGAGCATCTAAAAAAAGGTAAATAAAAGGGAGTGCAGTTTTGGCTCCCGGGCTCATATGCTCCTGTTATGAGCAAAAACATTTCAAAAATTGAAAACTCATCAAAAAAATCTGAAAAAAATCATGCACGTACATGACCATGGTACGCACCACCGTATTTTTTTTTGCGCCGAAATGACATCGTACGCGCCCTGTACAAAAATGACAAATTTCCTGTCAGAAAATGAGATTCAAATTTTGAATTTCTGACAGGAAATTTGTCATTTTTGTACAGGGCGCGTACGATGTCATTTCGGCGCGAAAACAAATACGGTGGTGCGTACCATGGTCATGTACGTGCATGATTTTTTTCAGATTTTTTTGATGAGTTTTCAAATTTTGAATTTTTTTTGCTCATAACGGGAGCATATGAGCCCGAGCTCCAATGTGAATATCCGTAAATAAAACTGCTTTGGAGTATTGTTGCGGAAATTGTTCTCGGCAACGCAAGAAGAGCAAGGGTAGAACGGGGAGTTATAAATCTTGCAGCTAGCTCACCGTGGATCGCTATCAGCAACTAGTCAGCTTTTCACGTGGCGCCAGGCCCACCGACAGCGATACTGTTCCTCCAGCGCTGCGCCTTGCTTGCTTGCTCCACACTGCTCGCTTTTATTGTCGTTTTCCCTGCTTTTCCTTCCAATATCCATGCTACTTTTGCAGAATTTCCCATCAATTTGGCAATTATCTCATCAACTTTCTTTTATGTCAGTCCGGGTTCACAGCAAAGGCCAAAATACCATTTTAGCTTGCACTTGCAGAGAGTCTCTTGCACAGTTTTATGGAAACAGCAGAATAGCAAGAAAGGACAAGGTTCATTTTCCAATTTCAGAAAAAACCGCAGAAACCACCCTGCTGAATTCTTATTCGCCCTGCGGTACCTGCTCTGCTCCTCCGTGGCTGCTACGCCCACTGCTCCGTGGGCTCGGCCCACCACGGCAGTGACGGCGGCTGCTCGTCGGCGAAGAAGCCCCCGCACACGGCGTCGTCGTCGCCGAGGAACGCGGCCTCGTCGTCCTCCACCTTCAGCAGCTGATGGCCGTGGATGCCCTGGAGCACAGCCTCTGGCGCCGCCGTGACCTGCTTGTCGGGCGACAGCTCCGCGTCGTTCAGCACCTCGCTGGAGTAGCTATCAGACGAGCCCTGCGCCGCCGCGGCCGTGGGCTCGACGCCGGACTCGTCCTTCACGGTCGAGATGCTCGCCGCCGCGTCGTCGTCCCCGAGCTTCGCCTTCAGCGCCTTGATCTGCCACGAATGACCAGCCAACCGTCACACACATCGCACACATTCTGCACCCGTGGGGTGTTTCTGGGCGACGATCTAGCTAAGCTACCTACCTCGGCGAGGAGGCCGTCCTTGTCGCGGCAGATGGCGTCGTGGTCGGCGCGGAGCGCGTCGAAGGACTGGCGGAGGGCGGCGTAGTCGCGCTCCAGCTGCTTGGTCTTCCAGCGCGCGCGGCGGTTCTGGAACCAGACGGCGACCTGGCGAGGCTGCAGGCCGAGGTCGCTGGCCAGCCGCTCCTTCCGCTCCGGCTCCAGCTTGTTGTCCTTCTCGAAGCTCTGCTCCAGCGCGCGCACCTGTTTTCCGCTCAGCCGACGCTTCTTGTCGCCCATGCCGCCGCACATCGCCATGTCTTCCTCCACGTCCTCCTCCATCCCCACGCCAACAAAACCATCTTCTTCGAAAACAAAGACGACGTCAGACGACCAAACCTCCCAGCTCCAGTAAACAACGTCGCCCGAAAAGGAAAAGATTAAACATACCACTGCAATCCATCGGGACAAGAGCAGCAGCACCGCCGCCGCCACCACCGTTCGCGCTCCGTTTCCTCATGCCGAACCGTTCTTAGAGAGTCGTCCAGGAAAAGAGGGGGTCTGACCGAGAGCTAAGATATGGTGGAGGAACAAGGTTTGATCAGCGGAGAGGTGACCGGGGGAAGGGGATGGGCCATGGGGGGATGCGAGAGTGCCTCCGGTGATGGTTCTTGTGACCCGGGTTTGGCTCCGACCAAAACTTCTCCAAGACTTCTAGTACAGGGATTCTCGCCCGCATCTTTATTCATGCAGATATAAAGAAGTATTTACCGTGGTGTAATTAATAAAATAATATTGTTTTCTTCCCAAATTTACAAAAGAAACAAAATCTTGTGTGATCTTAATGTTGGACTGACGGTCTTGATGTCAACTAAAAGCTAAGAAATTCTTCTCACGACTGAAATTTATCAAAACCGTATTATGAAAACATGGCAGCCCTTACACAATATCCAATCAATATATTATAAAGATACATTCCATGATAAATTTAACGATGCTGATTTGGTGTTGTACATGTTGATAGTATGAAAACATGGCACTGCCTATGTAATATCCACATCAAGTAAGAGAATGCGAAGTTGAGGATAGAAACTCACCACTACATACATTGTATTTAGTTATACAAAATGGAGATACAAAAGGCTTAACAATCTATGTGGAGCCTTGCGGGTAAATAACATTTCACAAATGTAGCATGTTCAAAAATTCAAGTGATGAACAATGCTTTGTTATTATACATCCACCAAGCACCTCTCAAGAAAGATGAGCCCATGGTTTACTGGTGCACTAAAGAACAATTTTCGTCAACTAACACTGCAGCCACCCCTTAGTAAAGGCCCAAGAATTTCCACCAGAACGTACCAACTACTCCCCAAATCAAAGCATTAATTGCCGCTGCTGCAAACCCCAGCTTGAATACATCAGGGAGGTCAACATACCCCGCTGCAGTGCAAAATAAAAAATATTTAGTTAAAACCCTAATATAAGAAACCTAATAAAAGTTGGATAAAAACATAAAGACTTCTTCAAATGTTCCGATTGTGTGCATAGGTTTGTTGATTTAATTCTCTATTCGAGGCTCCATTTGGAATGGCCAATGTTGTCAAATATGATGGTGGTTTGTACATACATAACACTCCCCATACTTAGTGAAATGCTTACGTGTTCTTTAAAAAGATTATACAAACAACCTCAAATATCAACAATGGCTTTGTCAAGGTGTGATTTTAACATTAAAAACCAAACTGTACACTCATCAGCTGATGACTACTTGGGAGGCAGAGATAATAAAGAGACGACCATGTAACATAATAGTGCTTGTGAACATGGACAAATTTGAATCCAAGTAGGTTGTGTTCATAAAAAGAATCCAAGTAGGTGGATAAGTAAAATTACCTCCGTAGTATACTGCAGACTGCCCACTACTATAATGTGTTAGTGCACCAAAAAGATTTGAATTGTACGTCAAAGCAAGTGCTGATAGTATAGCAGGAACACCAGCTGCTAGGTGCATGGCAAGAAACGCCGAGTATAGAGCTCCAACATGTGCAGTTTGGCTTGCAAAGAGATAGTGAATAAAGAAATAGGAGGCCTGAAGAACACCAAATGCTGCAGGCCAACTCAATGAGAAAGACTGGAGAACCTTTGCAACACAATTCGACATCCATGACACAATCCCGAGGTTAGTAAGCTGCCCCGCCATTCCAACTAGAATAGCAAACCAAGCTAAGGTGTCCCATGCAGACTTTTCATTCAAGCAATCATCCCAGTTCATCACCCCAAGCAGAAGAAGAATAGAGAGCCCAATCATTGCAGCAACAACACTCGACACACCAATAGCATCCCTGTAAAACAAATTGTATAACAGTTTATACAGAAGCCATATTCTGAACACTAAACAAAGAATTACACATTTCTGTCCATTTCTCAAAACAGGAAAACTAGTGTTTCACTTTTTAGCATTTTGAAGAAATTCCGTTGGTGTTTTAGTTTCCTATTTAGATATGTGTTGTTCCCCTACTGCCTCTTAAGATAACATGTACTAAAAGGGAAATCTGTTTTGGCTTGTAAGTGTAGATGCACCCACTATTTAAAAACCACAATTCAAAATGTCAAAAAAATTCAGGTATACTACAGACATTTTATGTATGAACAAAAAGTTTCGCGAAAAAAAAGACATTTTTTGTGGCCTTTATAAAAGGACAAAAAGATGTCTAATGAAAAAACATTTTCGAACACCGGAATTTGTCTTTTTTACATAGGGCACATAAAAAAAATTGCGAAACTTTTTTTACGGACATAAAATATCCAGATATACACCCGAAATTTTTGTTTGGGATTTTTTGACATTTTTTAATGCATTTAAGATTTTCTTTTCATAATGGGTGCATTTAGCCCTATGAGCTAAAACATCGTGTCCGTACTAAAACCCATACCATATAGAAAGTAACTGCAAATCAAGATGTTGGGAGCAATCTAGCTTCCGAGATCGAACAAATTTTGGTGCATTAATGATAAAAGTTTGTTACGACTGAATAAGTCATCCGGGGGCTTATTCGCTATCACCACCCATGGTGGGGTACAAGGCCATCCTCAATATCTTAATTAAATAGTGCCCTGCTAGGTATCTCCCTTATTTCGATAGTTTGAAACAACTGCTAAGTCAGCACAAATTAGCCCCAAAATACTTGTGATTATGTGATGTGTATGTGTAGTGCAATTGAGAGAAGCGACTAGATACAGCTCATCAGAATATTACACTGCAAGAAAAATCATAAATAAAAATATACTCCCTCCGTATCAAAATATAAGACTCTCTAGCTAGCTAGTACACACATGTATCTAGACAGATACATGTGTGTACTAGCTAGCTAGAGAGTCTTATATTTTGATACGGAGGGAGTATTGCTTAGCAGGTCAACTCATGCAGAGAAATAAATTGGTCAAGAAGATACAAATCTTACCCAAAAATCCAGAGTGAGACTGCAAGAATCATTGTAGCAACCATGACCCATTCATTTTTTGTCACTGGGCCCATTTTCTTCAGTTTTTCAGCAGCTAATGCAGGGGCTTCAGGAGTGTCCTTTATTTCAGGAGGGAATATTTTGTATAGCAAATAAGGTGTTGCTAAGAGGGAAATGATGGCAGGCAAACTAGCAACCTTGAACCATGATATCCATGGGCTTGCAATCTTGACACCAGCCTCCTCCGCTAACTTCAGACACAAGAGATTTTGTGCAGCAGCGGTCAGGAAGAGAGCACTGGAGTTGCCAGAGGCCTGTAAAGAAGAAACCAGCACAATAGCGTCATTTGTAGTTTTAATAAAATCTACATTGGTTAAGAAGAGAACACATACTATCAAAATAGAGCAAAATTATGCATGTTCACACACTAGAAACAGTACATTGGAAGTTTCTATGAGTATATTTTTTTCACATCATGTGCCAGCGAGTTGCAACAGATTACAAAGAAACAGCACCACGACTTCCAAACGTAAAAGAGAACAATGTGAATTTCCTTGTATACACGAATTGTTGGTTGCCCATGGTTTACTTTAAAACTTAGACTTTGCACTAAAATGTAAAATCATCAACATACCAAAATATATGCCCAGCCTCCAAACATGAGACACTATTTGAATACACCACTACTTGGTTTCGATCTTTCAATATTTGTCACATTATCATTATTTTGATGATTTGGTTTCGAATTTCCATTGTGCATGCATAGCAGCAAATCCTCTACGGCTCGATACACCTACGCACAAACAGTCCCATACTAGTATATGTATATATCATTATGCTGCACGGACTAATATGGTTATGAATGCACCGAAGTGCTCATTTCATGAAATATGTGGTAGGTGGCAATTTCGTGCAGATCCAGGCCAGGCCAGGAGCACTGATCATAACGAAAGACCTCCAGCCACCTATTATCAACAGTAAACCCCATTCTCCAGCCACACATCCATTTTCTTTTCTTTTCTTTTTGCAAGTAACCAAAGATGCATCTGTATAAAGTATAAACCCCCAAAGATATTTTAACACCTGTATCCTGCTAATCAACTGATGGTATCCTCTACTAAGAAGTGCTCTACAGCCCAACCTTATGCATTAACATCAAAGAGGATAAATCACACCCTTAGTGAGGAATTTTTCAGTTATTATCCGACATAATACTTCAACACGGGCATTGAACCAACAATGGAGTGCCAAGTCCAAGCATCTCTGCAGAACCCTTTATTAATTTCTTTTAAAATAATAGACCCCACACCCGCAACTAGTTGACGATGTAATTTAAAACAGTTGCAAAACACTAGTACAGTCTATACATGTATCAAGTTCTAACTGAGCCATAGCGTTCAACACAGGAAGCTATCACTAGCATAGTAGAAAATGTCGTGCAACCCATATCTTGAAGTAACTAATACAAACGCCACATGTTTTCCAGCAATTTTAGAGAAAAGGTGTTTTCATGTAAAGACCACGATGTATGCTTCCTGATGCATTCAGGAAGAAAACACAACTCTAAATTTAGTAGCCACTAGAAAGACAGAATTTTTTCACATAAGAAATTATAATCTCAGAAGTTTAATAATAAAAATTACTAAGATCCGTCCTACTCTCATATCCGCATATGGACAAACCCATGTGACGCGAATGTAATTGAAGAACTCATTTTGAGCACTCTCATAGGCAATGTAGCATAGAGATAAAATGCAATTTTACTTAGTCCATTAGGATAAGAAAAACAGAGGGTTCTTAGCTCCGAGAACAAATCATGGATCACCTATTTGGAGCAAAATTTGTGAGCATTTGGGCAAAATGTGCCTCCAAGATTACAGTGATTTATCTGTAATATCTTAAATTCTCAATTTAAAAGCGCAGTCTTTTGGATCTGCATCGGTCAAGTAAATTGTTGTTTACCTGCAGCTGAGACTGCACAAGGTAGGCACCCAGCTTCTTCGCTGATGGATCATTGGGCTTGCTGCCGGCGGACAGCGACAGCGACTTGACAATGGGAAGGAACACCCCTCCAGCCCTCGCCGTGGTGCTGGGCATGGCCGGCGCGATGCATGCTTCGCTGATGGTGAGACCGTAGGACAGGCCCAGAGTGCTTCCACCCAACCACTTGACGAAGTAGGTGGCAACGCGGTCGCCGAGGCCGGTCTTGACGAACCCCCGCGCGAAGAAGAAGGAGATGACGATGAGCCAGATGACCTCGTTGGTGAAGGCCCCGAAGGCCGCCGCGAAGGGGAGCGTCCGCGTGGCCACGGTGGCGGTGAGCCCGAGGAATGCCCACGCGCCGACGGGGAGCGGGCCGAGGACGAGCCCCGCGATGGTGGAGAGGAAGATGGAGAGGAGCTGCCACGCCTGCGGAGTCACCTCGGCGGGCCGCGGCGCGAGGAATCGGACGGCGAGGCCGACTGCAATGGAGATGATGAGGGGGATCAGCTTCGCGCCGGCCGAGTCCGCCGGCGCCGGTGCGGGCTCAGGTTCGGCTTGGACGGCGGATGCGGAGGCGAGGAGAGGATGGAGGGGGCGGCGAGGGGTGGGGGAGAGGTGGGGGGAAATGGGGCGGGAGAGGGATAGAGAATTGGGGGAGGGCTGGAGCTGAAGATGGCGGCGGCGGAGGTGGTTGTGAGGAGTGGGGAGTGGGAGAGCCGGGCGGTGTGACACCGCGAGGCGGAGGCGCTCCATTGGCGGCCGGCTTTGCGCGGCGGCGCGGCGAGCGGGAGGGAGCGGGGGGCGGAGACTGGTGGTCGGAGAGCTACGGGTGAGATTAGTTTTGGTTTATACGGGAAGGCCTGGTCCCATTAGGGTTCTACTGACAGCCGGGACCGGGGCACGCCTGTTAATGTTGGCCCACAATGTCAGCGTCCTAGTGTGCATTTGGTGCTGACGGCGTGTGGTGCTGTTTCTTTTGTGTTTCGCTTCTTCTCCAGTGTATTTTATTGTCTTGGATGCGAATCTGTGTTTTTCTCTTCAGGGATCAAGACATTTTTGTTTTCTGGGGATCGGATGTGGGACCGTCTTGCAGTGACTCGAGATCGGGATCGTCAGGTTGTGGCTCTGCTGTCTCGCTGCAGCTGGTGGATCTGTGTGTCGCCAAAGTGGCCGTCTGATAAGGATTGTATGGTTCACACTTGAGATGAGCATCGTATGATCATGCAGCAGCATCGTGAGCGTAGCATTTTTCTTTTTTGCGAGAAGCATCATGAGCACATAGGGATCGTAAACTTGGAGTTCCGTTTTTTCAATTAGGCTATGTTTGTTTCTCAGAGATTATTGGGGTTTGGTGAGGTTTATCACTAGGGGATTGGGAAAAACCCCTTTCCATACCCAATCCCCACAAAAATCTCCAAATCCCAAACCCCAATCCCCAATCCCCACAAAACAAACGGTAGACAGGATTGGTGCACAAAAATCAACATACATTATAAAAGATTCAATTTTTATAATGATCCAGATAACAATATAGTCTCAAAACTGGTTAACATGCATTATAAACATGACGGTCTGTAACATGCATTATAAACATGACGGTCTGAAAAATCAACATCCAACAGTTTCAGCTAAGACAAGTGAATGATCCAGGTAACAAGACATCGATGAATTGAGTACGGAACTAAATTCGATTACAACACTGGCGCATGCTTTAACTCAATTTCAAATCTGAAGCTACCATTAGCTCCACCACACTTGGGCCACTCGCTGATGTTCTTGTCATAAGTACCAGCGTCATGCCAACCCAATCGAACCTGAAAACAAGGAGCAGTTCCGCAGACAAGTCACACAAATGCATCTCGAGGCTGCATCAGTTTTGATGTTGTATACATAAAATGCAAAACCAGGAAGTTCGCACATACAAAGACCATTTCAAACTAAACAATTTCACCCACAGCACTAATAACTTACTACCACAAAATCCTCTTGTATAAACAACATCGCAGGTCAGCTAGCTAAGCATATATCCAACCATCTTGTACTACCAGTTCCCAAACTAAACAATGATGAACTATTGTCAGATGCAACATCACAGGATAAACGCTACAGGGTGGTGATGTGGTGTCGGGCACGAAGGCAGCATAAGAAGTAAATAACAATGAGACTATATAGTAGAGTACATGTGGTGTCCTAGTGTCATTCATGTCGCTCCTGATTCTATCATAGTCCAAGAAATGGAAGCAAAAGGTGTTGCCAAACTTGAGATTATTCTGTCCGCTAGTGATTTATACAAGTCTACAGAGTCATTTTTATTGATTGAAGGTGTAGTGTACGCAATAGCAAATAAACCTGCTGAGAACAAATAAAGATGCTGAGAACAAATAGCAAATTAAGTACGATGCTTCCATTTTAATCAATTTTTTTTTAGATAAAAGGGCTCGCCCCAGGTTCCATTTAAGCAACCAGAGAGTACAGGCATCCAAGTTTTACACAGCACATCGGCTGGAAATATAAAGCGTAAAAGCGAAAGGTTTCTACAGATAACCACAAAAGCCTTCACCTAAAACTAAACATCTCTCCAGGCAATCCTGAGAAGTTCACCCCTGGTTCTTTCTAGCTCCAACAGGTTCCTCTCCATGATGTCCGAAAGAGCAGGGCTGCAGAGAATACACCATCTTCGCAAGTGAGCAATAACCTTGTCCCAGACCATTTTCATGCCGAGCCAGCTTCTTCCCTGAAAACAAAGTTCATTTCGAAGTGACCATAAGGACCAAAGCACTGCAGAACTGAACATATTCAAAACCCCATTCTTATTGTTGCTAATCCACCAGCGTGCAACAGATTCAAAATCTTTGCCAATTTGTAAATTAAAAATTCGAGAGATAACTCCCCAGGTTTGATTAGCAACAAAGCACTCAAAAAACAGATGAGTAACTGATTCAGAAACAGGGCAGAATAAGCACGTGCGGTCCTCAACGTGTCTACGCTTATGAAGGTTATCTCTAGTCAGTGTTTTATTGTTAGCCAAAAGCCACAGAAACACATGAATCCTGGGAGGGATGGATAGTTGCCAGACAGCCGGCGTATGCATCGGGATCACACCTCCATCATTAATCACAGCGTAGAAAGATTTAACTGAATAAACCCCAGAAGGATCAAATCTCCAAATGGGGGCATCAGGTTCATCAGAGAAGGAGTATGTTTGGATCAGGTTAACCAGATCCAACCACCTATTATATAACTCTGGCGTCACCGTTCTTCGGAAAGAGATTCTTAGCTGAGAATCATCCCATACACTATCAATAGTGCAGTGCTGCTCATTGGCAATCACGTAAAGATCCCAAAAGAGAATGGCTAGGCTACAAGTACCCAACCATATATCTTCCCAGAACAGGACAGAATTTCCTCTACCAACCTTCCACCGATATCCAACTTTCGCTGCTTGTGCTGCCCACATCACACCTTTCCAAAAAGGTGAGCAATGTTGAGGGTTAGCCCAGAAAAGGTTGGGGGATAAATCATATTTAGAGTCTACAATAGACTTCCAGATTTTATTAGTGTCCATGTGGTATCTTTTAACCCAAGAAGCAAGGAGACAAATATTGTACTCCCGCAAATCCTGCACACCCATGCCACCAAACTCCTTTTTCCTACAAATCAAGCCCCAATTGGCTAAATGGTACTTATGTGCACCATCAGCAGAGGCCCAAAAGAAATGAGCCATCTGTGAGTTGATCATCTTGATCGCCCACTTGGGAAACTTAATGACCGAGAGGAGATATAAAGGGATACTAGCAATACAAGTTTGCAAAAGTATCAATCTACCCCTATATGAAAGTAATTTCCCACGCCATCCCGCAATGCCTTTCATGATTTTATCGATAATAGGCTGAATGTCCTTTTTTCGAAGTTTCGAGTGATGCAAAGGCACGCCAAGATATTTAAAAGGAAATTCCCCAACTATACAGCAGAAAATCTAGGCAAAAACATTTGCCTGTTCTTCTGACAAGTTAATGGGAATTAAGTCACTTTTGTGATAATTGATGCGCATACCAGACATTTGCTCGAAACAGGTTAGAAACCATTTTAAGTTTTTCGCCATGTCCACATCATTATCAAGGAAAAGGATGGTGTCATCAGCATACTGAAGGCTGATGACACCACCAGGCAGGCAATCAGGCATAAATCCTCTAATCAATTGATTTGCAGCCGCCTTCGAAAGCATTTTCGAAAAAACATCGCCAACTAGATTAAAGAGGATTGGGGACAAGGGATCCCCTTGCTTAAGCCCTTTTCCAGCAACAAAATAGGAGCTATTGACGTCATTCAAACGAACACAGAAAGATCCTCCCTCAAGAAAAGATCTAACCCTCGCTCTAAAAATCTGCCCAAAACCCCTCGAGGCAAGCATCTCATCAAGGAAAGACCAATCAATCCTATCATACGCCTTCTCATAGTCGAGCTTCAGCACAAGCCCACTTTTCTTTTCAGAGTGCACATAATGAATAACTTCATGTGCTGAGACAACACTTTCAAGGATATATCTCCCTTTCAGGAAAGCGGTTTGCGTTGAAGAAATGATACGATTACAGATAGGAGCAATCCTATTAGTAATTGCTTTGGTAATGATTTTCAGACTACAGTTACACAAACAGATTGGCCTGAATTTTTTCATGTCTACCGCGTCAGGTTCTTTTGGGATTAAGGTGATAATAGAATAGTTGAGTCTGGACACATCTAAGGTGCCAGCCTCAAACTCTCTCACCAAATTCATGAGATCATTTTTAATTACCTCCCAAAACTTTTGATAAAATAAGAAAGAGAAACCATCCGGACCAGGCGCACCACATGCATAGGAACCGAACACAGCCTCCCTTATTTCCTCTTCAGTAAAAGGTTTTTCCAGATCCTCTTTCTCTTCAGAAGTAAGAGTTTCATCGTTATCCCAGAAATCAGAGCCCAAACTAATGTTGGGTCGATCTTCCTTACCAAAGAGTTTTTTGTAAAAGTCGGATGCTATCAGTAGCATGCCGTTGGTATCCGTAACAGGACCACCAGGCCCATTTAAGGTTTCAATTTTCTTTTTCCTTCTCCGTTGATTGGCTAGAGCATGGAAATAGGCTGTATTACGGTCACCCTCAAGGATGTGCCTATCTCTAGATCTCTGCCAGGATTTTGTTTCCTCTTGCTGCCAAATATCTTCTATTTGTTTTTTAATCGCACCCATTCTCTCTTTCTCAGCATCCGTTAAACGGTTTTGCTCAGAGAAAACATCTAGAATGTTAAATTCGAGCGATAGATCTTTTTTTAATTTTTCATGGTAGCCTCAATATTAATGCTCCAACCTTTGATTTTTTTCCTCAGTTGTCTGAGTTTATATTGCCAAACATCCATAGCTGTAGAGTATGGACAAGGGGCATTCCAGACCGCAATCACTAAGTCAAAAAAATCAGGTTGACTAAGCCACCATTTTTCAAAACGAAAAAGTCTAGGTGGCACCCTAGTAGAGCAGCCAGAGTCGATCAACAACGGGGTATGATCGCTGACAACTCTAGATAGGGCCTGAATAGTGGCCAGGGGGAAACGCTGTTCCCAATCCAAGGAAACAAAGATCCTATCAAGGGTAGCCAGGATAGGATCATTTTGATTGTTCGACCAAGTGTAAGCTCTATTGGAAGGCTTAAGCTCCAATAGGCTCCATTTATTAACCCAATCATTAAAGAGGAAAGCATGTTGAGGATTATAAACCTCATTACTTTTCTCTTGGGCATTTCTGATTAGGTTAAAATCCCATTTTTAATCAATTTATCAGTAGCTTTTCTTGTAAATACATGATAGGCTTGCAAAAGTGAAGTAATGGAACATGAAGGGCTCATCTAAATGTCTTAGTTACTGTTTGTAATATCCAACACAAACAAACATGAAGAAACGGACCCTGTTTGTGATCAAACGCCGCCGATTGGAACACTCTCTCTAGAGAAGAAGAAAAAACCCAATAGATTAGTCCTGAATCCAACCGCGGCTCAGTTTCCTCGCACTGAAAAATAGACCTGCAGTTCGTCCTACAAATTACTACCGAGCAATCTGCCAATTCTAGAAGACAAGAACAGAGCACATTTATTTATGCAACATCGTGCGCTACTGCGCCAGATTACTAGCAACTCCTGGCCGTTCCTGCAAACACACGCGTGGCCATGCGGTCACTGACAAAACACTAGCTCGTGGCCTGCTGTTACAGCCGGAACATGGGGAAGAGCTTCATCCAAGACTTCCTATATTACTTCGATCCAGAGTTCGATCCAGAGAGAGAGAGAGAGGAGAGGAGAGCATACCGGAGTAGCCAAGAACGGCAACGACGCCTCGACGATCCAAAAACGGTGGTGGGATCCAAGAAAGGCAACGAGTCCTGGAGATTCAAGAAAGGCGACGCGTCGACGAGTCCAAGAACGTCTACCGCTGCCCGTCCCTCTTCCTTGCTCACCGCCGCCGGCCCGTCCCTCGCTCCGCATGGCGCCGCCGTCGCTGCTTGCGCCGCCGCCCGTCCCTCTCTCTCGCGCTCGGGGATTGGAGAAAACGCGAGGTAGGGCTCGCGTTTTGGGGAAGGAGGGGTTTGGGCTGGGTTTGGACCGGGTTTGGGGAAGGTGGGGAAATGGCCGGGAAATTACCAACCCAAAACCACGAGAAACAAATAGTTTTTTTTGTACTCTGGGGGTTTCGGGAATGGGCCGGGTTTATCCCCACCAAAGCCCACAAATCCTGAGAAACAAACAGGGTCTTAAGGGGCTTTTTTGCGAATATTAATTAAGGGGCTTGAAAATCGCCCAATTTCATTGCAAAATGATAGTGAGAAATCACTTAGCTGTTCATTTTGGATAGTAAACGTGACAACGCCACGACACCAAGCATGAAACCCACATCCAAGATAACATCACTCAGCTAGACTAAAGAAACTCGAAACCAACCTAAAACTTCATACCAGACATGTCACTTACACCAGCATCGAAACAAGTAAACTCACAACCACAAACAAATTACTCCCCAGTGGTTGAACTTTCATAAACGCCAAATCATTAGACCAAACTGTAAGATCTCTTTCCATCACTTGGATTTCGTTGTGTACAAAGAAGTCCCCCCACCCCCCCTCCCATCCCCAATCCCAAAAAAGAGGGAATTTCGACTACAATCTTTCGCAACCTCGACAGTTGTAAAAGTAACCCTCATGTTTTGGTATCAGCGGGCGCCTTGGAAACTGTCGAGGTGGGTGGGCGCCATTATCTAAACTGACCCGCCGTCAGCCTCCCGGCATATCTATGACACGTTGGGCACAGAGGTGCCGCACATTTTTTTCGGGACGTCTAAACGGATGGGGGGCACTGGGCCATTTTTTTCTGTCTGGGCCCCCATAGGATCGATGGGGGACCTTTCAGGGCACCGATGGACATGCTTTAGGAGAGAGAATTAGATGGGGTTGGGAGCAGGAACACGTTTTATTCAGTGCGACTGTCTTACTGTAGACCCAGTAACAGTGGAGCCCAAAAATCGAAAATGCGTGGAGCAACGCTGGTCCCCTGTGTCTTCCTTCAGATGAGTGTATCGTGTCTAATCGAAGCATAGGAGCAACGCTAGAGGTAGGTCGACCTACAAGAGCCCAAAAAATGTGTCCCATCCCGAGTCGTCAGATCATCATTCAACTCCCAAAATCATCCACACCATGATTTTGCATTTTAGTCTCTGAATTTATAGAAAATCAACCCGGACCAGAGCAGCCCCACTTTAACGAAAGGCTATATCGTGTTGCCTTGACCTTCCCCATATTTACATCAAAACTGTCATTGTGGTGGTTTACCCTAGTATTGAAACAAAATTCCGACTATTACAACGAAATTCATCACCCTTGTACAAAAAATAGATTATTGCAACAAATCATGGCAACATTTAAAAAAAGGTAATTCTACTAAAGTTGTTAAATAACAAAATAAAATATCTGCAGGTTGAATTGCAACAAAAACCCATCAACAATTCAATAAAAATCACAAACGATTAAAGCAAAAAAAATTGTTGCAGCAATAAGAAAGTGGTTAAGCAACAAAAACTTGTCGTGGATTCATTTGCAACAAAAATCAACAACTATTTTAGTAACAAAAATCACGAACAAAACATGTGTTTGCAGTACTTTGGAAAGAACATAACACTTTATCGAAAAATCAGAGAAAACACACAAAGTTGTAGCAAACGCTTAGAAACCTTGCAACATCCGACGTGTGTTTTTTTTACACTGAAAAAATAGGGGGAGACACAAACTTGTGACAAACACCCAAGAAACCTTGCAACATCTTGTGTGTGATTTGTCGAAAAAAACACGAATTTGCTAATGCAAATTTAAAAGACGTATATAACTTTGAAAAGAATTTATTTGTAAAAGTTGATCACGCGATGGACTACGCGGATGCTGAAATTGCTATATAACGAGCTAACGGGAGAGATAGGGTTGTTGTGGACCCTACTGGCAATTGATGGAATGGCTATGGGGCTCGGTGGGAGGAGACTTGCTAGGGGGTCGAGCGGAAGCTAGCGAGGCGACCTACAATTGTGCGTGATAGGTCGCCCGATCCTAAACATTTTCGGGCTCTTAGGAATCCTGAAGGGTTGAATTTCTTAGGAATTTTTCCTTTGTTGCTTGTTTGGTTCATGGGATTCAATCCCATAGAGATTCCTTTGTACTATATTTCATAGGAATCCTAACATCCACTCGGATCTCTTTGTGAAAATCCTTTGATTTTGCTGTGTCAGAATCAAACAAACTAAAATCTTGTAGGATTAAAATAGACGTGACATTACAAACCCCGCGTATTTCCTATTTCTACATTTTCCTATCATGCGAATTGAAGAGGCAATTGAGAAGTGAATCCTATAGGAAGAGGAATTCTCATTGATTGTAGTGAAAGAACTTTTCATGAGGTATGACCTAGTGTTTTTTATGTGCTTTAAGATTAGCTCCTATGGGATATAACCATATGAATCAAACAAATTTTATAGGAATATTTTCTAAAGTATCCAATCCTCCACATTTTCTAGGATATTCCTGTAAATCAAAGGGCCCTTCAAATTTGATTGCCCTCAAATTTAGATGAAATGGAGCTTCTACTGGCGAGGTACCCGATTACTCCTATGTAGCAACACAGTAATTCATCTAAAAAAACAACGCAATACTTTGTTGACGTCTTATTACGATCACATCGTAGCCTGTGAACATCATATCCAACAGAGGACCTTCGATTCTCCAATCACAACCATCCAACTCCGACCGCAACCCCGTCAAAAGAAAGAAATCCAATCACTCGCATCTTAAAACATGTAGTAGAAATAATGGTCTCCTAGCCCATGCTCCTGCACGTCGGAGGTGTTGCTCGCGCCGGCGAGAGGCTTGTGTAGTCCAAACTGTTGGAGCATTTTGGATCTGGCGTTGCGTCTTAGCGTGGCAGCAGGTATGAGTTGCTCTTTGAGCGTGGCGGTGTTGACTATTGCAGAACTGCGGAAGACGGTGGATGATTCGGCCGCCTTATGAAGGGCGGGTGTCATTGGCCCCGGATCCGACGTTGAAGAGGTTCGGAGGGCTCCTTCGGCCAATGTTTTTTCCGGGCTAGATCCAGTCTTGCGGGACTGGTGACTATTGCGGCTCGTTAACGCCTCATGGCTAAGAGTTTCTTCGACGTCAAGACATGGACTAGCTGTTTGTGCTCTTTTTCTCCGGCGACGGCGAAGAATTTGGTGCTTGATATTTACGGTGAGTGCGGTATGCAGCAGTATAATCGTGTGTCCTACTTATATGTTGCTTGTATTCCTACCAAATCTGTATCAATACAGGCGTACATCGTCAAAAAAACAGGGTAATTTTTCCATCCTATCTATCGCCTTCTGGACGTCTCTCTCCAGTCCCCAATCTCCACGCCCACCCCCGCGTGGGTTCTTCCCTACCCGCGGCGGCTCGTCTCCTTGCTTTTTCCATCTCACCTCCTCAAGTCGAAGAGGGCTCGCCGGGAAATGGCTTCCCCAATCGCGCCGCCTTCCTCCTCTTCGTGCTTCCGGTGAGCCTACCCTCAGCCGAGCCGGCGTTGATTTTTTTCTTTTCTTGAGCATGTATTTTGCCCAGTCAGTCAGTGGGTTTACAGGCGAAATCGCTCTGAACACCAAACCTTAGGATTGCAGTGATCTGTTTTGGTTAAGCTTCGGGCTGGAGGAAATTCGGTGTCCAATTCTGGTTTCCGGCTATTTGGTTCGAGGAGTATAGCCGTTCTTAGTAGCATGGATTGGTCCGATGGTCTTCCTAGGTTTTAGGTTCAGGAGATGGGAATTGTGTTTTCTTTACACGAGAATGGGAATTATTTTTTCTCAACTCCGTTCCTAGATGTGTGCATAAAGTTTTCGGTGCTGGAAACTGCAGCTCGTCATTTCGTTGTTTATTTCTTTAGCCTGTTCATTATATGCAGATTCTATGAAATGTTGCTAGCATCTTCCATCAAAATTTTGTTCATATCGTGCCACAACCTGCAAGGCATATGCTACACAACAGGACACCAGATCATCAGTGTGACATTTATCGACAATGATTTGCATCAGAACATTTTGCTTCGCAATTCTAACGTCTTATCCATGGTTTGAAAAAAATAAATTCTAACGTCTTATCCTAAATTGGTTTATGTAGTGGGAAACTCTATCCACGGTTGAGTGGCATCAACAGTCAGTCCATGACTTCTGTGTTGCGCTGTGATATTTCAGTATTGCAAACTGTGGCATCAAACAGTTTAAGGACAAGTTCGCTTCACTTGGCAAATAACCATCGAATCAAAAGCTTTCATGTATGTCATGCGGGGGATGGTCCGTCAGAACGTATTTTCGTAAATGGTCAGGCCAATCCATCTAAAATGGTTCAAGCAGATGCCGCTGCACTTGGGACAATATCTGCTGACATGGCTCCTATTATTGATGGGTTTTCAGCTGATGATGATGAACTTGACCTAGATTTGCCTACAGAGGGTTTCTCATCTATACCTGAAGCTATTGAAGATATTCGTCAAGGAAAGGTATGTCCTTGTTCCCAGTTAATGTTTACTAGAATATTTTGCGGTTGTTTGCTTTGCAGTCCTAACCGAGTTCATGTTGCAGTATGTGATAGTTGTGGATGATGAAGACAGGGAGAATGAAGGAGATCTCATAATGGCAGCATCAAAGGTAACACCAGAGGCTATGGCTTTCATAGTGAGACATGGAACTGGAATTGTATGTGTCAGCATGAAAGAAGATGACCTGGAAAGACTTCAACTTCCTCTCATGGTAGTTGCAAAGGAAAATGAAGAGAAGCTGCGGACTGCGTTTACTGTTTCAGTGGTAAGATGTCTGAATTTCTTCTGCTTTTGTAGCATAAAACCATTTGACACATGTGGCAGTCCGTCTTAACAGGAAATACATGCATGGAGATTTTTATCTATATGAAGAATAAGCTAAAGCTGTCACATTTTGAATGAAATCACTATGATGAACATTGCCATTCTTTAGAATATTAGTGTTCAAAGTACCGTGAGCGAAATATGAATATAAACCTTTCTAGTCAGAATCCTTGCCTGTTTGCATATTGTGTTTTCTTATGAGCATATTTGCTTCCCCTTTTTGCCTGTTTCTCTAACTGACCCTGCCAAAAAAATATTGTATTTTAGGATGCTAAAGAGGGGACAACAACAGGGGTTTCAGCCAAGGATCGGGCAAACACAGTTCTGGCGCTTGCATCTTCTTATTCTAAGCCTGCAGACTTCAACCGCCCAGGACATATTTTTCCTCTTAAATATAGAGAAGGTGGTGTCCTCAAAAGGGCTGGTCATACTGAAGCATCTGTAGACCTTGCCATGTTGGCTGGGTTACGTCCTGCTGCAGTTCTTTGTGAAATTGTTGACGATGATGATGGTTCTATGGCCTTGTTACCAAAACTGCAAGACTTTGCAAAGAGGGAGAACCTGAAGATAGTCTCAATTGCAGACTTGATTAGGTTTGTTATTTGCTAATATACTCAAGTTTCAGCTCTTCCGTACAAGTACAAAATTTAATTAGGATATACCACACGTTAATAGTTTCATGCTAGATGGTAAGTACAGAGCAGTTCAGAATATAAAAGCTACGGTTTGGTGACTGCTTACTTGGACACATAGTTTTGTGCAATGTTTTGCTCAAATATCAGGTGCTCATAAGAAATTATTTGCGTAATACAGATATAGGAGAAAGAGAGACAGGCTGGTAGAACGAGTTTGCGTCACACCTTTACAACTACAGTGGGGATCATTTAAATCTTATTGCTACCGATCTCTTATCGATGGGATGGAGCACATTGCAATGGTCAAGGTAAACATCTCTTGAGTTATTATATTATGTGATCTCACGACAGCTGTTAGACTCTTTAGGTGGTCACTTGCAAGTTACAGTTGACTCAGTAATGTGAATATATTTTGCACTGGTACACCTTTTATAAAATTCTTGAACAAAATACAATGCAGCAGAACAATTTTTCTCCAGTTACATCCATCAGACTGGCAAAAAACCTCAACCAATTCTGCAGTCTTGTACTGCAAGATCATGGTGAAGCAGCAAATACATTTTGCGTATTATGGAACTGGGTGCTTGTTAATTGACGAACACTGCTAAGTCTTTCTTTTCCATGAGGCCTATTTTCTGAGAAACCTCAAAGGAGCAGCAACTCTGCAATTCACTGTAGAAGAAGTATAATTGCCCAGTTAATTCACTGCAGGGCAATAATAAATTGTTTTAATTTATATGCAGGGTGATGTCGGGGATGGCCAGGATATCTTAGTGAGAGTCCATTCGGAGTGCCTAACTGGAGATATATTTGGATCAGCAAGGTGTGATTGTGGGGATCAACTTGCCCTGGCGATGACCATGATTGAGAAGACTGGTCGGGGTGTGGTAGTTTACCTACGTGGTCATGAAGGTAGGGGCATTGGGCTGGGTCACAAGCTTCGGGCATACAATTTACAGGATGATGGAAGGGATACTGTGGAGGCTAATGAGGACCTAGGGTTGCCTGCCGACTCACGGGAGTACGGTATAGGTGCACAGGTAAAGATCGTTTCATTGGAATTTTCTTTGATACAATTCCTGAGCTATCAAAACTAACATGGTGGTTCCACATCTCGCTGCTCTTGGTGTTTCAGCTTCAAACCCTGATGATAACTGTTTCCTCTCTGCAGATACTACGTGATCTTGGTGTCCGAACCATGAGGCTTATGACTAACAACCCTGCGAAGTACACCGGACTCAAGGGCTATGGTTTGAGTGTCCTAGGTAGAGTGCCACTATTGACACCCATAACTAATGAGAATCGGCGTTATATGGAAACAAAGAGATTAAAGATGGGGCACGTTTATGAAAACCCACCTAATGGTCGTACGAGTGGCGTGAACGCGGAGCAAGATCAGCAGGACAGTGGCAGCGAGCAAGATCAGAACCCGGAAGCTTAAAATATCTTCAGGTTTATATCCGGCAATAAAAATAAAATCCTCGTTTTAATTTTGAGCACTTTTGTTGTTCGATTTTGATTGTACGTAGGTATCGTTTGTGAATATCTCTGGTGTAAGAGTGCAACTAGCATGGCAGCCCAATTTGGGCATAGTTTGCGGATTATTTTTAATGGTAAACTGTAAGCAAAAAAAACATACTGCAGATTGAATTGTGAGATTTTTTTTTGACAATGTGAGAAAACTTTCTTGATTTAATTGTGATGTTTGCTTCGGCTTGGCACCCTCGCATTCGCTGGCAGACATTTGTTCCCGCAACTCCTTGGGTCCTGATTACCAACCAAGCCCGCCCATGCGAAGTAACATACTAGCGAAACGTTTCGCTAGCATGTACACCGTACTGCTAATGAGGCTGCACATTTGTGTGCTAAGCAAGCGAGTAGCGCTAGACGTAGATGCTTATGGGTAAATTATATGCTTACCTTCCTCGATGCATGTATCAGGAAGGATTGTAATCCCGGTTGAGGCCGCAGGTTTTTAGACGCGCTCTTTTCCTTACCAGGGTACCTACGGGGACTGGAAGGTTTTAATGAGGCAGACATGTGTGCGTAATATAGTGATTTCCTTGCAAAAAAAAACATACTAGCGAAACGTTTCGTTCCGCACAGGCGGAAACACAAGCGACGTGGTTTTCTCCGCCTCCCGTCCGCGCCGCCGCCAATCTGCCTCGCCTTAGTGGCCTTCGGGCCATGGTGCGGGGTGGATCTCGGCCTCCGTCGGCGGGAGGGTTCCGTTCTCCTAGGTTTTAGGGTTAAGTTTTGGCGGGGCCGCGCTTAGATGGTGGCGGCGGCGTCTTGTCCAATAAGGTCTCCCCGGTTTCAGCCCCATCTCGGCGGCGACGTCGAGAAACTTGTGGAAGTGGTGTGCTTCTCAAGGACTACTTCTGGCGGTGGCGTTCTCCGGATCGTCATGGAGCTTCATCGGCAGTTCATCCTTCTTCTTCAGCTCCGGGACGGATGTGGTCTTCTTGACCCGTTCGGCGACTTCCCGTCCGCATCCAACAACGTTAGGCTGGCTCTACAAGAAGCAGCGGCGTGCCGTCGACACGGCCTGGAGGTTGAAGACGAAGGGCATCTCAAAGATCTCGTTGTAATTTTCGTTTCTTTTGGAGTGTTTTGTACTGTTCGAAAAATGAAGAGCTTCTTGGGTCCTGATTACGTTTTCCTCTGTCCACGTTGCCCTCTCAATCTATCGCCCATACCCCATAGTGCCAATCCTCATCTGAGTCTCGTCCATATCCTCTGCATCCTCGTCATGGTGATCGTGATCATTGTCGGCTTCTCGATCAACATCTCCACTGTGTCCCACTTGACCTTTCATGACAAATGTAATCAGACATTACAGCAAGTCCAACGCAGTATACAAAATTGGCTCTCCATATCTTCATCTGCAAAGCCTCTCCAGAAAATGCCTACTCAATTTTGTTGTGCAGTTCAACGGGCTCTCTAAATCCCCCTCTTAGCAACCTCCATTTTAAAGCCAATGTATCAGATTGATCCAGATTTGGAACTCAAAATTTCAAACTGTTCGATTTTTTTTTGATTAACTAACCTTTTTATGTTTTTAGCCCAAAAATATAAAAAATTATTTAATCACAAACCACTCACCCAAAATGGTTGGGACTTTCTCAGTATATAAAACAAAATATTTATGATTTACTATTTTTTTATTTTTTTAGTAATTTGGATCATCAGTATATTGGATCTCAAATGGAGGGCTGATAGGGATTGAATTAGCGGGGTGACTTAGCTCCTCAAAGTAACTCAAGCTGAATCCCTCTCCATCCACACCTCCCTCGGCATTCTCTCAATCTAATGCCCCTCACTTCCCTCTCTGGTGTCGGCTAGGGGGCGCTCCAGCAGAGGGCCTAATGCTATATTGGTTTGCGAAGATGGCGAGGAAGTGCTCGTTGATTCTGTCCTTTACAGACTAAATCGCAAAAAACTACCACTTTTGCCCACAATCGCAAAAAGCTACCACTTTCGGTCCGCTGCTAGCAAATCACGCTAAACTTCGATTCCCAGCGAATTGACACTCAAACTGACAGCGGGTCCCACATGTAAGAGGTGCCGTGGCAATGTTGACTTTTCAGCTCAATAAAATATCAAAAAATAAATTAAAATATCCAATGGGGAGAACCTTCACACTGAGACCCGGTCCATCTCAACTTTTTAATTTTTTTTGATATTTTTATTTTTTTAGAAATAAAAATTATCCTTTTAATTTTGATAAATTAAAATATTTTTTGATAAATTAAAAATAAAATAAAATATTTATTAAAAAAGCTTTTAATTTTTTTTAGAAATTTTGATATAATAATTTTTAGGGCTGACAAGTGGGTCCCAGTCCACCTCAGCAAATTGCCCATTTTTCTGCCACCTCAACACTGACAAATGGGTCCCACCTGTCGGATTCGGTGTCAATCTTTGTTGAATTCACGATCAGTGCGATTTGCTAGCAGCCGACCTAAACTGGTAGCGTTTTGCGATTGCGGGCAAAAGTGGTAGTTTTTTGCGATTTAGTTTGCAAAGTGGCAATTTTATGCTATATACTCGTAGGGAATCACTGTTTGTTACTTGTCTGAACTTCAGAGGAACTCGTGAGGCTATAGAGCATAGTGTGTATGCTTTGAAATTGTTGTTGTCTGGTGTATCTCTAGCAGGATGAACTCTTCCCTATTTTCTGTGATAGGTCTTTCTCTTATTTTTTTAGCACAACCATTTGAGAGAGTGGACTTTCGGCTCCCGAGCTACATGGAGATCGTTATTTTGAAAAAATAGAAATTCATATTTTTATTTTCAAAAATCGCGCAAAAAATCACAGGTGTAGATAGTCTCGAGACACACAAGCGTGAATTTTTTTGACTTCAAATTCGTTGTATTTTGGGTTGTGCAAAAAAGACAAATTCTAACAGATTTCAAAATTTTGAATCCGGGTATTTAGATCGAGAAATTTGTCTTTTAGATCTAGCCCAGAATAATTCGAATTTGGATTGGAAACTTGGTACGATTGTAGATCTGCATATTATCTACATCTGGAATTTTTTTCACGGTTTATGGAAACTTAAAAATGTCGATTTCGATTTTTTTTAAAATGAGTTCCATGTAGCTCGGTCTCTAAAACAAATTTTTGAACCATTTGAAGATTGTATCCATATTACACTACAGGTGGAATATACTACAATGGTATAGGTGACCGAGGATGGAGTCTTGTCGAAGCACACAACCATGCTTGATCGGGTCGCCCAGAATGCCTTTGAGAAGAATACGCGCTGAAGAAGTGCAAAGGAGCGCGGCAATCCAATCACGGTAGCAGGGAGAGAAGCCGAGGTGTTGGAGAAGTTTCAAATATATTCCCACCAGACCGAGTCAAAGGCTTTTTGCTGTCAAGATTGAACAAAAGAGAGGCCTTCTTCCTTCTATGGAGTCATCTAGCATAGTTCTGAACGAACATGAAGTTATCGTGTATACTTCTTTTCTTGATAAATGCTCTTTGGCAAGCGAGACGAGGTCATTCATGCGAGGGGCAATGGTCCTCTCAACTCGGCATGATTTTTTAACTCTAGTTTTAAAGATAGAAGAAATGTAGATGTCTAGATGATACATTACCTCGCACAAGTGAATTCATATTTCAATATAAAATTATTTTTTTGAAAGGAAAAAAGAAAGAAAAAGAAAACACGGTACGGTTGAAGGAACAAACGCGGCAGAGAGTCCATAACA
Source organism: Poa pratensis (assembly GCA_947311845.1). NCBI lineage: Eukaryota > Viridiplantae > Streptophyta > Magnoliopsida > Poales > Poaceae > Poa > Poa pratensis. Next base: position 36,139,647 of record CAMZMU010000094.1, read on the forward strand.
GAAATGTCTAGTAGTCGACGAAAGAAAAAGGAGAAGAAAAATGGTCTCTGGTCCCCGTGCAGGCAGCGGTGGCCTCTCCCGGCGCCTATCGTTTCTGGGGCCATTCTCGCTCTCCTCGCTTGAAGCGCCTCCAGTTGAGCTCTTTCCCACCGCTGCTTCCCTCCAGATATAAACCCTATCCCTCTCCTCCTCGCTTGTCGTCAACCCCGTGCCGATCTCCTCGCCCGCCACGAAGCTGATGGCGACCGCCGTCGCGTCGCAGCTCCCCCTCGGCGCCGGCGGCGACCCGAGGGCGGCCATGTGCTCAGCCAGGTTGGGCTCCTCTCCCTAGCCCGTTCCGTGTGTCTCCCAGAGGCCTGCTGCTTGCTCCCATTAGCCCCTAATTGCTGCTGTTAGCTCCATAGTGGGATAAATTGCACAGGAATGCGCTGATTAGGATATTGGGAGGCGGATTGTGTTTGGTTGAATTGGTCGCTGAGTTGGGCGGGTAATTCCGGGTTGCGTGTAGACGGGGAACTTTGCCTGGTTGCTTGCTGGCAAAGGAGATGGCTGTAGCATTGTGGTCTCACGGCCCGAGCCCCGAATTGACTTGGGAATACTTGCTTGCCTCTGGCTTTGATGAGCAGAATTAGCTAACAAAGGCCATAGAATTATCTATGGACCAGTAAAACAAAAACCTGTTCGTGATGTAATGATGTTCATTTTACAGTTCTGTCTACTGTTTCGGATTATTAACTGTTCAAATGGAATGTGTCTGCAGCACATCGAAGATTTACACCCTGGAGAAAGTATACGGATTCAGGTTCGTGTGCAGAAGTGTTGTTGATCTAAGGGCTCAAAAACTCCACTCACGCATTTCTAAGCGGAAGTGCCATTTAAGAAGTTCACCATCGGAATTTGAGAAGGTCGTTACAGTGCTAGATGGTTAGAATTTAGGAGACAGAGGATAGCCTTCAGAGGACTAGAAGGCGGTCCACACTATTCCATTGGCTTCTCAAGATGATGGCAGCGGTGTGTCCGTTAATGGAGTGCCACAGGTTGACCCAGCAAGTCAAATGGAGGAAATAAGGGTGAAGTTGGATAAAGCATTGCAGAAGGAAGACATAAGCACTGGACTTGTCCAGTCAATACATGATGCCGCGAGATCTATTGAATTGGCTTTCCTTGACAACAAATTATCAGTGAACTCTTGGTTCCCAAAGACATGGCTTGGTGTAGATAACAATGCCTGGATAAAACCACTTTCTTATCAGGTAGAAACCTAACATTGTTCAGATATAAATCGCCTCTTTGCTTTGCATGAAGAAAGTGAGAAACCTCTGTAGTCTTACTAGGTTTCTGTTGGGTTTTCTTTCCTTCCATTCCACTCAGAAAACAGCCATTACATGCATCGTTATTTATTTTGCTTCTCCCGTCCATTCAGGTAATTCTGTTGTAGCCAGTTTTGCTTCTTCAGTTATTGAATGCAATTCTGGTGAAATATAGACGCCTTGCTGGATTTACTTTGTATGTTGCAGGGTCTAACAAATTATGAATGGGTTATCATTTGTAATTGAAGTCGGTAGCGTATATTGAAACAATAGTAGCTCTCTCGTGGAAGTGATTGTCTTCTGAAATATGTATGTGAAGATGCTGCCACAACTAGTCAACTACTCAACTTAGGTCCAAGAACCACGACTGACCTGCTTTAAGTTGATACTCCCTCCGTATCAAAATATAAGATGTTTTAGCATGTTTGGGCCCAACATGTACCTAGACATGTTTTAGTCTAGGTACATGTTGGGCCCAAACATGCTAAAACATCTTATATTTTGATACGGAGGGAGTATTTCTTAATTCCACATTCCTTTCAATAAGCCACGCCGTAGCTGTAGATTCCAAAATTCTGGTGAAATCCAAATTTTCTGCTCCCTGAAGTCTTACACAAGTTGTTTGCAGGCTGCTGTTGGCTCATTACTACAAGCAGTTATTGACGTTTCATTGAGGGGGAATGGCAGAGATAGAGATACTAATGTATTCGTTCAAAAGAGGTTTGCCCTTTAGCTTTTATCTTGAATTCCATATCTAATTGCTCAATAGTTGGCAGAAAGTTGCTCAGAAGTTATCCTCATTCGTTACATGTGTGTGTTTCTAAAACTGTGATCGGTGTTGCGGTGGATTATGATTATCCCGTTTTCCCAACCAGCTTTTACCTATTTTATCGCACACTGAGCCTAAGACTTCAATCTCTTGAAGCAAATTTTGTTTTTCTACCTTAGACAGTACTCGTCTACAGCCAGCCCATTCGAAGATTCTAGTTTGACCACATTTAAATCAATAATATATGGGTTATGTCACTATGTGACACAATAGTCATACCGATGGATCAGGGCAGCACCATTTTAGTGCAAGGGTTTTCAAACGAATGCCCAGATTTTTGTGCTAATAAACGAGTATATATGAGGTGTGATTCATACATATGTGAGCATAAGACTTATATGTCGTGAAACAAAATCTGTTTTTCTATCTTAGATAGTACTTGCCCGTGGGTTCTGTATTCGGATTTGACCTGTTGAGGTGTCTATGTCCCTTTCTATCAGTTCGGATTTTGGGATAGTTGGCTGGTCCATGAAACAGGACATGGTATCAGAGCCTAGGGTCTCGAGTTCGAGTCCTGGCTTTCGCAATTTATCCAAAAGTGGTTGTCGCCCCCTTTTGTCCACGTATAGGCCTCTTGAGCCATACCTCGCTCTCTTCCGGTTGCACGTGAGAGGGGTGTTGAAGTGTATATGTGGATTGTACTAGCCTTTCCATCAGTTCGGACTTTTGGGATAGTTGGCTAGTGCATGAAACATGACATGACATGACCAACAGTAGATCATAATATGTGTGCTACGTAACAAACTGATAACATTGGAATTTGTATTTTTTTCAGAGTGATACCGCCGTGCCATTACATAGCTTGCATTTTTATTGGTTTGATTATTAGTCAAACTTAAATATTGAAATGCGTGAGTACTTTACATAAAAAGGAAGAAGTAACTTCCTATGTAGCCAAAGTTCGTGGAGGAGACCCAAAAGAGCAAAAAGGAACATAACCGCCAAGAGAATATAACCATATTGAGGTCCAAATTGTACAACTTTTGTATGATGCCTTTCGGCTTATTTCATAAGTTGTACTCCATGTAGAGTATAGAGATATGCGCTCCTTCCCGTCTGCTTGGGTTCAGAAGTTAGGACGGCAATTGAAGATCTGCTGTTCAGTTAATTATGCAATATAATTGATCCATCATGATTCATGAAAAGAAATATTACTGCTGAGGCTTATCGGGTTAGGCTGTATTTGTGTTTTGCCAGTCCAGAATTAATCTGACAATGGATTCAATAGTAAACTTAAGTAACCAACGTATTGATGGCAGTAGTGGTGACTGGCAGTAGCCTGGTAGGTGGAATGATATTAATATGAAGTATATGGCTTTCACATGATCCAGAGTTTTAATCTATAAGACCACATGGTTCCTGGGTTCTAGCGTGTTGGTGCACGTGGTTACCAAAAAGAATTCTCAGATGTCTTGCATGTTCCGGCACCAGCATGCAGTGTCCTGCCAAAGCTGAGAGCCTGAGATAGTCTATAATTTTTTTCTGCATAGTTGTGATCTTGTTCAGTGGTTGCATACAAGGAGATGAATCTATATCTTCTCCCATTTTGTTCGCCCGTTTTTATGCAGCGTGGTCAGCATCATTGGATATCCGCTCTATCATAAGAGCAACGCAATGCAGTTTATGTGATGATCTCTAACTTTGGTTGCAGTTTATCTCGCCTTCTCAGCTCTCTGGATGGTGTTATCCAGAATGAGTTGGCTAAAAGGGAACCTTCATTATATCAGTGGTATTCATCTAATCAAAATCCATTGGTGGTGAGGACATTTGTGAACACTTTTGAAAATGATCCACGGTTTAACTCTGCAACGACAATGTATGTTTATTAATTTATTTTCATATAATATGTTTATTATACAGTAAGTAATATGCAGCTGACTTCGTTTTGTATATTCTCAGATGCTGTGAAGTCAAGCCAATGGACACTAGTGAAAGTGACCTTTCTCTACTTATACTAGGTTTGTTCTGTCTTGCTGCTATTACGAAGCTTGGATCAGCAAAAGTTTCTTGTCAGCAGTTTTTCTCCATGGTCCCTGATATTATTGGTCGATTCATGGATATGCTTCTTGAATTTGTTCCTATAAGTAAAGCATATACCTTGACGAAAGATATTGGTCTTCAGAGAGAATTCTTGTGCAACTTTGGTCCTCGTGCTGCTGTTCCTAAGTTTGCTAATGATCATGGAATTGAGATATCATTTTGGATTGATCTGGTACAGAATCAATTACTAAGGGCTCTTGACCGTGAAAAGATATGGTCAAGACTGACAACAAGTGAAAGTATTGAGGTTGGACACAACAGTGGTTCATCTTTAGTCTTAAAATCCTTTCTCTTTAAGTCTAACCTAATTATTTAATCCTCACTGCAGGTTTTGGAAAAGGATCTAGCTATATTTGGTTTTTTCATCGCTTTAGGCAGAAGTACGCAAGCATACCTATCTTCCAAAGGTCTTACAGATTCAAATGATTCAATCAATGGTATTGTAAGGTGTGGTTATTCTCTTGGCGAAATTAAGTTTCAGTACATAAGATCGAGTACCTATATCCTCTAAATGTTATTTGGTGTTCAGTTTAACGAGCTTATGGTCATCCAGGTATCTAATTGGAGGGAGCGTCCTATATTATCCACAGTTGTCCTCAATTAGTTCTTTTCAGTTGTATGTGGAGGTAAGTATTAATGCAACACACTGAGCTGTAATGGTACTCAGCTTTTCAAATGTTTTATACGACTTTCTTGCCTTCAGGTTGTCTGTGAAGAGCTCGAGTGGCTTCCATTTTACTATGAGGATGTGCCAACTCCAATAGTTGATACAGAAGGCAGAGAAGAAATGCTTAAAGGAGAAGTAATATCAAGGATGTTAAATATGTGCTCATATTGGATGACTAGTTTTATAAAGTACAGCTCATGGCTTGAGAACCCTTCAAATGTGAAGGCAGCAAGATTCCTATCTAAGGGGTATGTCAACGTTCAGTTTTGGTGATGATTCTCTCACCTTATGTAGTTATGTTACACATATGGAGTTGTAACTAACATTTCTAATATATGTCAACAACTTTTGGTAGACATGCCATGTTGAGCGACTGCATGAATGAGCTTGATATAGCAAGGTAAGCAGGAATTTCCAGTGTTTATCTGATAGTCATATATGTTACTTGGTGTATGCTTTATTTACATATTGTATAAATAGTCTGTACATTATATGATATATTTGCTTACTACGTTGCAGAGATAATATGCCAAAAGACCGAAGTTTGCCAAAACCCGGAGTATTGGTTGCTGGGACAGAGCTAGCTTCCATTGACAAGGTATTTGTTATAGAATGCACTTCAGAGTTGCTAATTTATTTCTATTATTTTGCAAATCCCGACTGAAGCAATGTTATTCAGTAATGATGAGGCTCTTGTGGCTTTTATATGTTCAAAGATGTTACTGGAAATAACGTCAGTTATATTAATGTCCTTAGATTTCAAAGTTATAAGCCAAATTACTACAATAAACTGTCGAGCAGATAATTAGATGCCCTGGTCTGTACATGAGATATCTTTATGCATATGAAATTATGTCTCATTAGAGGTGTTTTGAGATCTACTGGATAAAGAGAGGATGGATCCACTTTACACATATATAGCTTCTCTTTGTGAGCTTTCTTCCAATGGACAGTAGAAGAATACGTTATGTGGTATATGGTATGTTTCTTATGGACTGTTAGGTTGAAGCTATTTTATGTTTCCTCTGGAAAACTCGTCAAAAAACATAAGCAGTTGGTTTTTCTGAGCTCTGTTGTACTCTACCAATGTGATCATGTTTGGTTTATAATGGTAATTCCATGGAGAGTAAATTGCACAGTGCACTGGGTAGATTCTCACTGTCTCACACTGCACCACCTTTTGCAACAATAAATACAATGTACACAATTTTTGCACTTTGTACTACCTCCCTGTTACTTCCCGTTGCCTATAAAGAATCTGCAAATGGACCCACTTGTCAGTCTAATAGACAATAACGCCACGTGTAAGGCTTGTCTTCTAGCTCCCGCCATCCTCTTTTTCACCGTAGTAGCTGGGGGCAAAGTCTCAACAGGAGGGAGGATCGGCTCCATGGAATCTCATCTTGGGCAAAGTGGAGCCGGCAGGGAAACAAAGGACAAAGGAGGTTGATCACACTTGTTTTTGGAGAGAGAAGAGGTGATGAATGGAGTTAGAAGAAGCATATGACCTGTGCACTCTACGTCATAAATTAGCTTGACATCTGGGTCCCATGTGTATTGTGTTAGAGACGATGTGAAGTAATGGGAAAGCGGTGCAAAGTGCAATATTATTCCCTCCACCTGCTGTTTTGTGTTTATTTTTGCAAAAGGTGATGATATGCGCCACAAGTAGCAATCTACTTGGTGCAAAGTGCAATTTACGCTTCCCTGAATAGTGCTATCTCTTGTTGTTAAAGCTTGATGAACTTAGTTTCAATTATTGCAGTCGCTTGAAAGTGTTGAGGAAGCTTTGGTTAAGTTAGAAAAGTTGCTTCAAGAACTGCATCTTTCAAGTTCCAACTCTGGTAAGGAGGATCTAAAGGCTGCATGTTCTGACCTTGAAATGATCAGAACACTGAAGAAAGAAGCCGAGTTTCTTGAGGCTTACTTTCGAGCAAAAGCAGAATATCTGGAGGTGAGCTCAGTGTTCTTTTTTATTGCATGCTCTGTAGTATTTGAAAGAAGACAATCTTGCATGCAAGTAACTCGGTCATAGTGGTTTCTCAAGATATTGCACTGCATCAGGATTCAGGAGTGCATTCCACCAGTTATGATGGCTATGGACTTAACTGTTCCTTGCACTTCTTGAATAGAACACTAAAGTTTTTTATTTTATTTTCAATAGAAGTAGTTTTGGTTCTTGAGCTCCTTGTTAGTTCTTGGGATGATTTATTTGTTTGCTTGTTTCAGTTTGAAAAAATCTCAGTCCATCCTTCCACATGCTGCAATGTTAAATAGTTTATATCATGAACATGATGTTATTTAGTGGGTTCCATGTACTACCACCATTATTCGCAAAAAAATAGTACTACCACCATAACTCTTAATGGATAGACTGCACAGTTTCAAATTTATTTGCACATCTATTATTATCTTGTAGTGTGCCTGACTCAGCAGTTCTACAGATATATGCAGTAGATAAATATCGCTAAACTGGAATTGTTATAGGTATCTGTTTAACATTGAATATTTCCATCACCAGTTCAGAATGAACCATGTTAGTATACTTGAACGATGGGCATGTTTGTTTGTCTGATAGTTAGAATCTTGCATACTTAGGGGCTGTTTGGCTCCTAGCCACACTTTGCTAAGCCTATTCTTGCCCAGTGGCGGAGTAGTGACACACTACACAATTTTTGATAATACAAGCAAAAATCATGCAAAAAATGATAAAAAATAATGCAAATACCTGTATTTGACTACACAACTTCGTATTGACTACACAGAGGCTCCGCCACTGCTCTTGTCCATCATAATATAAGGCACAAAAACGCAAACCCCAATTGTATACTTGATAGTATCATAGGGTAGCACAACATCTTTTATATAGCCAGGAACCAGGATACATGTGCTAAAGTTTTTGATGGTTGACTAGACTGATACTTGAATGGGCGTGTCCGGCCACATGGAAATTGTTTCACTTTTCCAATCCACATAGCATCACCACCCGTTGTCCACATGACCTCTTGTAAGCAGCTCTAAATAAAGAGTTCTTGTAAGCAGTGAATCATATTACTGGAAATAATCTCTGATCTTCAACAGTTTTATCTCAAAAGATGATTTTTTTTCCACCATGTTGCCCATTCTTATAGAATTTGCCTGCTTTTTTCTTCTTGTGGAAGGCTTCTGCTGCCAAGGTGGATCAAAAAGACATGGAGTCAAATGACATCCGCCGCTTCGAACAGTTGAGACATGAGTTGATCGAGTTAGAAAGGAGAGTCCAGAAGAGTGCAGATGATTCTAAAAAAGAGGAGGTATGCTTGTTTAATTCTCCTCCGTCCCAAAATATAAGGTGCACTATTTTATTTGTTGGTCTTTGATGCACGACTTTACCACTAATATATAATAAATTATATGGATTGGGAATGTATAAATGTTATCGTTGGATTCGTCTTGCAAAATTCTTTCATTTCACATATCTATATACTAATTTTGTGGAAATATTATAAGTACAAATGATAGTCAAAATTGTAAGTCATTGACCAGCGAAAATCAAGGACGCCTTATATTTTGGTACGGAGGGAGTATATGTTGTAGATAGCATATGAGAATGTAGTTGGTATATGTCTAATACTGTTGCATACTGTGACCATTTAGACCATAATGGCTGGCTTTGCTGTTGTAGAAATTTGTGCAGTTTTGACGAGTTATTCATCCAGTCATGTCCTGTTTTTCAGTTCCAGGAAAAGGGTGTTCTAGATGAAACAGTAGAGGCTTCTGTGTCAGCGCCTCTTTTATCAGGGCCTTCTGGTCCAGTTATCAATATCAAGAAAGAAAGTTTTATTACCAAAACAGTAGAGAAGGTCAAGGACAGTACGACGGTATGATCATTAAAATTTAATTCGTCCTTCTGCAAAATCTTGTAACATAAGTACTTGCACAAATATTTAAACAAAGTGCATCTGGCCATTCCTTTACCAGCTTTTATGTTCTATTTCTGACACGAACATGTTTGATGGCATCATAGGTTATTAATATTTTCTATGATGATAACTTTTAACAAGTATGATTTCGAATTATTTTGGTAGGGAACCTAATAATCTTAGTTGTTCATTGCTTGCATTAAACTACTACTGAAAATCGAAATACAGGGTCACAATTTATTTCGTCTTCTTTGTTCTGCACAGATTGTGTTGCAAGGGACACAGCTCTTAGCAATTGATACAGGAGCTGCTATGGGCTTACTGAAAAGATCTCTTATTGGGGACGAACTGACTCAGAAGGAGAAGCAGGCTCTTCAGAGAACCCTGACAGATTTGGCATCTGTTGTTCCAATAGGAATACTCATGCTTCTACCAGTGAGTCTTTCTTGACCTTGGATTTGTACCTCCTGACAAGTCTCCTGGAGGTCTACACTATTTGTTTCATTCAGTTTGGTGCCGTAATCCTGTTACCTCTTCACATCATCCACTGTTACCACAGACTAGACAACCCAATATCGTTCAATACCCAAATCACGATGGTCGAGAATTTTGTTTTGTGCCCTTGAGAGTGCAAATCATATTCTCTTAGGTTGTGAACTTATTGTTTAGTGCAGTTGTCTCCATCGTCAGAGCATTCTAAACAGGTGCATTTGTTCCCAGGTTACTGCTGTTGGGCATGCTGCTATGTTGGCTTTCATCCAGAGATATGTGCCTTCCATGGTTTGTAAACCTGTACAATCCCTCACTAGTCCTCTCGTTGCAATATGTAATGTAATTGCGTATTTGGTATTGTAGATCCCATCCACATATGGCCCTGAGAGGTTATATCTCCTCAGGCAGCTTGAGAAAGTGAAGGAAATGGATTTGTCTGAAGGCAGCAGCGAAGATATGTCTGACGCAATTAGTTCAAGAGGCGACCAAGTGAAATAAGCTAACCATGTACAGGTGGACACAAGTATACTTATGATTGTCTTCTCTGTAAAGAGTAAGTAACAATTTGGCCTGCATTTCTTTGTTTTCAATAATAACTGTTGGCATTCTGGCTTCACCTTTGAACTGAAACTGCTCCACTTAGCTGATCACTCTTTATCTACAAATGTTTGTCATTTGCCTTCGGGGAATTTCTCTAACTTTGATCGGTAATACACATTAAAAGAAGTTCTAGGCTGTGCATGTAATTTTTCATCACAAAGAGCGCGTGTAAAAAATGGTAGCATTGTATTTGATCTGAAAAATATATTTAAAATATCATATTTTTTCCTTACTTTGACTTGTAGATACATATGAAGTGACGCACACACTAGAAACGATGCAATTTTTAAAATGTCAATTCATCTATAGGGATTAAGTAAATGAATTTAACGGAGATATACTACTCAAATAGGTTCTTCTTCGGACACACTTCAAACTTGGAAAGGTTCAATTATTCACTTCAAGAAGTTGTTCCTCTGTAGCGCTTTGGCCTGGTATTTTGAACAAGATACAGGAGGTATTCGTTTCATTCTACTCCTAAAAGATTCTCTCAGTGGCATGCTGATGGAAGTAGAGCTTCCCAGGTTAGAATGGATATAACCAAACAATGCATGGCTACACGTTCAAGGACGATCTTTCCTGAAGTTGTGCTTTTGTAGATCTTTGTTCATACTTCATAGTTACAACTTACAAGGGTGATATGTGCCCACTCAGCATAGAGGATCAATGTCCAAGCTCCTTTTGGATAATGTCTCTGTAGAGAAGAGATTTTGACAGTGGATTGAATACCTAGCTAGATATTGGTTCATCACATGTTCTCATCATCCATGTAACCCCATGTATATCTATTTCTCACATGCTTTTCTGTTTGTGAAGAGTGTTCTCCTGTAACCTAATGTTGAGCGTTGCGCCTAACCAACTATCGGAAACCACACAAGCACTGTTGTACTTGTACGGCAAGCGGCTGCTATGTCCACCTTCTCTTGCAAATTAATTCTGAGCAAGCCGATTTGTTTCGATTCATACAGTTGGTGTCGGAAATAATCTTTTAACTACAGAAAATATAAAAATGGTCTCTTAAGGGTTTGTTTGGGCTGTAGTTGTTGAGAAGCAGTTTTAGCTGGTGGGTTGTGAAAAAACAGCTATTGAAAACAGCTGCAGAGATTTGATATTTCGCAAGAGTGCTGTTGGTAGTTGCTGCTGTTGTTGGTTTTATGGTTGAAATGTCTGGAATGGCACTGAGTGCTGAAGATGTTATGTAAATGCTGATTTGAAATGAAATAGTTGTTTTTTGACTCATTTTATTCATAATTACGTTGTTTAAGAGATAAATTATCATAGTTTATCTATTTTCGCTAATAATTGAAACACGTATTTATCCAAACATAGAGCATTACATATATGACCATAAAGTATCACGTACATACAGAAGAACATATGAGGTTGTTCAACAAATATATTACAAGGCTTCTCCATATGAACCCAAAAGCTCAAAAGAACTACGAGCTAGCATATCTACAATATTACAAATAACCTCCTCTTGATGCGAACGAAGCGTAAAGGCTTCTCTGAACCCAAATGCCCAAAAGAAATACGAGCTAGCATATCTACAATACTACAAATCACCTCCTCTTGATGCAAACAAAGCGTTACCTATGTTGTCACGAATGTTGTTCATGCTAATATGGTCCCTTCCCAAATCATTGCCATTGTTGCCTCCTTGTGCGGAAATAACATGTCCTGGAGGCATACAGTTCTCATCACAATCGCATCGATAGAAGTCTAGATCAAACAACTAACTATCGCGAATGAAGTTATGGAGTGCTAGACATGCAATGATAATCTCTGTCTGCTTCTCTAATGTGTAGCTTGATATACCATGCAAGATGCGCCATTTCTGCTTTAATACCCCAAATGCTCTCTCAATAGCATTTCGCAAAGATGAGTGGACATGGTTGAATATTTCTTTCATCCCAGTAGGTGCTCTAGCTAGTCTGAACTCAGGTAGATGATACTTGGTTCATGTATATGGTGAGAGATACCCTTCCTGATTGGGATAACCCGAATCAACTAGATAGTATCTTCCTGAATGAAACACAAGTTAGTGATAGCATATATGACACAAATATCACCCAGTGAAGAATGCACAAGCCTAACATGTACCTGGAGGAGGATGAGGAAAATTTGCTTCAAACTTAAGCAATGTATCTTTGAATATCCTCGTGTCATGCATGGAACCTGGCCATCCAGCAACTACGGAGGTGAACCGCAAGTCAAAATCACAAACAGCCATAACATTCTATGTGGAATATCCAAGGCGACCAACATGGTTGACCATATGAGCAGCATGCACAATAACTGGTATGTGTGTCCCATCAATTGCACCAATTGCACCATTGAAATGGGGTGTAAATCTAGAGCCCCGAAGCCTCTCATGCACTGTTGGGAAGAGTGGATCAATAGGCTTGATGATGTCTCTCGCTAATAGATTCACCCAATATAGCACCTTGGCAAACTTCCTATTGATTGTCTCCTTGGATATCTTGAATCAGTTATGAACTTGAGTGACAGATTGTGGACTACCAAGAGTCCACAAAAACATTGCAAGTGCCTCCTCGGTACACAAATCTGTCCATAGCAGTTCAATAGAGCAAAACATACAATGTCATTTTCCTACAAATTCAATAGAACCATAAACACAAATCTCTCCATACCAATTAATAGCCTGTCATGTTCATGCATTCTGTCTAATACACACATCTAAACAGCACAAAATAGAAGATCAAAATTGCATGAAGAAAGAAGAAAAACAGGGGCTCACCTCGTAGCTAGAGGGGCTTGGTGCAGCAGGGACGTGGTCGGCGGCGTAGAAGGTCTGGCGTGCTCGGAGCAGCTCATGTGGACGGCATCGGATGAGAAAGGGCGAGGCGGCGGCTCGAATTGCTCCTATCTCCGGCGGCCGACGGGGACGAGGTCGACCTTGACGGTGGGGGACAGCGACGGGGCGGCGACAGGGGTGGGGGACGGCGACGGCGACGGTGGCAGGGGTGGGGAAGGCGGTGGCGGAAGCCCTAATCCTAGGCCGCCATGCTCGCGCTCGAGCGTGAGAAAAGGGAGAAAATGAGTCGGGGGTCGTGGTTCTACCGTTTCGCACGGAAGGAGTTCGAGTTATATCAGTATGGCAGTTTTTCTGTAAATACTTCAAACTATAGACGGTATTTTTGTCCGACGACACTCGGGAAGTAGAGAAAAACTCGGGAAGCACCTCCGAGCTAGCTTTTCCCGTGGCTCGCACGCGTAGTTCATTTCCCGGCCGTGCTTTTGCCCAGCGCTTTTCCGCCGTTGGCTGTTTGTTTGCGCTTCAGCTTCTCCACCCCAAAAACACAAGCGGAAGCGGAAACAAACAAGCCCTAAAACCTGAGGAAGCGTCGTCGCCTCCGGCCTCCAGAGTCCGTTGGAGGGTGCTGATCATTAGGTGCATGAGCGTCTGGGCCTTGTTCGGCTTCTGTGGCCACAACCCGTCTTGGATAGTTGGATGTTTTCCACTCACATAATATGTCCTCTTTGTTGGATATGATCTCTTTGTGGCATCCCGAGTCGGGAACCCACATCGTTTTCACGTGTCCCGCTGACCGTTTCCTTTGGAACCTCGTCCACGAGGCTCTGGGTCCCGAGCGGCAGGCTCCAGATCTTGGTGAGTTTCGGGAGACCCAGACGAACCATGCCGAGAAGAGGAGGCGCCTCTTCTGGCTAGTGTTCGCCGCGGTGACCTAGACCCTTTGGAGGGTACGCAATAATAGGGTTATCGAGCGGGTGTTCCTATGGCGCGTAGTGACTGTGTTTAAATTCCTTACTTTTTTTTGTAGCAATGGCACCCTCTATGTAGGCAACGAGACAAAGCTCGGCTAGACATCATCGAGTTTGTTTAAATTCCTTACTTTTTTGCAGCAAGCACTCGCTATGTAGGTAGCGAGACAGAGCTCGGCTAGACATCATGCTCGATGTTCTCTTGGAGAGGGCGCATCGTCTTGTCTCGCCTTGCCTTCTAGCCTCTGAGCCCTGTGATGAGACCGAGTTGTCTGTCGCTCTCGGCCCCTCCTTTTTGTTGTTTCGTTGGGCTTATTTTTTGTGTTGCCCCAACTTTATTTTCTCCTTTTGCTTGCACTTGGTACTTTGTATGGACTCGGCTGTGGTTGGATTGCTTATTTATAAAGCGGGGCGTAAAGCCTTTTTCTTACAATCTCTTGACCCTAATCCTTTAATTTCTTACAATCCACTTTTCTACAAACTTGTAGCTTAAAGCTTGGTAAAATGCTGACTTCAATTGCAAAAATGCAATTGTGTATTAACCTCCCTTATAGACCATATAAACATTTTTTTGTCTCTCTCCTTGTTATATTTTTTGCCCGCCACGTCGGATCCGATAGGCCGAACCCACCCTAAATCACCCAATTGACACAAATAGCTCTTTATCCACCGCCCTCTCTCGCCTCCATCCTGAATTTCCCGACAGCCCTCCCCCGTCGTCCGTCCTAGCCGTCGACACCCATCTCCGTCTTATCCGTCACCGCTCGCTCCGCCACTCGTCCGTGACATGGAGAAGGTATTTGTGGAGCTTGTGAAGAAGTAGGATGGCCCATCCGATTACATGGAGGAGAGTAAGTCGTCGACGGAGGTCAAGCCGGAGACCCTTGCCCGGAAGGACAGGTGTGCCCGACAGTGCAACCGTGAGAAGGCGGAGAAGTAGGAGGATGCAAGGAAGGAGGCTGCAGACAAGGAGGATGTGGAGATGTTGTTCGGTGTGTCCTCTTCGACACCCATTGAAAGGGCATTTCTTGATCCCTCTAGTTTTATGTGTTAGTTAACAACACTAGTGATACTTTTAACCGTGTGTCAAATGATTTCAGTGTAAGATCATTAAGTATGTCACCGGCGAGTTCGACAAAAAGAATCGAGAGCTGTGCAAAAATGCAGTTTGCAGGATTTCTGGAAGGACCAGAAATTCCGGGGTCCAGGCAGGAAATTTCCGGACCCCAGTTTTCGGCTAAGTCAAAGTGGAACTTTGCTTCTGCATCCAGACCGGAAATGTTACCGGAAATTTCTGGTGACCGGAAATATCCGGACCTATGACCAGATATATCCGGTCTGAATTTTCTGCAACGGGCAGATTGATGGGAGGGGTATAAATACCCCTCCACCTACCTCCAGCCAAGTAGCTCGCCCAACATTGAAGAACACCATTATTGCAAGCTCAAGAATCACTAGATCTCCCAATCCCTCCACCCAAACTCGTTGATCTTTGGAGGATTGAAGGAGAAGGCCCGGATCTACATCTTCACCAAGCTGATTTACATTTCCCCCTCATTCACTTGAGGGACCCTTCGCTAGGATTTCCTTTGGGAAAACCTAGCTGTCGGAGAATGACTCCCACGAAACAGGGATAGTCAAGCTCACGAAGAGAGTTCGTGTAAGGGGCTGAACACGTTGGTCAAACAACCCTCAACCTGCACGGCGACGGTGCTCGTCGAGCAAGAGGAGGGACATCACGACAGAGATGAACACCAGCCCGTACCCAGGTTCACGGCCCTCGTGTGGAGGTAACACCGCTACTCCTGCTTGTCTGTATTGCACTGCTTATGGAGGTTACAGTACAATGAGCTTGCCGAGGGCTCTCTTTTGGCAATGGAGTACACAGGGAAGGGGAACTGTGGTCTTCTTCTTCCTTGCGCGTAAGTGACTAAGCTAGAATGAGAATGTGATCCTTTGCTACGGTGCTGCTCCTCCTCCTTTTATAGGCGCCTCGGGCTTCTTCCCTGCGCGTGCGCCGCGGAAGGGCTATCACATGGCGACAGAAGGTGGAGCGCGGTGCACCGCAGCCCAGCTGTCCATGGACGCGGTCCATGGGCGTAAAGCTGATGCCTGTGGCAGAGTGACCACCGTCCATGCAGGACGGCCAGCTGGGGCTGCAGAGGAACGTGGGGGTGCCCACGGTGACGTCGGCCGTGGAGCGTAGCGCCGGCTGGTCCCCTTATCACCAAAGAGGAAATCCTTGTAGTCCGGTGCGGATGGCACAGCTTTGTTGACTCCTTTAATCACCAGAATGGCAACTGCGGCGTCGTCGTCACCGCGCGCAGAGGCGCGCGTCACTCTGCGGCCGCTGCAGAGCCCATGTGCGCTCTGCAGAGGTTGCTTTGCAGCGAAGCAATCCCCACGAGGGCTAGGATGCCATGTGGAGGATTTGGCGTTGACCTCTCTCCAGGGGAGATCACCTTGAAGAGGGGGGCAGCAGTGAAGAGGGCCTCCGCAGGCCTCTGCTGCCTCCAAAAGCCCTCGCGAGGCAATTTGCCTCGCGAGGCTCTCCAAGCCATAGGCTTGGTCCTTAGTGAAAATTGGCCATCGAGTGTCGAGGGCCGTGGAGGACAGGCCCAGCACACCCTGGTTCTCACTGGGCCGACAGTAGCCCCCGGGCCCATGATGGGCACGATGTAGTCCAGTGGACGCAGGCGAATCGTCATGGGCCCAAAGTGTCTGGCCGGCCTGAGACACGTGTAGGGCAGTTACACCGCGACGACACGTTCTCTTCGGAGATGATGGGCATAGTGGGGGGACCCACCACGTCTCGGTAACTGCTCTGAGGTGATATAAAGCCTGCAGCGACGGTTCAGGTAGCAGTTACTGCATCATTTGCGCGCCCGTCTCCTCGCTCTCGACCTCTGCGCTTCGTGTCCCCGGCGCCCTTCCTTCGCAATCTTGCTGCAATGGCGCCCAAGAAAGCCACCGCGGCCACGAAGGGCAAGGCAGTGGTGCAGGGCGGCGAACCTGCTGCGATGCAGCAGGACGGAGAATTCGAGCCGGCTCTGACTGGCTTCCGCTTCCTTCGCAGCAGGACGGAGACTTCGAGCCGGCTCTGACTGGCTTTCGCTTCAAGAAGGAAGCGCAGCTGGACAAGGTGCGTCACATGGCGGCTTCGGCGACCAACGAGCATGGTGCCACGGTGCTTAAGACAGCGGACAACTCTTTCGGCGGCTTCTACCCCATCTTCATGCACACCCTATTCGCCGGGCTCGTGCCTCCTTTCTCCGACTTCTTCCTGGCGGTTCTGGAGCGCTACCAGATCCAGGTTCTTCATCTCCATCCCAACTCCATCCTTGTTCTCGCCATCTTCGCCTATCTCTGCGAGGCATACATCGGCATTCCGCCCTCGGTGGACCTCTTCCGCAGCTTCTACGCGCTCCGGTTCACGGCGAACAAGGAGCGGTCGGGGTGTGTGTCCTTCCGCATCACCGATGGTATGAAGGGCATCTACATCCCCATCGCGCGGAACGGCGAGAACATTGTGACCAGCGTGACGAAGAAGGTGGAGGACTTTCGCAAGCGCTGGTTCCTCATGAAGTTCGGGGGCCAGAGCGCCTTCTTCGAACTGCCTGAAGCGCCTCCGACGAAGAGGGCGAGCTGGTCTTCCAAGGCGCTCAAGGGCGCTACACTTGGCCCCGTGGTAAGGCGCTTGAGGGACCTCCGCGAGGCAGGCCTCACTGGGCAGATGGTTGCCAAGGACTTCGTGAGGCGTCGCATTGCTCCGCTCCAGAGGCATGCAGACGCGATGTGGCTGTATTCCAACCAGAGGGACAAGATGCGCCTGAGCGCAACCCTCTTCACGAGCAGGAGGTGCACACCATCATGGAGACCCTCTTCACGTCTCCAGACATCCCCAAGCCCAACGACAAGGCTGTTCCGCTCCACCAGATCGATCTCGGGCGTCGCGTCTCGCTCGTGCAGACGATGCCGAAGTTCGACCAGTGGGGCCTGGTGCCTGGGGGGCATGTCGGGCCTCGCGAGGATCCAGAGTCTGCAGCGCAGGGGGCGCCAGCTGAGGGCGACGAGGAGACGACGGAAACGCCCGCGGAATCTGACGCGGGCGCAACCGGCGCTCGGGTGGCCCTGCCTCTTCGGCGGAGAACTCGAGCACCTCGAAGAGTGCGGCGCCTGAAGTTGAGATCCATGGGATCTCCTCGGGCAGCGGCGACCAGTTCGTGGTCGCTCCCTCACAGCGTGTTGAGGGACAAGAGGAGAGCGATGATGATGGAGCTTCATCGGGCCACTGCGAGCCCCGCTCCAGGGCCATTCATGACAGGACCGCCAGGAATCCAGCGGGCACTTCTCTCAAGAGGAAAGCCGAGGCTGCTCCTGAGGGGTCCGGCGCCGTTGCCGCGCCGTCGAGGCCGTGGCGGTCGTCAACACGGTGTGGGTTGACTCCCGCGCCAAGACACCTGGGTAAGGACTGACTCCCTTTTCTGTTTGATGTTATTCTTGTGTAGACTCCTCGAGGAGTTTTTGAGCCTTTACCTCTCCAGACGCCCCGAGGTGCCAAAACGGCGGAGGCTCCGGAGGCTTGGAGAGATCCCCAGCGCTGCAGCGGCGTCTGCAACGCGTACAGCTGACGAGGTGCCTCCCGAGGGCACTGCTTCTTCTCTGAGGCTGCGGCGCCGCCTCCTGAGGCAGAGGAGCGCACGAGGAGAAAGAGGAGGAGGCAGAGGTGACGATGCCACCGCCTATGCAGCCTGACGTCTCTCCTGTGCGGTAGGAGGGGGTGCCAGAGGTGGATGCGGCGAGGTCCACGCCGGGCGAAGGAGCGTGCGGCGGAGACGGAGGCGTTCGCAGAAGCGCGCGCTGACGTCGTGATGGAGGAGGCCGCCGCGTCATCGCCCCCACCGAGCACGAGCCTTAAGAGCCCACGGTAGACTCTGAGGCCGCTGTGAGGGCGGCCTCAGCTGAGAAGGCCAACTCTGCCCCTGGGGGAGAGGAGAGTGCTCCCCAGGGGCAGAAAAATGGTGGGTTGAAGGTGAGGGCGCCTCGAGCCCCCAGAAGGCCTCCAGCGCGGGTGGCGAGGGGGTTCTCATCAGAGCCCCCAGAAGGCCCCTTGCGTGGACGAAGAGGGAGGCTCACATCAGAGCCCCCAGGCGCGCCTCGAGGCCACTCAGAGCCCAAGGCGCGACGTTCCGGGATCCTCGGCAGGCGCCGGCGTTTCCAGGCCCTCCGGTGAGCCGTGAGCCTTAGTCCTGCGGGGGCGGCGCTCAGTTGCAGCTCGCCGTGGGGCTGTCCTTCGCTCGGCGAGGGAAATGCTCGATGGGTTGAGGCCCAGCTCGTTGAGGAGGATCGCTCCAGGGCGGAGGAGGACGCCGAGCTTGCGCGGGGCTGGGCTTGTCTTCAGGAGACCGTGGAGAGCTGCCGCCGGAAGAACGAGGCTGCCCAGGCGCAACGCGAGGCAGCACTGCGCTCCGCAGAGGAGATCCGCATCAGCGTGGTCCGCGAAGTTGAGGAAACCCTTGCGGACCTGGGTGCCAGCGCGAGGCTCTCGAGGCGGAGACCGAGGCCAAACACCAGGAGCTGGCGGCGCATGAAGCGGCGGTCTCCACCAAGCACAAAGAGCTTCTGGACCGCGAGGCAGGGATCGTTGCCGAGTCGGAGAACGTGCGGCAGAGCTTGGAGAAATTCCGTGAGAACCTGCGCATCCGCGAAGACCTGATCGTGCAGCGCGGAGTTGAGCTCAACGCCCGCGAGGCCGAGGCGCGCAAGCGCGAGGAACAGGTTGAACAGATCGAGAAGGATCAATCCGCGCAGCGGGAGCACCTGGAAGCCCGCGAGAACTAGGTCACCCAAGACGAGGAGTTCTACCAGAAGCGCCTTGCGCAGACCAATGAGAACCTTCGCAAAAAGGAGGAGAAGATGGCGGAGGAGTCTGCGACCAAGGAGAAGCTCTTTCGTGACAACTGCAGGAAAGATTTCGCGGAGAAGGTCAAGAAGCAAGAGGATCGCTTCACGAAGAGACGCAACGAGCTTGAGGCTCGCATCAGGGATCTTGAGGCCCAGAAGAAGCGATTCGACTCCCGCCTCCAGGCTGCTGCGGAGGCCCGGACGCGCGCGGAGCAGGCCTTGCTTCCTGATGGCTGATATGAAGGAGTTGACCGCTCAGGTGGGCCCTGCCGTGGAACGTGCTGAGGAGGCTGAGCACCACGTGCAGGCGGCATAGGTCTTGACGCAGCAGCGGGAGCGTATGTTCAAGTCCTTGGTGGCTCGGGGGAACTCCCTTGCGGCGAGCCTAGGAGTGGACGCTCCAGCGGTTCCCGTTCATGGGAACGCCGATGCTGCCGCGTACCTCGCCTACTTCGACCAGCTCTTCTCCGCGCTCGAGGGCCCTGTGGCGGAGATGGGCGACGTTGTCGATGAAGAGTGCCGCAAGCTCCTGACGGTGGCGATCGACCACGTCTTTGCCAACCTCCAGCGTCTTTACCCCAGCTTCGACTTCGAGTCGGTGACCGAGCCTGTCGAGGCGGACCAAGCTCAGGACCTCTCCAACCTGGTTCGGGAGGAGGTCAACGATTACGTCGACCACTTCAAGAGGGTCGAGACGGAGCAGGCCGCTGAGGAGGAGGAAGGCGCTGAAGCAGAAGCTGAAGAGGAGGCTGTAACATCCCAAAATTATTAATCAGTATTATTATTCCAAAAATGAGAGCCAACAAAAACTTTTGCTAAATTATATGTGTTGATCTCATATTGTTGCTTGTGTTGTTTATTTCTTGCTAATTGTGTGTTGCTTGCTCTAAATAAAGACATGAAGAAAAGAAGAGAAATAAAATAAAAAGCAAAGCAAGAAAATAATGTGACAATGAGAAATTGTTTTCCTTCTCAATAAAATTCAGTGGAGTGGTAATGTAAACACTCCCATTTTATTCTTACTACTTTTCTCTCTCAAATAATATTTTGAACTAGTTTTAAAATTCATAAGTAAAGTCAAAGTGAAATAAACCAAAATTCCATAATTAAAACCCTATGAACAAAAATGATTCAAAACATTTTATTTTGAAATGCCAAATTTTGTGGAGCTTCTACATGTTATGAGGAGGCCTCACAAATATTTGCAAATTTTTCTAAATTGTTTAAGTACCCCAAATAAATTCCAGAAAATGCTGCTGGAAATAAAAAGAAATAAAAGAAGCAGAAAAGGACCTAGTTGTAAATGGAAAAAGGAGTCCAGGGGCGTTCTGTAAAAATCGCGTCGTCTCCTACCCCTAGTTCACTGTCGCCGCCGCCGTGGCGCCGTGGTCGTCGACGCCGTTTCCAGGCCCCCCAGGGCCCCCCCAAGCTCGCACTGCACCTCTGCATCCACTGCCCCGCAGAGGAGAGAAATCGAGCGCCACCCCCTCTCCTACGCTGCCCTGTCCCCCTCTGCATCGCCACGGTGAGCCGGACGGCGCCGGCCAAATTAGAACCCCCTCTGCTCCCCGACACGCACTCGTCGCCATAGCTGCTCCCAGCTCGCTCACGGACCCCCCAGACAACTCTTCCTTGAGCTTCTTGCACGCGTCGCCAAGGAATCGAGAAAATATCCCGCCGGAGGCGCCATGGATGCGTCCGTGCTCCGCGACCACCGTGGACCAGCCTCGCGCTATTTAACCACCCCCACACCTCGCCACAGACACCACACCACTCCGCACCACTCCACTCCCCTCTGTGCACCGCCAGGAAGGCGTGCACGCTGCCCGCGTCCTTCTGCAACCTCGCCGTGTCCGAGGTAGAAGACGGCCGCGGCCACGCCGTTAGGCTGCCCCATTTCCTTCCCCAACCCCTGCACCGTGTTGCTTTCTCTCCCCGCACTCACCCGAGCCCTTTTTGCCATCTTATTTGTGCACAGACGCGCCGTGAAGCCTCGCCGGAGCCCGTGCCCGTGGCCGTGGAGGATTGAGACCTCGCCGCCGACGAACCAGTCCACCCCAGCAAGTGCAACTCAGCCAGGAGCTTCCCCCACGCCGCCGCCGTCGATCTGCATCATCGCCGCGACCACCCGAGCCCCCTAGGTGAGAGATCCATCCACCTCGCAGTCGCCGGCGCGGCAGCGCCGCTAGTTCTTGGTCGCCGGAGCTGCGACGCACGCGAGCCGTTGGATCTTGATCCAACGGCAGCTTACCGTTTCGTTTAGAATAGTCACTGATGTGTGGACCCCACACGTCAGGTTTTTCTTAATTTCCACCCGCGCACTGTGTCGCTGACATGTAGGCCCCACCTGTCATAGCTTTCAACATTATCCAGAGAACAATTAAATTCGAATTTAAACTTCTCTGTTAAAATCAGTACTGGACCTAACTTCAAAATTCAATAACTTGAGATCTAGACATCCAAATAAATCAAACTCAATTGTTCTGGAAAGCTTATGAAATTTGTTAACCAACCCAAGTGGTCTCATATCATTTTAAATAGTTAAAAAGTATTATTAAAAATACTACAGAAGGTTTAAATTCTAAACTTGTTTGTTTCTGATAGTCTGTTAGTCCAAATAATTCCAAACCAATTTTGTTAGCTTAGTACTGCCATGTATTAGCTTCCCTAATGTTGGTAGAATTATTTGTGCAGTATTAATTGTTTAGTATAAAGTTGAAATTTGAACACCCTTCTGCACTAAAACATTTAAATATGTTTAATGGTTAACCCAATTGAGTTAGGACCAATTTTGTTAGATCACATTTAGTCATGTTAAGTTACCCCTAAAAGGATTTAATTTTTTAATAATATTAACTTGAGTTGTAGCAAAAACTTGATTAATAACTTACTGGATTAAAACAATTATGTAGGGATTGGTAACTCCAATTAATCCAAATCAAATTGGGTTGTCTTCTACACATCAGTAGCTTTGCGTAGAAATTTAGTTTGTATTTTTGTGACCAACAGAACTCAAGTTGTGGAATTAAACATGTTCAACAAGTTTCTGTCATAATTTAGACCTAATTAAATAATGTTTAATTCAATTATTTTGAAACCAAATTGTATGGTTTTGATGTGTGCAGTAGCTATTTGTGATGTTTATGATTGTTATGTTGAGATGATTGCTTGAGTAGTTTAGTGATTATTTGTATTTGTTTGTTATTTAATTAGACGAGAACGCTGTCGGATTTATCGAGGAAGGAGAGTTTGTTGAATCTGAAGATCAAGACCAAGTCCACTTTGCCGAGCAAGGCAAGCTACTTTCTGAGCTTGCACCCCAAATATATGCATCTACTTTGATAACATGTTTTACTTTTAAAGCAAAGATTTACAAAACCTTTTCAAAAAGTATATGGATATTATTTTGCCACCCTATGTAGTATATAAGATAGTTTATAAAAATTATAGGTTGGGAAAAATAAACATGGTTTATTCAAAACTCATTTGGAAATACTTGTGTGATTATGGAATGCCGAGATGTCGGTATTGGAATGGAGAAGTGGAGAATGGAAGTGTTTATGAAAAATGCACAGTGTGTCCTTGTACTTACGTCAACCAGCCGATACCCTGTGCGACCACATTTACCCACATATGGGAAAAGGGCGTAGTTATATAATTTGCTCATATTAGTATGGGATGCTCAACAACGAGGATGACCTCGTTCCATGAGGGGATGGTCATGGCGACCTACCCCCTGACATGGGTCCTGGCATCTGAGGATGGGGGATTGAAGGGTTCGCTCGCCGGGCAGAACTACGAGTCCTCACACTTAGGTTTCCCGACGGGGAATCTGGACTGGGTGTCGATGGAAAGAATGATAATTTCGTAGCGGTAGGATCCTATACTAGCATGAGCAAAGGACAGGCTATGGTCGGCGGCTTACTTCGCATACACTCTGTATGGCGAGACGTGGCGGACACGATGAGCTGCCGGATGGATGTGGGAAAAGCGTGCTAACTCTGCAGAGTGTAAAACTATTCGAATAGCCGAGTCCTCGGATATGGACAGTTGGGAGGCCCTACTTTGACCATGTGCAAGTTTTTGGAAAAGCTTTTAAGTTTAAAAGAAACTGAAATGGTGATGGTGTTACACAGCTATACCAAATGGAGTGGTATGAGTTGTTGAAATAAATGGACCATGGTGAGCCATGGTCAGAAAAGGAGGGTTTTGGAGAAACAAATAAGATGGTGACTTCTTTTAAAGATAGTTATAAAACTCTTCTTACCTTTTTCAATAAAGATATAGAGATGTTTTAAATAAATAAAAGTATGAAAGTAAGATAAAACTAGTGCATACTCATGTTGGGGTAGTTTGCGAGTACATTCAAATGTACTCATATTGGTTTCGTCCCTGGCTATTGTCCTAGCCAGACTACGAGGAGGAGCACTACGCCGAGCAGGAGTATGGCGACTTCTACGCAAACTAAGGATCTCCACAAGTCAGCTGCCTGTCGGGTCGTCATCGTTAGAATATGATGTCTACTACGCCGTAGCTTCCGCTGATATTTTGGTTTGGCCCATGAAGGCACCTATGTAAGACTTGGTCTAAACGACCATTATGTAAGACTTTTTAATTCGGTATTGTAATGGATGTAAACTTTGGTATCCAATTCGGATTATGTGCAACGACAGACTGATCACGGGATCGTTGTGTTAAGCATAATCGGGTATTTCGGACAGCTAGTCCGGGTCCCCACAGACTTGGTATCAGAGCCATCCTGACTTTAGAAACCTTAGTTAGCATGGTTTTAGACAAATGTTACAAAAAGATGAATTTCTAAAGAAAGGAATGAAGTATTTTCGAAAACTGCTTATCTCCAATCCTCTTACTTATGCAAAATTTATTCTCATTAAACATTACATTTTCCTTTGTATCCTTAAAATTTTGCAGACTTGTCATCTCATTAAACTTAAAATTCTGCTTATTGTTACCTCACTAAATTTAAAATTTTGTACACTTATCATCTCACTAACTTAAAATTTTGCTTAAAATCTGTAGATGGCACTCCATTTCACCGAGTTCGTTCAGCTTGAGAAGGACAGCAAGCTGACGTTCGAGAGGGACTTGTTCGAGTTGAGCAAGCTGTTAGGTCGCCCCGCTCCAGAGTTTGAGGAGCTCAGATTGATTGACGTTCACGGTGTCGGAAGGCTGAGCTGGCTCATCAAGTCGTCAGTTCGCAGGAACATCAAGTCTCCCAGTTCCAGGACGCTCACTTCACCACCATGGAGGCCACCTGGGTTGACGGTCTCTGTACTGCCACACAGAGGATGCTAGCCCGACTTTGTGAGGAGCACAAGGCGAGTTGGCTGATTCCCGTTTCCGGTTCTACGGGAGACGCAACTGCGACGGACACCCTACTCCTTCCCCTTGCCACCCGATGTTTGGGAGCTACATCATGGACATGGAGCTCTTACTTCAGTGCACTCAGGATGATCTGATGCGCACTAGGATTCAGCTTCACTTTGACCGCGAGTCGCTCGTTGAGCTTCGCGAGAACGAGGAGAAGCTGATGGAGGAGAAGGTCGCTCTTCTCAGGAAGAGGGCCCAGCTGAGGAAGACTATCGTAAAGCTCCGCAAGAAGGTGGCGGAGCAGGACGAGCTGATTGAGGATCTAGAGCACCATACTGACGAGATGGAGGAGGAGGGCGAGGATCTCCGCAAGGAGAACAACGCTTTCCTCAGGACGAGATGACTTCGTGGAGGAGATGGATTGTGAGGAGGAGATGATGAGGAGGAGTTAGTTGACGAGGAGGAGGAGCCACTCGAGGCAGTTCTCGAGACGAGGAGGAGGATCCCGAGGAGCCACCCTACCAGTCAGATGCTGACGTGTTAGAGCTGGAGGTTCCACCTCAGTAGGCGAGTGACTTGATCACTACCGCAGGATTAGGTTGACCCCTATCGCTAGTCAGTTGAAGTAGTGGTTCTTTTGGAAACCAGATGCTATGTATCTTAGATGTAAGGTGATGTTGTAAGCTTGATGTTGTAAGCTTGAGTTGTTGTGAACTCCTTGATGTGATGTTTGTGAAATATAAGTATGTTTGTCTTGTTTGATCTGTGTGAAATATTTTCATATAAGTCCTTAAAATTAATCAACCACTGTGAAATCGTCTTTTCCCTTAGTCGAACTTTTCTTTGCCTTGCCTCTTATACCCGGTGTGCTTCAGGATGCCGCCCCGTCGTGCGGAAGGAGGATCACCACCACCACCGGACCCAACCCCCCCCAACTTCTCGCGCTTATCATGGAGGAACGTGAAAATGCCCGGCAGGAGCGCCAGGCTCATCTCACCTGCCCTGCAACAACTCGCAGCCGCTTATAACAATAACAACAACAACAACAATAACAACAATGGTGGTAATGGCAATGGCGATGGAACCAGCGATCTACCTTAGGTGATTTTCAGAAGACCAACCCACCCACCTACTCCAAGGGACTTCACCCACTAGAAGCCGATGATTGGCTTCGCACCATCGACAACAATCTGAAGTTGCTGCTGTGGAGAAAGAGAAAGTGTATGCAACCCACTATCTCGCTGGACCTGCAAGCTTGGTGGGAAACTACCAAGGCTCTCCAGCAGCTGGTCATGTTATCAACTGGGCTGAGTTCCAGGAGAAGTTCCGCAAGAAGCACATTCCCTACGGACTCATTGAGAGGAAGAAGGATGAATTCCGCAAGCTGAGGCAGGGAAGTAAGATGTGGTCGGTTATCTGGATGAGTTTACCGACTTATCTCGGTATGCTCCTGATGACACCGACAAAGAAGAGAAGAAGATGGAGCGTTTCATGAGTGGACTTCATGATGAACTGCAGTGTGCTCTGGTTATCCATGACTTCCGTGATCTGGAGTCACTTGTGGACAAAGCCATCCAGCTGGAGACTAAGCGCAAGTCTATGTATGAAGGTCGCAAGAGGAGGATGAATGCTCAGGAAGGTTCGAGCAGCCAGAACCTCGTATCTTTCAGCAAACCCCAGGCCTGCTTATCGTCCACCCCAAGCCCACGCCCCAATTTCCCTAACCGCCCAAACAACTTCAACCGCCCCAATGACAATAACCGTCCCAGAGGAAACTTCAACAACTTCAACCCCAATGCCAATGTTGTCTGCTTTGAATGTGGCAACAAAGGTCACTACTCCAGAGAATGCCCCAATCCTAAGAGAATGTCCAGCGCCCCAATGCACCGAACAATGGTCAAGGCCGCAATGGAAATGGTAATGGCAAGAATGCCGCACCCCGCGGAATGCTGCTGTTGTCAGAGGCCGTCTGCACCACATCAATGCTGAAGAGGCTGAAGAAGCGCCAGATGTTGTGCTGGGTACGTTCTTGTCAACTCAGTACCTGCAACTGTTCTGTTTGATTCTGGTGCACCCATTCGTTTATTACCAAAGAGTTTGTTTCTAAGGGAGGTTTAGTCGGGAGTCTTTTACCCAAACCAATGTTGGTACAAACCCCAGGACTGTTAGCCAAAACCAACCAGATGTGTTCCGAAACCCCCATAGAAATTGGAGGAGGAAGTTTGCAGCCGACCTAATTATCTTAGGAAACCAAGGCATAGATGTTATTCTTGGAATGGATTGGTTAGCCAAGTATCACGGTCGTATTGACTGTGCCCGAAGAGCTGTTTCTCTCACTTCTGATGATGGAGTTGAAGTGGAGTATGCATCTGAGACCAGCCAGACCAGACCCGGATGCCATGAGAGCATAGCTCGACCCGCCCTAGATGAGATCCGTGTTGTTCCTGTTCAAGGATGTTTTCCCAGAAGAATTGCCTGGTATGCCGCCAGACGGGATATTGAGTTCATAATTGAGCTTATCCCAGGAACATCCCCCATATCCCAAAAGCCTTATCGGATGAATCCGGAAGAACTGGTTGAGTTGAAGAAGCAGTTGGCTGATATGCTAAGCAAAGGTCTTGTCCGCCCAAGCGCTTCACCATGGGGATCACCCATTATTTTTGTGGACAAGAGAGACGGTACCACACGCCTGTGTGTGGATTATCGCAAGCTGAATGACGTGACCATTAAAAACAAGTACCCTCTTCCCAAGATCGAGGATCTGTTCGATCAAATGAACGGAGCCCGAGTCTTTTCAAAGATCGATCTTCGGACAGGTTACCATCAGTTGAAGATCCGAGAGACAGACATTCCCAAGACCGCCTTCACCCCGTTACGGTTTGTTTGAATACACCGTGATGTCCTTTGGTCTGACCAATGCCCCAGCCTATTTCATGAATCTCATGAACAAGATTTTCATGGAGTACCTCGACAAGTTCGTGGTAGTTTTCCTTGATGACATCCTTATTTATTCCAAGACCGAAGAAGAGCATGCTGAACACCTGCGTCTAGTTTTGGAGACCCTCCAAGAGCACCAGCTGTATGCCAAGCTTAGCAAGTGTGAGTTTTGGCTCAGTGAAGTGGCATTTCTGGACATATTGTATCGCTGGAGGAATTTCTGTTGACCCTGAGAAGATACAAGCCATTCTTGACTGGTTATCCCCAACCAATGTTTTTGAAATCCGAAGCTTTCTCGGACTTGCCGGTTATTACCGCAAGTTCGTTGAAGGATTTTCCAGTATAGCCAAACCCTGACCCAACTGTTGAAGAAGGACAAGAAATTTGAATGGACTCAGAAGTGTGAGGATAGTTTCCAAGAACTGAAGAAGAGACTAACCTCAGCCCCAATTTTGATTATGCCAGACGTCAAGAGTTTCGACGTGTATTGCGATGCATCACGCCTCGGACTTGGTTGCGTTCTGATGCAAGAAGGCAAAGTTGTGTCGTATCTGTCC